>CM067368.1:43432479-43892479 GCA_034401795.1 Chaetoderma sp. LZ-2023a | reverse complement strand
GAGTGGCTAGAAAAATGTTCAAGTAAGATTAAAAATGTCAAGAATCAAGGTCACTGGATTTATTTATGCATACCGGAACACAGATTTTCGTCAATAACTCTGTAGTGCAACCAGGTAGAATTACCAAATCGCAACATACATTTATCTTATGGTTGGCTTGATTCCAATATCTATGTCAGAGGGTCAATAAGTGCCTCCAAATTACACATTTTAAGCCATAAATCGGCAACACAAGTATGTATTATCACCAAATTTGGCCCATTCATTCATATTATAGGTTGCTAGAGGTTCTATTAATTGCAGGACAAAGCATCAGATATCTATATCACGGGGTCACAAAGTGCACACTGGAATACACATTTTTGGCCATAACTTCCGAAAGCAAGAAGGCAGGACAATGTGGTGAAAGCTTATGATTGCTTTGAGTTCGGGGTCAACGGATCAACTATCTAGGTCATGGAGGTCACTAAGCCCATTGTCAAGACAGAGTGCAAAAGCGTAAGTCAGCATCTCCCTGAGTGCATTTTAGTTCCTTCAATAATTGTGATTAGCCTATTGTTTTATACCAAACAGTTTCTATTGTAGCACAGAAATACTTACCAAGCAATTACGACCGAGCACATCTATACTTGTATACTTTATCAGCTCCTTCCGAGTTAAGTTCTGTTTCACTAAGGAACAGTTCTCCGTGGTTCCGCCGCGTAATGTCAACAACCTTTGGAGGGCATCGGCAAAGCACCTGTAATTATATATACGTGATAACACAATCGTTTAGAACTATTTAGTAGCTAATATAAATCACCGTGCTCCTACGACATATCTGAATGATGGATGAATCTTTCGAAACAATATAATGTTGAACCATTTCCTTTTCCTCTAACTGCTTTGGGGCCTTATTGAGGTTGATCGCCGTGGTTCAGAACGTTAATATATTGTTATCACGAGTTGGCCCTGTATTGACGACGAACGCGAAGAAGCCTTAGCTCGTCACAACTGTAACCGTCGAACTTTTCGTGTACCACTAAATAGGCTCTAAACTCTAACTATTCCTTTAACACTTTGAACCCTGAAGTCATTGAATCTCAATGGCAGATTAAACATAAAGGTATGCTGTGGAATAATTTGAAACTAATTTGGCCAGAATCTGTTCCTGCCACAGGCAGTAACAGATTGCCATTAAATTAGCTTCAAATTATTCAAGAGAAATGTTCTTTCATTGTAAACATTTTAAAATGGGTAACCAAGTTTGATTAGTATATACGAAATTCTCTTGAAACGACAGCCCAGAATATGTATGTGTGACTGACTGACTGGTTAACTGGCTGACTGGCTGGCTGCCTGGCAGGCGGGAGTGCGGGTGAGCTGGTGGGCGGGCGAGCGGGCGGGCGGACCGGCATGCGACCGACTGACCGACCGAACAAAAAACTAACGAACTAACTAGCTAACTTACGAACGAACGAATGAACGAGCGAGCGAATGAGCGAGCGAGCGAACGAAGGAGCAAACGAACAAGCGAACGAGCGAGCAAACGAACTAACGAACGAACGAACGAACGAACGAACGAACGAACGAACGAACGAACGAACGAACGAACGAACGAACGAACGAACGAACGAACGAGCGAGCGAGCGAGCGAGCGAGCGAGCGAGCGAACGAACGAACGAACAAAGTGGCTAGCTAGCTAGCTAGCTAACTAACTAACTAACTAACTAACTAACTAACTAACTAACTAACTAACTAACTAACTAACTAACTAACCAACCAACCAACCAACCAACCAACCAACCAACCAACCAACCAACCAACCAACCAACCAACCAACCAACCAACTAACTAACTAACTAAGGGGCATTGCCGTTTACTGAGCTGCTTTCCGTGAGACCTGTTGAACATCTGTCTTTATACATTTCCATTTGTACTGGTACGGATACGCTTTCAAATATTAAAGAGTGTGACGTAATGATGATGGAACTGCGGTAAATCCACGTAAGGAAACAGTACATTCTACATTGTGTTTTCATATATACTGTTCAAACTGTTCCTTATCCGATGGTCATGTTTGTATTTACATATTTGGACCCGTAGCTTTAATCGTGTCCGTATATGAACATATGAAGCACTCTTGGTATTTAAGCCTATTTTGGTTTTCCCCGTTTCTGTACCCGTACAAATGAAAATGTAGGTTGATTTGTGTTCGGAAGAATTTTTAATTGTGTCGCAATGACCTGGATATTTGACTTTTTGTAGTCAAATTCACTTCAGCGGGACGTGCAATCCGCCGCGTAATGTTGGGTAACGATATCTCTAATAAAACCAGCGTTTTTAAATACTCTGGTCGCCGTGACATCAACCTTTGAGATTTTAACTGAAGAGGTATCCCACTTCTTCAGGACCCTACAGACAAGCTCTCACACATGTCTGCTTAAGATATATCCAAGAGAACCAGAGTTATCGACAAGTTAGTTTTCAAAGTAATGGTAGTTTAATTAATTTGGTCTTCGTGACCTTGCCCTGTGACCTAGTGATCAAAATTTATCATCATTCTTCGGGAGCCCTCGTACAACCAACTGCAACGAACTGCCCAAGTTTGATTACGCTATCTCAAGTAGAGCCAGAGTTATTGACAAATTTGGTTTCAAAATAATGGTATTTTAATTAATATAGGCTTCGTGACTTTGAACTGTGGCTGAAATGTAATACGCGTCTTCTGGAACTCACGGACAACCAACCAGCCAAGTTTAGTCATGATATCTTGAGTAGAACCAGAGTTCTCGGCAAATTAGTTTTCAAAATAATGGTATTTTAATTAATCTGGTCGCTGTGGAGTTGACCTTTGACCTTTAACCCCAACTCTATCAGACCTCTGGGACCCTACGCCGAGGGGCCAATCGAGGGACCGACCGAGGGACCGACTCAGGAAACGACTGAGTGACCGACTCACCAACTGACTAAAGGCTGTTTTCCATGTACGCGTATATTGCATACGCGTATATGCGTGAAGCGTGTACGTATGCGTGTATTTTCGATGCAAGCTTAATTATATGTGATATGTATATGAGTCCGCCACGCGTGTCCTAAAAATGCTTTTTGAGCGATTTTTTCACGCATGTGCGCAACATCCGGAGTAGAAATTATAACATATGATGTCACATTCGGGGTATTTTCTAAATGTTCAGCTTTTTTAAAAGAATTCTTGCAAAAACGCATTCTATACGCAAACCGTATACGCATCGTGCACGTGTACATGGAAAATTACAATACGCATACATATACGGCGGTTTATTAAGCTAAAATCCACTTGTCTTATTGAGTAATTCACCTTTCCAGAGTACCCACCCATCATATGACGTCATAATGAACTGCGTGATGTGTACAATGACATCATAATGAATAACTCATGAATGACGTCGATAAGTACGTCACGAACGCATATTTGAAGACGGTCTATGCGTTGTTGTACAAATTGTTTGCTTTTACTATTTAATAAATATTCTGTTGAATATTTTGCAACTAATTTGACTTGGCGCTGTTGCTGCTATAGGCAGCAACAGCACCAAGTAAAATAGGCTACACAATATTCAACAGCTTCCCTGTATAATATTCAGGAAATTGATAGCTAAGGCATTTGGGGATCGATCAATCCCAACACGGCGATGTGTGGGTGGGTGGATGGGCGGGGCATAGCTAAAAATGGAAAGGTCAATTGTTTGTATTTCATTAGGCGGTCGATTAGGGCGGGTTTGATTGTCAAGAGCGGGCGAGGCTTTTCAGATGTCATTTCATTCATATAGAATAGAAGAATCTTATCTGTAACTCAAGTATATGATGGCAATCATACTCTATAGACCTTTGAATTTTTAGCTATGGCCCGCCCATCATTAGCTAAGCTCCGCCCACACATCGATCGTGAACTCCCTGACTATCAATTTCCAGAAAACTACACGGGCAATCTGTTGAATATTTTTAAACTAATTTGACTGGGTGCTGTTACTGCCTATGGTATGTTTATTAAATAGTAGAGACATACAATTTGTACAACGTCGTCGGACTATTAAGAGTTAAAGACGGGTCGTATAGAATCATTTATGACGTCATCCTACACGCCGCTTAGCCGATTATGACGTCATATGACGTCATTAATCTGAAAAGGTCAATTATGTCATATGTATGTTGACAACTCAATGCATACTGACGTATCTAGCTCCGTCATGAATATTGAATAGTCCGTCAAGTCTAGAAAGTGTATGTCTTTACAAATTAATAAAGATTCTGTTGAACATTTTGAAACTAATCTGACAGCAACTTGCCAAATTAGTTTCATGATCATCAATAGATTTCCTGCATAGTTACCTTGAAATTTTGATTTTGCGAATTCCGCATTCAAGGCATATAAATTGATTCCAATAGCCAGGAAAAGAGGGTCGTGGTTAGCTAGAAATGGGCGGGGCATAACGTGAAATGGCTTTCTCTATTATGTACCCTGGTGTATGTACGACCTCCGAATTCCACAGCGCCAACTCGCTTCTCCAGAGCAACTTGATTGCGCTCGCATATGTCGAACGTCGAGGTTGGACGACAAACTGCACGCCTGAAAATTCAAGATTAAACGCGCAACGTGTCCAATCTGTCATTTATTTAAATGAAGGATCCGACCTGACACTAAAGTATCAGACGGCATTCACTAATAATGACACTTTTTCATAGTCGTCATAACCAAAATGAGGTAAGGTCTATCACAAAGCTCGAAAGGTCCGTCACGAAAGCATACAATTTGCAATATTATATACATTATGTTTATTATTTTGAAACTAATTTTATTGGTGATAGACAGCAACAGTCAAATTAGTTTCAAAATTGTTTCAAATATTCAACAGCTTACATGTATAATTAAATTGAAAGGTCCGGAATTTGATCCGATCCCCATCGGATCCCCATCCAGGTTGTTAATCCGGATTAGGGCCAGTCTGGACTTCATCTATGACAAATGGGAACACTTTTGAGAGACAACTCTGCAGACATACACACACGGAGGCAGACAGCCGCGTACACAGGCACGCACATACGTACGCATGCATGCATGCACGCACAGAGACACAAACGCACACTAAGGCATACACGTACACTCACATGTGCACGCATCCAGGCATGCACGCATGCGCACACGTACAAGCAGACGCATGCATACCTGCACAGACACATGCATACACGCAGACGCACACATGCACACGTGTGTATGCATGTATGCTTGCACACGGGCACACTTGCAAATATACAGACAGGCAGGCATGCAGGCAGGCAGATAGGCAGGCAGACAGGCAGGCAGACAGCAGGCAGGCAGACAATTGGGTAGGCAGGCACATACATACATGCAGGCACGCATGCATGCAAGCACACATAAGACATGTAGACTGGCAGGCAAGCAGGTATGCAGGCAGGTACACATGTAAGCACGCACACAGACACATACGCACGCACGCACGCACGCACGCACGCACGCACGCACATATGAACGCACTCACGCATGCACGTACACGTACACATGTATGTGTGCATACACAAACGCACACTCGCACGCATGAATGCATCCACAAAGACATACGCGTACACGCATATGCACACGCACATACACGCGCATACGCATTCATACATACACATTCACGAGCACACACAGATGCATACACGCACATGCACATATGCACTTGTACGCGTATATACACATGTATGCAGGCAGACAGGCAGCCAGACAGGCATACAGGCACACATACATGCGTGTACGCACGCATATACAGGCAGGCTGGCAGCCACGCATTTACACATGAACGGACAGACACACACGCACGCACGCACGCACGCACGCACGCACGCACGCACGCACGCACGCACGCACGCACGCACGCACGCACGCACGCACGCACGCACGCACGCACGCACGCACGCACGCACGCACGCACGCACGCACGCACGCACGCACGCACGCACGCACGCACGCACGCACGCACGCACGCACGCACGCACGCACGCACGCACGCACGCACGCACGCACATAAGGATATAATGATATAATGATAGAATGATAGAATAATAGAATGATAGAATGATAGAATGATAGAGCGATACAACGATAGAATGATAGAATGATAGAATGATAGAATGATAGCGTAATACAATGATAGAATAATAGAATGATAAAATGATAAAATGATAAAATGATAAAATGATAGAATGATAGAATGATAGAATAATAATATAATGACATAATTACAGAATGATATAATGATGGAATGATAAAATGATATAATGATTTAATGATATAATGATACAATGATACAATGATATAATGTTATAAGGATATAAGGATGTAATGACAAAATATTAGAATGGCATAGTAATATAAGGATATAATTAAATAAGGATACAATGATATAATGAAATAATTATGTAATGATAAATCGAAATAATGATATAATGGTATATGCATATAATGATATAATGACACAAGAATATAATGATATAATAATATAGTGATAGAATGATATAATTATATAATCAAATAATGATATAATGATATAAGGATAAAATGGTATAAAGATATAATGATAGAATGATACAAGATATATAGATAGATAGATAGATAGATATTTATTTATTTGCTTTTTTACCTGTTTAAGCTAATCAGCATGCATTGCATGAGATAATCGATATAAATTACAGTAATTTGTATTTATACATATATACTTGATAAAATATAAATAATTATTATAGGCTGAGAGAATGCACCTTTCGAAGTGTATCTATTGATTATGTGACGTCATAATCAACTACTTGACGTGTAAGATGACGTCACAATCATGCCTCGATATAGCCAGTCTTTAACGATTAATAGTCTGATACGTTGTACGAATTGCATGTCTCTACCATTCAATAAACATTCTGTTGAATATCTTGAAACCAACCAGAACGCCCAGTCAAATTATAGCCTCAAGATACCCAACAGCTCATCTGTATAGTTTTCTGGAAATCGATAGTCAGGGAGTTCAGATCTAAATCAATCGATCCCAACACAGACGATTTGTGGGTGGAGCTTATATAGTGATGGGCGGAGCATAGCTAAAACTGGAAAGGTCCATTGGGTCCTTAATTGTCTGCCTGCTGAATTTTTGCAGACTACACGTTCGATGGGATTCAAATGATTATAATGATAGAAAGTTATAAGGATATAATGATGTAATGATACAATATTAGAATGGCATCGGAATATAAGGGTATAATGATATAAAGATATAATGATATAATGAAATAATGATGTAATGATAAATTGAAATAATGATATACTGGTATAATAATTTAATGATATAATGAAATAAGGATATAATGGTATAATGAAATGATTATATAATGATATAATGGTATAAAGATAGAATGACACTAATGAGAGAATGCTATAATTATACTGCGATAATGATATAAGCATATAATGATATAATATTAAAATGATTTAATGATATAATTATATAATGGTATAATGATATAATTGTAGAATGATAGAATGATATAATGGAATAAAAGATATAATGATATAAGAATATAATGACATAATATTTTAATGGTATAAGGGTACAATGATATAAGGATATAATGATATAACGATATAAGGATATAATGATTTAATGATATAATGATTAGACCCGAGTTTCTTCTAATCTTAAAGCACATGTGGTGTAATCTGAATTCATATATAGTGATAGAATGATATAATGATATAAGGATATAAGGATATAATGATATAATAATATAATGATATAATGATATAATGATATAATGATACAATGATGTAATGATATAATGATACAAGGATATAATGATATAATAATATAATGATATAATGAGATAATTATATAATGGTAGAATGATATAATGATTAGACCCGAGTTTCTCCTAATCTTAAAACACATGTGGTGTAATCTGAATTCATATATAGTGATAGAATGAGATAATTATATAATGGTAGAATGGTAGAATGATAGATCCGAGTTTCTTCTAAACTTAAACACATGTGGTGTAATCTGAATTAACGTGGTTGACTATTCACACGATGCCGCCATACCGTGTATTTATCTGCTTGTCAAAATTCATCACATTAATTGAAACTTAACCCTTTAACCCTCGAATTTGTTCAAATAAAATGCAAATTTTCTCATAGAAAATGTCAATTTGCAGACCAAAAGAAGACTAATTTTGCAAATTTACCACTGGAATGGCTAGCTCGGTTATCGAGCCAGTCATTCCAGCGGTAAATTTTCAAACATAGTCTTCTCTTGGTCTGCAAATGGGCATTTCTCAACACCACCGCAGAAGCCATTTTGGCTGATATGAGTGTTACACGGTTAATCAAGCAATGGAATTCGTGAAGATTTGTCAAATACTTATTAATTCATAAAAACTGATAAAACACTGTTATTCTCGTTGGTGATCTCCATTACGTAGGATTATTTTCGGGTCTTAATAGAGTGTTGCTGCTGATTCGATCAGAATTCTGCCATATAATGGTGAACCATTGGGAGACCACTAAAAATTAACATTTCTACAATAGAGGGAACAGATATGTCGCTCAGTTATTTAACGTAATGATTAAATACGTCACATGTTAGCTGACATGACGATAATACATCCGTCGTGGAAACCGAAAGATATGTCACGAAATTGTTCAGATTCTATGTCTTCGATGAATTTACAGTTTAGTAAACATTCTGATGGATATTTTGAAGAAAAATCTGACTGGGAGCTGACATTGATCAGTCTAATTAGGTTCAAACATTCAACAGCTTATTACCATAATAGCCATTAGTTACTTTGAGAATTAGATTCTGATGACTCAGGTTTCAAAGTTTCAAATCGAGTCTAACTCGTGCAGGAAGTGTGTGGACCTTAGATAGAAATGCGGCAGGCATAGCTGGAAATGTACCGCTATATTGTAGACCATTTTATAAGAACAGTTTTAAATACCAGGTGTTTTATAAGGAAATCTACCCAGTCCTAAATTGGCTATGTGTGTGGCAAATGCATTTTCCTAGAATGTTGCATCTATAAAACGGCAACAAACTTTGAGAAGTCCCATAGAGGCTTCACGGTGCTAGAAACAAGAAAGTGGTTTAAGTTATTAAGTTCAAAACTTTCGAAGAAAACGTGGTAAAAAATATTCGCTCTCTGGCATTTCTTCTTCTTCCATTTAAGTGCAGGACACCGTCTGTTGTATTTTCGTATTTTTTGTGAGATCTATTATGTGCACGGATAGGCAGATTTGCCAAAAAGCACAGGATAGATCCAATATAAAGTTCACCTTTCCTGTTTATCCATCCATTATATGACGTCATGATCAACTAAGTGACGTGTATGCTGATGTCACGATCATGACGTCATGAATGATTCGAAATAGCCCGTCTTTAACGCTTAATAGTCCGACACGTTGTACGAATTCTCTTGAATGTTTTGAAACTAATTTGTTTTGAAACTAATTTGACTGGGCGCTGTTGCTGCCATAGGCAGCAACAGCGCCCAGTCGAATTAGTTTCAAAATATTCAACAGCTTACCTGCATAGTTTTCTGGAAATTGATAGTCAAAGAGTTCAGAGAGCGATCGATCCAAATACGGGTAAAGTGTGTAGTGGAGCTTATCTAGAGATGAGCAGGGCATAGCTACGACTGGAAAGATCCATTGCCACCAGATCAAGCCAATGATGGACAAATAATTTGTCAACATCGCTTATATTCTTACCATCCTCGATACCACGATTGACTCGTGTTATACAGCGCGTAATCCATTCTGGGCTCCGTGTCACACGCCACTATGTCTGAACAGCGGCATACAATGAATGCGTAATACTCATGACTTTTACCAGGGGTGTACTCCACACCACGTACGTCATAAATCTCACCGCAAACTGCGGAATCTGAGGGACAGTTCGGTAGCGGGTTGTACTATAAATACAAAAGGCAGCGTTAGTCACGTATCCTCTTACTTTTCAATTTAACCAGCGTGAACATATTTTGATAATTTTATTCGGCGTTTTGTAGAGATTGCCCTTGTAATTATTGGTTTTGCCGAACCGCAGAGCTACTTAGATCCTGCCACATGATACTCTAGCAACAAGTTGTAGCTGAATCAAGTCTGCCTTTGTAGAAGTATTCTCCAGTAATTTGCGAACTTGACGTTTTTTTCAAGGGAGATAACCCAGTTGAATATCGTGATAATTGTGTTTCCTGACCGCCACCATTGTTATCTCCATAAACAATAGACAGTGCTGTCATATAAGTACGAGCATAAAACATTCTCTACCCCGTAATAACTATCATGTTGGATATTTTGAAACTAACTTGCTGCATATCCTCATCATGTGTACAACAAAAAATATTTTAACTTAATTTAGCGTAATTCCCCCATTGTGATTCAAAGTGTTATGATTGAAACGTCTAATGAAAGGCATATAGCGATATATATATATAATCGATATATCGCGATTCAATAAAAATTAACGATTTTTACCGGGGCAATATCATAGGAAAAAGAAATCGGAAAATCGTGAAGCGTTTAACCCCTCTTGTGTCCTCAGTCTCAAAGCGCTCAAAATACTACTTGATATATCAATTAAACATTTTGATGATCTATATTTTTCAAGATTTTTAATTTTAGAAGACTATTTTTGTAAATTTACTACTGATTTTTTCTCGCCGGTTTGACCATTAAAGGGGTAATGGTAAAGAAAATTTAAGTTTTTACTTAGCCAGTGTCTATCTGCTGGCCGAGAGAAGAGTATTTTTTTTCAAAATTTACAACTAGAATGACTGGCTCGGTTACCGAGCCAGTCATTCTAGTGGTAAATATTCAAAAATACTCTTCTCTAGGCCTTTCAAATAGCCATGTCTGAAGACCACTCCAAAGTTGTTTTGGTCAGTTTGACCATTAACGGGTTAAGTTGACACAAGAGGGTTAAGGCGGCATCTTAAGCTTTTGAACCCGGAAGTGTCAGTATCGCCATTTAAGACCATTATATAGAAAGGCTGCTGCATATATTGGACATAATTTAACAGGCAGCAACAGCTCCCAGCCAAATTAGTCTCAAATATTCTTGTTCAAATGATTAAATTACGGCAGCTCCCGCTGCTTTTCAATGGCACTGATACTATTGTCAATGTTTCCCTCTGCTCCGATCAAAGCCAGTCGACAAATCAAGACGTCTTCAAAGATTTGGAATATCAATGTATAACGATTTCACGTTATATCGCGATGCCGTTCAAGGCAGTAGCGTGCACTCTGCGCTATCGGATATTCGTTAATGAGCTTGGAATATTGGAAAAGTAGAATATCTCAAGCTGGCATCCAAACCACGGTGTTTATTCTCTCGTTTGTTTGTAAGTCGAACCTTTCTTGTGCCGTGCCAGTTAAATTAGTCTCAAAATAACAGAGTTCACTATATAAATCAACCAGTCGTCATTAGCGCGGCGCGACAGAAAGTTCGACTTATAAAACTGGCCTTAGTCTTCTTCTGCCATTTGTTGCCATGTGTTTTTCTACATGACCTACTCTAGATGCAAGTTGACAATTTTAATGAACAATACGTCATGATTTTAATAATAACACGTCAACGCATTTTAAAATTATAATAATATATTTACATCACGATTAAGTATTGGATAGCTTATTGAGATACCAGATTACTGCTTGGAGCCCGTTTTGTCAGCGTGGAAGCTACCTCTAAGCTGAAGCCGATCGTCAAACAGAACAGAGCGAGGATTCTCAAAGCAACCTGTGGAGTTAATATAGTTAATGATATCATCTTCGACATCGCGATCGAATATTAATTACCATCATTATCCTACACATTCTCCCTTCCTCTGGGCCTCCTCCTTTTCCCGCCTCTCCTCCCCGCGTCCTGATCCCGCTCCTGCCACCCCCACCCCAACCCCCTCTGCTTCCCCTCACCATCTCACCTCAAGTTCCTCCTCCTTCTCCTCCTTCTCCTCCTCCTCTTCCTCCTAATCCTCCTCGCCCTCATCCTCCTCGTCCTCCTCCTGCTCCTCCTCTTCATCGTCATGCTCCTCCTTCTCCTCCTCCTCCTCATCCTCCTCGTCTTCTTCCTCCTGCTTCTCCTCCACCTCTACCGCATCCTCCTCCCTCACCTCCTCCTCATCCTCCTCCTCCTCCTCCTCATCATCATCATCATCACCATCATCATCATCATCATCATCATCGTTTGAATCATATCATCTGTGATTCAGCACCATCGCCATCACCAACAAGATGTATTTAATTATTACCTGAATATATACGATCGTAACATGATGATGACTCAGTTATAAATAAGACATAATAATTTAAGACATCCATCTGCTGCTGTTACTTTAGACTTACCATTATCTTGGTTCACTAGATTCGTTCTTCAATTCGCTTACATCTGTACAGGGACAATGAGATGGCGTAAGTCTCAGTATTAGTCCTACAATGCAGTCAATACATCGTACAGGCCAAAAGCAAAATGCAGACTTTTCCAGGAGAAAGTACAATATCGTGCGGGCTGGACAATTTCAACAGGGCGGTTTGACATTTCTACGACGCAAGAACGTTTACCGAGCCAGTCATTTCAGCGGTAAAATTTACAAAAGGCGTCTTCTCTTGTCTGCAATTAGACATTCCTAAAAAGCACTGCAGAGGCCTGGTTTGGTCAACTTCAACATTGCAGGGTTAAAGGAGTCTCCGATTAGATGGCAGGCACACAACAAACTACATATTCTGGATAATTCCGAGTGTTTCCTGTCGTCATATCCGAATGTGATCATTGACCTTTTGATCTCAAACTAAAGGGGTCTCTTCGGGGCCCAAATAGAAATCTTACAACTACAGCCAGTGAAGATCCTTCACTCACATAGCCTAACGGACAGACAGACATACAGACAGACAGTCAGCCAGACGAACGGACGGACGGACGGGGGACGGATGGACGGACGGACGGACGGGCAGGCTGGCAGACTGGCAGGCAGGCAGGCAGGCAGGCAGGCAGGCAGGCAGGCAGGCAGGCAGGCAGGCAGGCAGGCAGGCAGGCAGGCAGGCAGGAAAGCAGGCAGGCAGGCAGGCAGACAGCTCACAGACAGACAGCTCACACACATGCATACAGACATACAGACATACAGACATACAGACATACAGACATACAGACATACAGACATACAGGCAGGCAGGCAGGCAGGCAGGCAGACAGGCAGGCAGGCAGGCAGGCAGGCAGGCAGGCAGGCAGGCAGGCAGGCAGGCAGACAGACATGCAGGCAGGCAGGCAGGCAGGTGGGTGGGTGGGCGGGCGGGCGGGCTGGCAGGCATGCAGGCAGGCGGCCAGACAGACAGACAGACAGACAGACATACAGGTAGTCAGGCAGTTAGACAGACAGACAGACAGACAGACAGACAGACAGACAGACAGACAGACAGACAGACAGACAGACAGACAGACAGACAGACAGACAGACAGACAGACAGACAGACAGACAGACAGACAGACAGACAGACAGACAGACAGACAGACAGACAGACAGACAGACAGACAGACAGACAGACAGACAGACAGACAGACAGACAGACAGACAGACAGACAGACAGACAGACAGACAGACAGACAGACAGACAGACAGACAGACAGACAGACAGACAGACAGACAGACAGACAGACAGACAGACAGACAGACAGACAGACAGACAGACAGACAGACAGACAGACAGACAGACAGACAGACAGACAGACAGACAGACAGACAGACAGACAGACAGGCAGGCAGGCAGGCAGGCAGGCAGGCAGGCAGGCAGGCAGGCAGGCAGGCAGGCAGGCTGGCTGGCTGGTTGGCAGGTAAGCAGGCAGGCATAGGTCCACAGATAGAGCTAGTACAAAACAAATCCTTCGGGATGTAAGCGGGTGGATGGGCGAAACAACGAACGAATGCAGTATAAAAAATTAAATGTGAAAACTAAAACATGAAGGCATGAATAGACGAATAAATCATAACCCCCAATTTCGTAGCCAAACCAAACAAAGACCAAGCAACAACGACAGTTTAATGGCCCATCGTTGTCTCACAGGCTACCACGTTGAAAGGTCATACCACTTAGGCTAAATCTGCGTTTAATTAGGAAATTGGAGCAATTTAGCTACAACGTGTCCTGTACCTAATAATGCAGGTTATGGCCCGGAATTGGCTCATTGTAGGCCCGGTAACATGCGTTATCAGGATACATTCAATGAGTTATATTAAAAATGGAAAGAAATTGCTTTAGCGCTTTCATGTCGACGCCGAATAATGTCCATTTGCAAGCCAAGGGAAGACTATTTTTGAAGAGATTCCACTGGAATGGCTGGCTCGATAACCAACCCAGTCATTCCAGTAGTAAATCTTCAAAAATCGCTTCTCTTGGCCTGTAAATGGACATTCAATGCGCAAATGTTCTGAATTGCTTGACAAAATCTAGCCATTAAAGGGTTAATCAGTGCATTATGTTGTCAAATAATAACCATATAAAATAAAAATACATGACTACTACAATAATTATCTCAAACTGACAACGTGTGCTCTTTAGTCAGGGATCATATTGCATAATATATGATCCCGTGATAATCACATAGCTAGTCTAGATGTACTAAGGAGATATCTCCCTCACCCCACCCCCTACCCTCTCCCCGACTTCTAACGCCAACCCGACACACACGCACGCACGCACGCTCACACACACATCACCACCACCTACCACTAGTTTACAGTAGTGTTGTAGCATACTGCCGATGGGCACAGGGGCTTCCCCCTGGTGCCTCTTCATGGCATCCCCTTCCTGCACTGCATCCAAGATCCGGCATCTCAAAATTATCCACAACATCACTGGCAGTTAAACACATTTACATTTATCAATTCCATGCTGTGCATTTTATTTTATCCATTGTAAATGTTGTTCAGCACAATGGATGGAGCCGATCTGCTACTCAAGTATATGACGTCATAATCAATTATTTCACAGGTAGGCTGACGTAACAATCAAAGTTTGCTATAATAACGTATCTAGCTCCGTCAGGAATATTGAATAGCCCATCATACATGATGTGTCTGTCTAACAGCATCAGCAACCAATCAAATGAGTGTCAAAATATTCAACAAGTTACCTCTATAGTTACTTTGGAATTGGCATTCCCATTATTCAGGGCTCACAGTATATAAATCGATTCCAGATACGCGAAACATTTAGGCGGAGCCCAGCGGCCGGGCATAGCTATTGATTCAAAGAAAAATTCTACTCTACAATCAGGGAGTGCCGCGTTGAAGATTTCCTGACAGAAAGGAGTCATCTTCACTCTTCAGTATGGTAATTTAGTAGATTATGTGGCACTCGCCGATCTCGTACAAGCTGGAAAGTAGAGAACCTTTTACATTTACACGGGTTAATCTAAAGATCCGCACACACCCCCCCCCCCCCAACCAAACCCCAGCACAATCAGGATTAGGGAAGAGTTTTTCCTCTTCCCGTTCCAGACACGAAGCAGGATTTAAATGACAGACACAATGTCTTATTTTATATTAGATATGATGATTTATTTCACTGTAATGGACCTTTCAGATTTTAGCTATGCCCCGCCTATCACTAGCTAAGCTCCACCCACACGTCGCCGTGTTGGGATTGATCGATCCCCGAATGCCCTAACTATCAATTTCCTGAAAACTATGCAGGGAAGCTGTTGAATATTTCGTAACTAATTTGACTGGGTGCTGTTGCTGCCTATGTCAGCAACAGCGCTCAGTCAAATTAGTTTCAAAATATTCAACAGAATATTTATTAAATAGTAACGGCATACAATTTGTACAACAACGCATAGACTGCCTTAAAATATGCGTTCGTGGCGTACTTATCGACATCATTCATGCCGACATTCATTATGATGTCATTCTATACACCACGTAGTTGATTATGACGTCACATGATGGGTGGATACTGTGGAAACGTGAATTAACAATAATAATTTTGAAGAGTAAGTAGCAAATAAGTTGTAACAAATCTACAACCACTAATATTAAGTAAACTTTCATATATAATATGCTAACAGATACTATAGGCATACAACCATACTTATTTGCTCGCGGTCCAGGAGTCAACTTTCAAAAGAGGGCCAGAAAATGGGTTTCGTGCAACACCCACTACACAGGTTGTTTTCCACTTTAGGCTGTTAAGAGGATGCCACTGGAACAACTCTAGCCTTGATGTACAGTTACTTTGTGGCAGCAACAATATATGAGAGTCAATTTCCTGTTAGTGGTGGAAGCCGAGGGAGTGTAGCTCGCCGGGTAGTGTCGGGCCGTTCCGGTGTATCATGTCGACTCGCCGCGCTGCAAGTGCACGACAAATGATGACGAATGATGACGCTGGTTAGGTCTTGGGGTGACGGACCTTGTACGAGACTGCCCTGCGGGTAACAAAAACCGGCTCCTAAGGCCGGTGGAACTCAATCGTTCCGGTGGGGCCGTGCGACCATCGTCGCGAACATTACATACAACAGTCTCATCCCAAGAATTTGTGTCACCAGTATGCCTGTCCATAACAATTTCGTGATCTATGGACTTACAAGATTTGATATTGTTAACCTAAAAATATAACTCTATACAATGATTTTACCTAAACAATTATAAATATGCTAGATAAAACTAAAATAAGAGCATACGAAAATATGAGACATAGAGACAGGTAGATGAACTTTTAAACATGGGTCTCCCGGAGGTACCACGCAGACTCGTAGGCCCGCAGAGGTATCCCCGCAAGGGACGCTCCCGTACACGAGACTTAACTAATTAACTTATTATAAGTTATTATACCTCTAAGCTAAAAGGAAGAAGATTATCTCAGACGAAAAGTTATGTGCCTCATGCGGGCACTACTCCTAGTGCTAGTTTGGGTGAGGAGTATTATCCTCACGTGGACCGTTATTGCGATCAAATTCAGCATGCAACCCTTGCGGGAACGGTTGGTTCCCGCAAGCTGTTTTCCGCAAACAATATTCCCGCAAGAACACTCATGGCGGGAATACATCGCTCAGCACTGTAAGCCTAATAGGATGCCTAATGAGCAATCAGCTAAAGATACGACAGTACTACTGTTGGTTAAGAAAGTTCCCGCACACCGATGGCATGGATGGAAGTTGTAAACAACCTGATGCGAATGAAAAGACAGAACAAAGCTTAACGATGAAGAATCTACATGATATTAGTTCGGTGACAGTTGAAATACCACTTTTTGGCGTGGCTGGCAGATCCGGCGAGTCATCCATCAAGGTACATCCTGCCTCTACATCTGTAGAATCACATATTCAGGCCGTAAAGGCCTCACCGCAAATTTGTGTTCCGAAGTAGCTATTGATATTCGTGAACAGTAATCAGAAAGTTCCAAACTGTTCCCGTAAGAAGGGAGTTACAAAATTGTTTTAGTGCTGTGGGTTGGGTAACTGCCAGCTACGGGAGAAAACCCCGACTCAAAGCGAAGTAATATGCATATTGTCTGTCGCGCTGATAGTAGCTGGTACAGATCCAACCTGTTCGGCCCCTGGCCGAGGATGCTCTCGATCTCTGGATCGCGTCTCCTTTTATACTCCTCGTGACGTCACAGGCGCAGGCTCCAACCAATCATCGTTCGAACAACAGCCAATCAGCGCGTAGCTAATAATAGCGCAGTCGAATGTTCTAGAACATTCTAGAAGTTCTGCGTCCACGTGGTTATGACGTCACGGCAATATTTTGAAGATAATCAAGACGGGTTTTCCGTGGATAGCCATTTCTCAACCGATTTTGAAATGGTTTACAGATTTAAAAAGCCCGTCGAATTCTGGTCTTGATTAATGCCAGATTCAACGGGAACAGGCAATCAATAAGAATTACAGGGTACCATCTCGGTACACAAAAAGCGTCATCCTATCTTGGTCACAAACTACGTGCGCCATCAAAAACAGCATCTAAGCGCGTGCATGTGCATTATGCACTTTAACGAACTTAGTCGTTTTCACAACGTGATCTCTCTCATAGGCCCATATACGCTTATGGCTCTACCAAGGGGGCGTATTCAGGGAACGAATCCAGGATGGGCGGCGCATACCCAGCCTAGCTGGTACGGCCAGTACCTGACCGGTCGATCCGAACTACACCAGCAAATCTGCAAAGGTCAGCATATATTTCTTTCTCTTTGTATTGTTGCTTCACTAGTTCCAGTTTTTCAGAATATAATGCTATATAAGGTTAAAAAATCACAAAATACCATGAAAATTGTAATTGTTTCTTTACATTTTCTACTGTAATTCTACAATGATGTATTTGAATGAACAATTAATTTGCCAAACTAGTTAAAGCTAGCAATTCCCTCCATCGTCAGCAAAACAAAAAATGTTAACATTTCTTGACTTAATAAAAATATATTGATATTATCATCCCCTACCCCCAAATTACAAAGGCCCAATAATCGCAAGAAACGTAGCTCAGAAACTCATATCAGTAAGACGATTATGATCCCGCCCTCTATATATTTACATCAAAATTATTGTTGCCAATGTTTTCGCGATAACTGTCTTAGTCAATCAATACTAAAACAAGTTTCTACTGAACCTAACCATGTTTGGTCAGGTTAAAATAAAAATGTCACAAAATTATCAATACCTCATTCGTCATCATCATCATCATCATCATCATCATCATCATCATCATCGGGGTCACATGTGAAAACCTTATTTGAAGTTGTTTGCGCAGATAATCTCTCATGCAAGTGTAGGAATCAGATTGTGCTGCCAGGCACACGTGTTGCTTACCCATGAACCAAAGCAGATCAAGCAGTCCAACTGGGGCAGGGTTCTTGGACATTAGTGTGTGTTGAAGAGCTCAATCATGAATGTTCTAGCCATTACCATCTGGCTCGACAATGCTTGATTAGTGAGCAATGACTTCCTTCAGAAGTATTAGTGATAGTTAGCTCGATGGGTGTGTAGCTGGAAGTTGATAGAAAAATCTAATGTGTCTGCCAAAGATCTTGATATCAGCACTAGTGGCAGCAGCCGCCTTTGGTTGCTTGTAGCGTCTACCTCTTTGCCATTGACGCAAATTTTTTGATAAGTGGTAATGTCGGTAGTAAAATGATACCACCTCCTCAACTGGATTTCCATTTAGACAAATGAGCCCCACCTCCCTCAACTGGATTTCCATTTAGACAAATGAGCCCCCACCACCCTCTCATTCCCTGGGCATAGGTTGTTGAGACAGGGGCCAACACCGATCGCCGAACGGCTGCCAGGGAGGTAGGATCTACTACTACCAGGGGCTGAATGCCCATTTAGAGACAAGCCTCCACAGTGATATACACCACTGATCGCCATCAACCACAGGGCCGGCCTCTCTCTCTCTCTATTCTGTGTATGCTCAGACAAACACGTAGACAGAGTCGGATCGGGCACCACCTTGTGATCAACCCCACACACATCTGAACAGGTCTGAACGCCCATTTAGAGACAGGCATCCACAGGGATATACACCACCCACAGGTACTGATCGCCAGCACCACACATAATAGGGTCTGAATGCTGATCGCCACACATAATAGGGTCTGAACGCCCATTTAGAGACAAGCATCCACAGGGATATACACCAACTACAGGTACTGATCGCCAGCACCACATATAATTGTGTCTGAACGCCCATTTAGGGACATGCATCCACAGGGATATACACCACCCATAGGTACTGATCGCCACACATAATCGGGTCTGAACGCCACTTTAGAGACAGGCATCCACAGGGATCTACACCACCCACAGGTACTAATCGCCACACATAATAGGGTCCGAACGCCCATTTAGAGCCAGGCATCCACAAGGATATACACCACGCACGGGTACTGATTGCCACACATAATAGGGTCTGAACGCCCATTTAGCGACAGGTATCCACAGGGATATACACCACCCACAGGTACTGATCGCCAGCACCATACATAATAGGTCTGAACGCCCAGACAGGCATCTACAGGGATATACACCACCCACAGGTACTGATCGCCACACATAATAGGGTCTGAACGCCCATTTAGAGACAGGCATCCACAGGGATATACACTACCCACAGGTACTGATCGCCAGCACCACACATAATAGGTCTGAACGCCCAGACAGGCATCCACAGGTACTGATCACCACACATAATAGGGTCTGAACGCCCATTTAGAGACAGGCCTCCATAGGGATTTATACCATGAGTACTGTCGCACAGAGTTGTGCTATTGCAAAGCAATTCGGCCTTAGAGGCTACTCTAAGGCCAAGAAAGTTGGCCTGCTCCAGATGATCGACCAGGTCCGTGACAGAAGCGACTCTCCCGAGCAATGAATACGGGGAGGTTTCGAGCGCTTACCGAGGGTCCTTGGAATCCCCACAAGAAAGCGCAGTGGATACCTGAGTTTAGTCAGTTGGACGAGGAGATGACTGCTAGCTTGTGAGCTAAGGCTGTGGCGAGACAGATGGAGGCCCATTCACTGAAGCGCTTAACTCTCCAACGCAGGGGGACCCTGCACCCTATGCAGGCATCCGCAGGGATATACACCATGAGTACTGTTGCACAGCTTCGCGCTATTGCAAAGCAATTCGGCCTTAGAGTCTACTCTAAGGCCAAGAAAGCCGACCTGCTCCAGATGAACGGACAGGTCCTTGCCGAGGAGTGGAAGAAGCGACTCTCCTGAGCAATGAATATGGGAAGGTTTCCAGCGCTTACCAAAGAGGATCCTTGGAATCCCCACAAGAAAGTGCAGCGGATACGCGAGCGTCGTCAGTTTCATGAGGAGGTGACTGCTAGCTTGGGAGCCAAGACTGTAGCGAGGTGGATGGAGGCCCATCCACTGGAGCACTTAACTCTCAAACACAGGATCGTTAAGCAATGCCTAGGTCTGAGCCCATCTCGGAGCATAGGGTGACCGAGGTCTGAACCCTTAGCCCGGAGCATAAGGCGAGAAGGCGAACACATTCTCGACCAGCGTCTTGTCGAAAGGGAGACAGAGGATAGAGGACGCCGGTCAGTACGCTGGATATTCTTCAGAGGTCTAGAAGGAGACCTCACTGGTCAGATCATGCAAAAGATCTAGCAGACTGTCCAGAATGCCTTCTGCCTCCGCTACACCCATACCTATCGCATCCGTAACATCGAAGACGATAGGGTGATGCTCTTCCACAATAATGTTCCAGGGAACCCATGGCTGAACACGAAATGAGCAGCTCAGGACTGGGTGGCAGCAAGAGTGCAAGCCCGCCTCGACACAGACAATATCGATCGACCCAACACCAAGTGGGCTTTCGTTCGATCAATCAACGTTGAGGTCAGGGCTGTCATTGACCGCCAACCTCTGCATGGGACAGGCCTCCTCCCAGACTGTCTACGAAAGAAGAAGAGTATGACTTCCCTCGACACCTACAGGGACAGCATGTGTCTCTGGAGATGTCTAGCAGTCCACCGAGGAGCGAGCGCTGATAGAAGTACAGCTCATGCATGAAAGCTTGCCACACAGTTCTATGGCAAGACAGTACCTGATGTCCACAAGACCTCACCATATCAGCTGGACAAGGTAGAGTTCTTCGCCAAGATCGGGATTCGTGTGTATGAACCAATCGAAGAGGGCGCCTGGCACATGATCAGGCAAGCGGCTCACTACCGTGACACCATGACCATTGGAGTGTGGGACCACCATGCCTTATACATCAAGAACATCTCCAAGCTGGCACATACACTAGTCTGCAGTCACTGTCAGTAGAGGTTTACACAGGCATGCAGTCTTCAATGCCACGCTGATCACTGTACAGGCGGCAAAACAAAAATCGTGTGTCCTGGTGAGAAGGTTGAGTAACCACAGTCTGCGTATGAGAAAGCCTTCTATCTGCCCCAACCATCCAGTTCAGCGGCTACTCGTTGGATCGAGTATGAGTCAAGAAACAGAGGCATAAACATACACCATGTAGAGTGTGGGCAAGGTGGCGAGTGTTGGATCGAGGGCGCTCCCATAGCTGGTTATGATCTAACCACGACACCGTTTACCAGTTCCATGGCTGTCACTGGCACGGGTGTCCACAACACCAGCGAGATGATGATGCTGAACAAAGATACTGCAAGACAGTCTTGAGAAAGGAGAAGCTGCGAGCCTCTGGATGCACGCTTGTGGTACAGTGGGAGTGCTGTATAAAACGCTGCCCAAGCGTCCCTAAACGAGTTCGGACTGCCCATACCCACACTTCATAGGTTACGACTTCGAAGCACTCCTAGATGGTATCAAGACTCATCCTACTTTAGATTTTTGTTCAGAGAACGATCGAGAGTACTCATATACCTATCTCTGTGTCAGTTGGCTGCTCCGTAGAGGGTGCCACGAGTGAGCCCACTCACCTCTGCAATCCTGACCCTAAAGAACTGATCAGAGAGTTTATGCTGGTGATCCAATGGCGAGCATCTCTAATCCGGACAAGGGTTAGGGCACAGCACATACCGACAGACCTGGATAAGCTCCAAAAGTGACAGCAGCGACTGATCAACGAGTGGTGTGACCAAGTACCTGTACTGTGGTTCAACTCTGGGCGGTATGACCTGAACCTCATCAAGAAGTACTTTGTCGATGAGCTGACTGACAGTACAGGTACAGTGAAAGTCGACAAGAAGGCTAGTCAAGCCATGTTCCTCATAACACCTGAGCTACGGTTTCTCGATGGGCTGAACTACCTCCACCCCATGGAGTATGGGTCAAAGCTTACGGGCGTACACAGCAGAAGAGCTGGCTCCCATATGAATGGTTTGACATACATGAGAAGCTCAACTATCCAGGGCTTCCTGACTACTCAGCATGGACATCTAACTCAAGGCTGGCTACACCTTGACGCGAACAGAGTGAGAACAGTGTAACCAGATATTCAACGAGCATGGAATGCGGACATTCGCCGACTGGCTGCAATACTACCATAACCTGATCGTCAGTTCATTCATCGAAGACCTAGAGTGGATGCGGGAGTTCTACACAGAACGAGAAATAGACATCCTCAAAGACACAGTGTCTCTCCCAGGTGTGTCACTGGAGTCCCTCATAAGTGGAACCGCTCAGCACATGCCAGATGTTAGCCTCTATTCACCAGACAAGGAAGCCTAGGAGATGCTGAAGGGTGCTGTTGTTGGCGGTCCCAGCATCGTATTCACCAGATACCATGAGGCCGGTGTGACTCGAATCCGTCTGAGTGAGCATGTCTGCCAATGTCTACTCGGCTATGATGCAAATGCTCTGTACCTGCCAACGATGGCCAAAGAGATGCCATGTGGTAAGGAGAAAGTGCGCCATTGGTCCAGTTCCAGTGGGGTAGCTAGCTTTAAGGAGGCTCTCCTAGCAGACAGCTGGTTTGGGTTTGCTGAGGTGGATATAGAGGTCCCCAAGGCTCTGTGGGCAAAGTTCTATAACCGTGAGATCCCGGTAGAGGCAATCTCGTCTGAGATGCTGGCATATCCAGGGCGAACAGGGAGGAAGCAGCCCACCACCCAGAAGCTGGTCGGTGCCCTCCCTGGCAAGAAGCAGCTGCTGTATGCCCCGACCCTCCAGTGGTATATAACCCATGACCTGGAGATCACTGCTGTATATCGCACCATAGACTATGAGGCCAAGTACCCATTCGAGTGGTTTGTGGAGAATGACAATGGAGGCCCGCCGCTTGGGAGATGTAGATCTGCTCTTGGCAGATCTCTTCAAACTCCTCGGCAACAGTGACTACAGGAAGCTCATCGAGGTCCTAGAACATCATAACAACACCAGCTTCGAGGAGATCGGTGAGTCATACGAGCTCCAGAGTCACAAGCCGAGAATCACAATTCAAAGGCCCTTCCAGGTGAGGATAGCCGTTTATGAGCTCACGAAGCTGCGAATGCTGGAGTTTACTACGACTTCCTCGATCGCTACTTAGCTCGTGACAGTTTTTTAGTACCTGCAGATGGACACTGACTCCACGTATATCGCTATAGCAGGCTCCAACCTCGACGATATCATTCGCCCTGAGATGCGAGCAGAGTACCAGGCTCATAAGCTGGACTGGCTAGCTTGGGACAAATGGTCCAGACGGACTTCAGGACTGTTCAAGCTCGGGTTCGAAGGCTCTCTGGCATCGCTCTCTGCTCTAAAATGCTACTACATGGAGAGCGCAGCTGCAAGTAAGTGCTCGGCTAAGGGAATGTCAAAGCAGCAGAATGAGGTCTCTTGGCAGACGTTCTACAGCGCCCTACATGGTGGGGTAGACAGAGCTAAAAACTGAGGCCTAAGCATGCGCAACCAGGGTATGGTTACGTATGCACATGAAAAACTCGGACTCTCCGCTTATTATGATAAGTGCCATGTGCTGCCAGATGAGGACCATACCGAGCCCATCGAGTATCATGTTAGCACCCTAGGTTGTGGTAGTTGTGTGTCTTCAGCGACTAGCTACAGCTCTTCTATGACAAATGGTCGCCTAAGCACTCCGTGCTGGCATGCCAGGTAGTACAGTGTAGGCCGCCCCTCCACCTCCACATACCTGTCAAGCCTGTGAACATCTATCGACCAGTTAGGATCTGTTGCACACCACCGACCAGCTTCCAGCTCACCAGGTTCATACAGGTACCGAACCAGAGCATCAGGTGGTAGGTACTCCTCTCCCTTGTTTGCTCCTCTAGAGCTGTGACCAGCAGAGTGTCTGATAGCCTCTACCGCCTTCTTCCCTATTAGGCTAGGAACCTCGGCATTGGGTCTCTCCACCACAGCAGGCAGCCCCCTCACCCATACTCTAGAATGTTCACTTGGCGTGGCCATTTCCTGGGCGTATTTGTGTGGGAACAGTCTCTCTGCCAGTGTCCGATTCCACCACTCAACGATAGCCTGGGCATGGTGATGCCCTACCTCGCCTTGCCTAACTGCCACACTGTGTTTCCGCATGAGGGCTGCAGTCTCCCCTCTGAACTCCTTACCCTCATCCACCTGCACAATTCCGGCCACTGGAGCGGATTTTCCGAAGCCTCATAGACACCCTGGGATGCCTGGGCCACCTGGCGAACTGACTTGTCTGTGAGCGGTACGGCTGCCTTGTACCTGCTGGTGACATCAACGATGGTGAGGGCATACTTGTAGGTCTTACGACCAACCGAGTCGTGTGGAAGGAATAGAGCATCTGCTCGAAATGGGCATGCCTGATGTGCCATGGACGAGGTCTGTATATCTGCCACATCGCCTGGCGGCTGAGCCACTGGCTAACTGTCTCCAATGTGAAGTTGTGGCCCTTGCGACGTGCAGCCTCGAGTAGCTGAGGGGGCTCATGGTAAAATCCACCAGGCTGATAGTGGAGTTCCTCAAGAAAGATGGAACTCCCGGATTTCATCACTGACGTCCACTCCCGTCCTGTCATGCATGGCGTGGGTGAACTCTAAACAGACAAACATACAGCCGCCATTCATTCGACCATCACTGAAGACTTCCTCAAACACCTCTGTACACTGGTGTCTAATCTCTGCTGGATCCTCACTGAACAGTAGTTTATTGACCAACCCGCGGAAGTTAAGGGACTTGACCAGCTTGTACAGAGACGCCATCCTAATATAGTACAGCTTAAATGTTCGGCGGTCCAGATGGCCGTGAGCGCTATAGCAACGTACTGTAGCCAAGGGCCTGCCACTCCAAAGAACGTATCTACTCCTGAGGCAATGGCTGGTATGGCTTCAGAAATCTTCTCCACCCCATGAAGAGCATTGTTGGCGATCTTGCGAACCGTCTCGCCAGCCTTCGTTGTGAACAGAGTGATCAGAGCACCAACTGCTGCCAGCGGACCAATAGAACCTTTTATGTAGTTGCGATAGATTCCTTTCGCTCTGTGTACTAGCTTGCGGGATTCAGGCTCTACATCATCATACTCACCCGTGGTCTCCATTGCACCCCAGAGCGTAGTACCCCTTTCCCTTCGCATAGAAGGTTGGGCCATGAGCCAGCAGACCTAGGACTCGGTACTCATCGTTCACATAGGTGGTGCCCACGGTGCTGTTGCTCTGCATGTTCCCCCACCTGTTCAGAACCTGCGAGAGCTCTACCATCTGTTCTCGAGTGTCATGCTCTTGATCTCGTGGATCCTTGCCGAGATTGCAAAGTCAATGTACTTCCCAGCATCAGACAATGGGTTATCATCGTGTATACTGGGTCGAATGACCATCAGGCAGTCCTTCCGAGGATGAGTGCGGTGCAATGTCGCAGGTTCAATGGCCCCATCTGGATGTTGCACATACTGCAGCATGTTTAAGGTCTGGGTATACAGAGGGGTTAAACGGCTGCCATGTTTGATAAAGTTCTCCAGCAGATTGTCTATAGGCAGCAGGACAAGTCGGCACGACATCAGAACGACAGTCCCGGCGTGCACTGTCCCACTGGGACAGGGTCCAAGGACTGCTTCGTGACATCAACATTATCCATGAGTGAGCCAAGGTCGCACTTCCATCTGATGTGGAGATACTGGCTGCCATAGAGGAAGGAGCGCCAGCTCGTAGTACAAAAGAACTCCTGACTCGGATACTCTACCGGAAGTTTGACAACACCCAGGGCAGGACACTCGACCTACCTCCTGTGCCCCAAACCAACAGTCCTGTTTTTCTAGCTCTCCAAATGGTGAGGGTCGACCCCAATGATCTACTAATGGTCGGGAAGTGGGCTGCTGTATTTAGCCTCCATAGCTAGGAAGGGCGAGATATGCTGGATAGCCTCCAGTCTGGAGCAAATATCTACTTCATGGAGGAACTGTGCTGCTGTAGCAGAGAGCCATGACACCGGTCATGCAGAAGGTACTCAGGAGGGGTTCACTGTTGGCCGCAAGGAGGCTGTTGAGCACATCTTCAACGAAAGAGGTCACAAGAGATTTGGCCAGTAATCTGCCAGCATTTCTGAAATTCCCAGATAACTACCAGGACTACCTCATCAAATCTGCTCACAAATCAGATGCTCATCGCGCATGGACAAAGTGGATCTTCCGTGAGAAGTTCCATAAGAAGAGAGTTGTAGACACTGACCAGTGGGTAGAGTTTCGGCGACAGTACAGACTTGACAAAACTGCAGAAGTAGCAGCGGAGACAGCTGACGAAGGTCCTCAAGCAGTGGAGACTGCAGACGAAGTAGCAGAGAACGCGGACGATGTAGCGGAGACGGCGCAGCCTAATGATGAATGAAAAAAATTTGCAGTGGAGACTGCCACAGTCTCTGCTCAGTCTGTCAGCGATGATGCGTAGAGCAGGCTAGTTTCCTGGCTGGATTCAGCTTGTAGGTGAATGTCTGCACCTTTAACAGAGATAGCTTGAAGTGTGACAGCTCACCTGTCTCCTTGTTGCTGAAGATGAAGCGGTACAGCTCAGCTGCCCTCTGTACACCTGCGATGAAGTCCCCTTGGGTCTCCTTGAGTGTTTCAGGAGATCCTGAACCAGATCCTGTGCATAGGCCATAACCTTGATGGCTCCAGCCTCATCAACTCCGAGCATACCTCGCATCGTCGCCCTCTCCTTGATGCCCATCCCCCTGTATACAGTCTTGGCCTTGTTAATGGCCGATTGTCCTACAATATCAGTGTTCCCGATGAGATCTCGGGCTGCGATGGTACCTCGGATCTCCCATGGTTCTCCCTTCTCATCGATGTCTAGGAAGGAGAAAGGGGCAACAGTGTCCTCTGAACCGAGGTGTGCCTCGCCCAAGTGAGCAAGATCGCCTAGCTCTTTGCTTTCTAGGTCTGTGAGTGACAGAGTCATAGGCATATACAGACGGCTTAAACCTACTAGTCATACCCCCAGTGAAATAGTTGGGCATAGGAGGACCACGCAGTCGGCCAATGGAATAGGTGGCAGTGCTCAGGGTACTGGCCCTCGCTGTAGGGGCACGCCTTGACGGCGGTCCACCATTCCCGGGCATTGACGATCCTCAGTCCGTGGGCTCGACTATGGGCTACACACCACCCTCCGACACGCTCATATGCTGCAGGCGTCTCGTAATCCATCTTTCACTATTCAGAGGGGTTAAACGCAGGCGACGATGATCTCAGCCATTGCACTCGTTGCTAGCCCTAGAACCGCGGCCTCCATTAGTGTAACACGTTCACCCATGATCTTGGCGGCAACAGTGTAGGAGGCACCACTGTGGGCGATCTTTGGGATGGGGGTGAGTTATTCCGAGACAGTGCCACGCCACCCCACTCACCACTGTAGCGATGACAGCCACAGTGGCAGCAGGAAGACCCCATTTCCCCCTGTCATCTTCACCACGGCCACATTCGCCACCACGTTACAGGCGACATGGACTGGCAGAGGTTTTGCTTTGGTCAGTAACTTCTGTGTCTTGGTTCGCAGCAGGTTCTCCACCTTGTAAAGACTCACTTGGCTCTCGGGCAGTTGCTTCACGATCTGTACCATTGACGTCATTGTTTAAGCACTGAGTGTACAATACAGTTAAACATCTGCATCCCCTGTCGAGAGAGCTAATAAGCGAGAAGTACTATGCGAGAAGTACTATGATGTCTTCCGGAGGGAGTTGAAGGACTACAAGAAGAAAACACCAGATGAGCTCGCTCAGCTCCCTGGTGCTGAGCGGACAGAGGAGCTGACAGCTGTGAAGCTCTATCTAGTATTCGGCAAGGGACAGATCTGCTTCCTCGAATACCTTATCATGGGCGGGAGTATCGTCGAGCAGCTCCTGTGAGCTAAAGGTTTCTACAAGGATCAGGAGTATCTGTCAGATGTGTTCCAGCAGATGCAGACCGCCATGACCTCGCCGGATTCGGAGCTGAACAAGGCTCTGCAATACTACAAGCTGGAAAAATGATGCGCTGCCGAACCGGCCAGCCCTTGGATGTGCATGGTGGCAGCAGGCATAGGGGCTGTAGGGCATGCCAAGCTGGTTCAGTGTCTCACCGTGGTCCCCACTGCTACTGTTGAGAGTCAGGATAGTCTTATAGCTGATTTGCTAGTGGCGGAGTAGGCTGATCCCGAGCACCATGATAGCTAGGCCTGACACCACACATAGAGCTACCACGGGAAGCAGTGTCGTGTTGGCTGGCTGCAGTGTCAGGGCATCTGGAGCTGTTGTGTCGACTGGCTGCAGTGTCAGGGTCGCAATGACTGTATGGCTCGTACTATGCAAAGGTGCGTTTATGGCAGTGTTGAAGCCGAAGTGGACACCGAGGGAACTCCCCTTGACTATTACGTTGTTATAGCCCCTGACTTGGAGGTCCTCGATGTTCATGATCATGTTGCTCGGAATCAACCATAGGTGTGGCGAAATAGCAAAGTCAAGTTTGCACCAGGCCTGCTGCATACTCTGCTGGAACTTAGCAATAAGACTACTGAGGTCTGCCACGATGATCATATCCTCAACGAGACTGATGAACATGGCCTGGACCTCTGCTCTGCTGACACCATCTATGGAATGCTGCACCTGGGTCTGTGCCGTAAGGAGGCAGTAGCACAGTGCTCCCAGGGACTGGTTGATCTACATGATCCCAGCTGGTGTGAGGCCTGATATGGTGTGTGGGACAAAGTACTTCCACACATCTGGATAGTCCTGCCGCAAGCCAGTGATGTGCATATTTTACACCAGCGCTCCAGGGTCAGAGTCTGGATCGAACGAGAATGTCGCTGTCTTCCGATGGCCTACTCGTCGGGGTGTTCGATAGGGGAATCCTGAGTAGTCATGTCTCGCATCACCGTACATAACCCCTAGACCGCTGTTGTCACCACCATGCCACCGATAGTCTGGGTGAGCACTGAACTGTCTCTGTTGCTGGCTGCTGAGACGCTATGACTGTTGAGCTGTGGGTTGAAGGCGTTTGTATCAGAGAGGCTTGCACCCAGCCCATGGAGGATTCGTCTCACCGTGAAGTACACGTGGAATCTGAGACAGCTGGTGATGAGCACATCTTCAGGAGTACCAGAATAGGAGTGAAGCAGGGTGGAACTTACTCCACATCCTGCCGTGGCATACCACACGGCAAAGTTCAGCTGCTGATTCCAGTATGAGAGGCTTGGAGCAGCCATCCAAGTATGAGCTTGCTTCGCATCCTTGATGGTGATGGGACAGTTGGTCGGCGGTCATGGTTTGACAGAGAAGCTGGTTCGGGACCATCCATCCACTGTGATGGAGAACGGTGTTAGTGCTGGTATATCATCCAGTAGACCTCTCAGGCCAGTCAAGGGTGTACCAAGGGGGGCTGGTTGGCTCCGGATGACTGTCGTGAGGTTCAGTAGGAAGGCCATCTATACTGGTGTTCTTAAAGCTACCATACAGGCAGCACACTATTTGTAGTCGTCTCGACTCCAGAGACAAGCGAGGCGACCTCGCCATAACATCTCGTTTTTTTAACTCCTCCATATCAACCCGCCCGCTGGAACCTTTGAGGTATTGCTGTCACACTTTAGGTTTCTCCATGCGGTACAAGGCTTGGACCCTCAATATATGGTGGTACTCTTCATCGGTGACCTGGCCATCCTCGAAAGCTTTTGCTGACAGACTCGTCGATAGTCCGTAGCATACTCTGTGCCAGTGCCACATACTTAGCATGCTTCTCCAGCCTCCTTGTGATCTGCTGCTGCCCCACCCCCAAGCCCATGCCCAAGGCAGTGGTGGCTAGTGTCATGCCAACCAGCGGGATGGCGCCGATGGCGCTATTTTGCCATACCAGCACTGTAGCGAGAGCGGCCACAACTGCCACCCCAGCACTGGCTCCAATCACACCTGCAGCAGTGAGTGTACGCGCGAGGGCGTTGTAGACTGTCTTATATCGCCTGCACATTCTGATGTACTTTTCTGCCTCATGGTCGAGATTCTGTCTGATGGTATCTATCAGCTGGAGTCGCCAGCCGTGGATGGTAATGCCCTCATCAGCCATCAGGCGGGGGGGGGGGTATATTTCTGGTTGTTTCCGCCACTCTGATTTTGCCATAGTATACCTGGAGATTAAACCTGCATCACCTGCAGAAGCTGCTCATGAGTCCTAGAAGGGTACATTTTGGAGAGCCTGGCGAACCATGCCAGCTTGCTGGTGTTGATACAGACGTCTCTTAGACAGAGGTCATCCAGCACTAGGTCGGGTGCCAGTAGCTTTCTGAGACATGGCATCTGGAACTTCACCTTATTACCAAGATAGTAGGTCCGCCGCTGGATGGCTTTGTTGGTCTTACACTTCTGCACCATCTCCTCTTCCCACTGTATGACATCTGGCTCATCCTCGTCTGTGAAGACACTTGGCTTATCGTCGTATGTGAAGACATTTGGCTCATCGTCGGATGTGAAGACATCATACCGCTTACTCTCTGGCTCATCCTCGTCCGCGGTCTCCGCTGCATCGTCCACTACATCTGGCTCATTGTCCCACTTGCTCACGTTCTGTTGATACCAGCTCTCCCGCTGTAGTCGCTCCCCTTCTTGCTACAGTGTGAGCATCTATTCGTTTAAGACCTTTATCTGTGCAGGGGTCATGAAGGAGCAACTCTGTAGCTGGCTCTTCATCATCTCGGCAAAGGTTAGATATTCCTGCTGTGATATCATGTTGTCGCAAGGTCAATGAGTAATAAGAGTGTAAACTCTAAATGGGTGTCTGATATCCCATCCGTGCTGGCATATATGTTAATGGAGGGGCTGTCAAACAGGTGATTTACAGGTGTGAACAGGCTAGTACTGATAGCTTTCCATAGGTTGATGTTGGCACCTGGGAGATACTCTATCATGTCCCGGCCGACTTCTACCAGTGAGCTGCTATGTGCCCTGCACGGAGGTTGATGTAGCACATCGGCGTGTATGTATGTTGTGTCCCGCTGGGGCACATGGAAGAGAACCCATTCTACACGGTAATGTACCACCCGTCTTCCCTCTAGAGAGCATGAGATTACGTTCTCACCACCGGAGAGCAGCAGTCAGACAATCGGCATGGTTATATGCCTTGTTTAAACCCCTCCTATAATGTGCTATAGAACCCATATTTACTCACTCGACTGGTCTTGCTGATCTGGCAGATGTGTACGCAGTTGATGCTGCCACGGTCGAAGAGAGCGATGGCAAGTCATTCGCCCTACGGTATGAAGCAAACTCAAAGGCATTCTCCCTCCACCCCATTGGTGGTGATGGGGTGGAGCTGCTCACAGACCTCAATGATGTGTCGACGGAGCACCCAAGTCACAACATAGATGGCCACAAGATCGTGTTTCGGTACGATTTCCCGAAGAGGAAGTACATCCTCGAGCCGTTGATTGAGCTCTCGGATACAGAGGTGGCAGACATCAACACCATAAATAACGACCGTAGCTTTCATCTGGTCAAACCTATTTGAGCGGTGCCCCGCCGATTGCCCATGATGGCCTGCTATGGACCCTGGCAAAAAACCTGCAGTTCATATTTGAGAAGAATGAAGTGTGGTACCGTGCTGGACGTGGGGGTGACTGGCAAACATGGTTGCTCCTATATAGGCCTCCCGCAGTCATTGACATAGAGGTTACTCCCCTCTCCACTGTTGTACAAAAGGATGAGACAGTTCGAAAGCTCTACAATCAGGGATAATCCTTCCTCACCTACATAGGTGAAGGTGTCTCCCTGACGAGCATGGGTCACCGGATCGGGGTTACAGGTGGAAAGCTCCTGTTGCGTCGTCCATTCGATGGACCAGAAGAAGCTTTTAACCTCCAGGAGGGCACCATACGGGTAGATGGTGTGGCACATATCTCCAAAGTCAAGGGTGCTGTTAAACTGCTTCAGCGAGTCGGACTCACTAGCCCACAAATGACTCATATAGTCCTAGAGCTACGTTTCTTAGCTGGCGGCAGATTGAAGCAGCTAGCTCCTGCCCCTGAGGGGATGAAGATCAGTATCGATCCGGATGGAACAGGGCTCAATCTGGCACAGATATTTCTCGAGGGGTTCACTCTGTTCAGTTTAACTCTTCATATATAGCCATGATTCTCATCATACCGCGCATGCTGGCGTCTACAGCAGTGGCACAGGGCGCTGAGAAAGCCATGATATTGGATGCCAAGTGGGCCCACTTCCGAGATGACCCACAGTACAATCCTTGGGTCGACCCCTTGCGGAGAAACATTTACGACCGCTTTCACCCACATGAAGAGTTCAAGTCTGTTTTCCACTTCTTTGGGGTGGAGAGGGTAGGCCGTGGTTGTCTGCTGGAGACCCCTGCTCAGCACCAGATTCTCTGCGTAACATGTGAACATGCCAGAGTCTGCCATGCTTCACATGCTAATCACTTTAGCCTCCTCCCAAGTGAGCGTGTCAAGGTAGATGGAAGCCCGTATGGATGGTCCCATCATGTCGATGCGACTCTGGCAGACACTACGTGTTTGTCTGAGCCTACACAGAATATATATATATATATATATATATATATATATATATATATATATATATATATAGAGAGAGAGAGAGAGAGAGAGAGAGAGAGAGAGAGAGAGAGAGAGAGAGAGAGAGAGAGAGAGAGAGAGAGAGAGAGAGAGAGAGAGGAAGAGAGGCCGTCGCTGTGGTTGATGGTGATCAGTGGCGTATATCACTGTGGAGACTTGTCTCTAAATGGGCATTCAGTCCCTGGTAGTAGTAGTGTCGTGGTGATCCTTCCTCCCTGGCAACCGTTCGGCGAGCCGTGGTGGCCCTCGTCTCAACAATCTATTCCCCAAGGATTGAGAGGTCGATGGGGGCTCATTTGTCTAAATGGAAATCCAGTTGAGGGAGGTGGGGGCTCATTTGTCTAAATGGAAATCAAGTTGAGGGAGGTGGTATCATTTTAGTACCGACACTACTACTTGATATTTATATGTTAACGTTTCCCAGAAAGATTTCTCATTGCTTACTCGGCGTTTTTTTAACACATTCGTTTAGTTGCTCCTGTCCAATGTATTTTGTTGCCGTGGGGCCAGATTAGGGCCAGATACAATGTTGATGAGGGGCTTAGAACCTTTCCTTGAGTGTACCATTGTAAAATGGATTTTTTTTGCAACACCAGCTCTAAATATAGACATCAACCTCTGAATATTACCTTCATCTCGCATTGGGTTGGCGGGCCAGGATCATTGGCTGTTCTGACAGGTTCACTGTCTTGATCAGCACACGGTGTAGTAGATGTATATGTCGCTTACTGATGGCTTGCCAGAAACAATCTGTCTATGGCCTTTTGCATTTTGGTGATACCCACCATCCCCATCCTCTTCTTGGAGTCTGGATCGATGGACTGCGCTAGTGCTATGTTGGTCCAGACACGACTATACGGCTGGTGGTATTGGCAAACAGTGTAGTTCCCATTCATGAAGTTTTCGAACACTTCAGAGAAGTTCTCTGCCACTTGATCCATATCACGGTGGTAGACATGCGCCATCGCGAGTAATTTGGGCAGTCTATAACATAAAGGTATGGAGCCATGTTGGCTACGGTCTCTCAGCGTAAATGAACTCGAGCAGCAACTATATCATCTCGATGTAAGGATCCCATAAGGAGGTGGGTTCTGATGCTGTCTTCCCCGCTGTATTGAAGAGTGTCATCATGGCCACCTATACTCTGATAACATGTCTTCAGTTCATCTGGCAAGCATGGTTATGTACAGTGAGGGTTCATTTGTCCACGCCATTATCTTCATGACTTCAGAACAACCACTTGCAGTGTCCCTGTCATTCCAAGCACAACAATGCTTCCATTACCAGCTACGGTCATCTGACCCAACAGTTGCACGATTTTCGTCTCAGTAGGTTTGCTGCAATGTTGATCACATAGATTCCTGATTCAACGAGAAGAGCTGCCAGTCCTTACTCTTCAAATATTTTGCCTGATCACTGTGTACATATTACAAAGCTTAGGCGGTGACCCATTGATCATCGGACAGTCACCAGGTTTAGTCACAGATGGCAACATGCAAGATACCATGGTCTTGAGCTCTCTCCAGCTTAGGATAATCTGCTGATCAGCTTCCATATGGCAGAGTTAAACCTCGAATGCATTAGTTGGCAACAGTCCATGCCAGATGCATTTTGTTGGCACTATTACCAAGAGAACTGTCACTACTGTACCAGTTTAGCATGACTGCATTGAGGAACTGTATAGTGGTGGTGGTTTGTTTCCATAAATAAATTGCATTGGAGTATCGATTGACGTGCTGCTGAAGTATCCAATGTGCGACCTTTTCTTTAGTGATATGCATCTGCATTCCTCAGTGGATGTGGACCAAGCTGTAGTCTAGTCCACAGAAGAGGTTCCCATGCACCCCTTGGTGTTGTTTATGAAACCCATTTTTAGACTAAATATGTCTATTAAACAACAAATTGTGTTAACAGCGTCAAATAATGTCCCATGGGGGTAATTTGGCAGCCATCTTGGATTACGTCACTCGTGATGGTAAAAATCGGCAATTTCCGTAACTTTTGAACCAGACCTCATACAAAGGCAAATGTCCCACCTTTCTCCAAACAATTTGACCATAAGAAATCAATTGGAATAGTTATTTTTGTGTTTGTAACAATTTCCAAGCCTCAAATCGAGGAAAAGTTGAAAAAAATCAGAAAAAATCACTAAATCGGGTGAGAAAGTGTATGTGCATGGGAACCCCATCTAATGACAAGACTAACACACCTTAACCGTAGCTAATTATTAGCATAATTGAAGAACTACAGAGTGTGACGTAGGGTACCAATTACATTATAATCTGTTATAGATTTCTATCCTAACATGCGTCTTGGCACTGACTATATGGAAACTGTCCAACAGATTTGTGTTTATACTGCCTCTGCTCCTTAGGGCCTCTGCATTCTACTTAAACACATTTGACATTATCTAACAATTACGCACCTAAATGCCAGCTCACTAATTCTTCAATATTCTTATCTTTTTCAGGTAATATATCCTATATGTTTAAACGTAGATTATGATGGTGATATTGAGTAAGAATTCTAGCAATCCAAATAGTCTAGTTAGTTATATCAAATAACTGGTGGTGGATAATAAGTCACTCAATCATGCTTAAGTCTGGCAAAAGGAGAAAAGCGATTCATCAGAGTTGGAATCCCAAAATTCCTCCACAAACATGCCTTATATGTGGTTGGCATTGACCATGGCCATTTCATACCATTTAGGAACATCGTACGAGAACCAACTGAAAACCTGGCACTGCGCCATATAATCCGGCACCAGCGACTTGCTGAACCACCTGGTTCCAAACAAGGTATGGATTCAGCAGGTGATCTTATTGTAGAAACACTTGTTTGATGATGTGGATCTGGATTCCCATGGGTATCATCGGCAATGCTACCAGTGGTTTCACGTGAACCCGAGTCTTTTGAAGAGTTCTGAAACATCAACTGAGGCATCAACTTCAGAGAGATATCGTTTCCTTTTTAACCTGCCGTCTTCTCTTGCTGTATGCTTGTGCTCATCATGATTAATTCCCACCCGAGTGAATATTCTGTGAGAAACCTGAAACAAGGGCATATGAGAAAACCGAGCGACCTGTAAGATGTGCTTGATGGAAGTCCAAATAGGCTGCATGGCAACAGATTGAGCCGCAAGCCCTTGCACCGTGGAAGACTTTTCTTCATCGACAGGTGCAGGATAAGTATATTCATGCTGTTCAGGCTCTGTGTCACCCCTACTGCCCATATGAGTATTAAAGTCATAGCAGAGCAAATGAGCGAGCAAAGTGGCATTTAAATCAGTGGTTGAGCTTCTCAACAAGCATGCAAATGAGCAGAATGAGGGTAATGCATCTGACATATCTGCGGCCCATCTATATTGATGAGCTTGAGGATAATGGCTACCCTAATCTGGAATATCGGAGTCGACAACTTCTGCACCCGCTGCAGAATTATGAAATCAGTGAGAATATCAGTTTCACTAAGGCCATCCCAAATAGCAAGGGATGCGCCTCCTTTAATCTTATTTACAATAGCAGCTTCACAGTTGCCGATGCGATGGCACATGCATACAGGCCTGGCTCTGCAGGCAAGTTTGCTGATGTTACTCTTTTTATCCGTGGACTAATCCAGAAAGCATATACGGAGTCACAGGACCTGCTCTGGCCTCCAAAAGCGTTATGATATGGAAGTTCACTGTGTCAAACTTCTGCCTGGAGAAGTGATGAGGTTCCTTAATCTATTCATGAATGGCACACCTGACGTTGTGGAGAAGAGGGAGAAGATTCAACGACTTGTTCTCTCAACTGGTTAAGACATGTGTCGTGCTGTTCCAGATGGGGAGTGGAGGCCTCCTAAACAAATTCTGCTTTGCAAAACCGTCTGCCATTTGTACCGCAGCAAGCAGCTCAACATCATCATGAACAGGTTAGACCACTCCAAGTCCTATAACTTCAGCTTGCAGCTGGAGGAAGCTATGGCAAGTGCCACTGATGAGGTGTCTACATACCTAACACATCAGACTATTACTGTAGAGGGTATCGCCCTCTTTGACTGTGAGTGTGATAGCCTCAACAAGATTCTTACCAATGTCCATGGATAAAATGTTGTCAACTATGCCTGAGGAAGACTGATTCATGAGACAAAACCTAGCTTTCAGAAAACTCAGGCGCCAACCTTGCCTAAATATGAGAAAACAAAGGAAAGGAGTATCAAGGTTGATGCACCCAAAACCCTCCCTGAAATAAACATCTGCACTAGAGTTGGCGCCAAGTTCCCACAGGCTGCATCCTTCACACACCCCATAGAGAGTGGCATAGTATACGAAGCAGGGGTACTATGCCTGACTGATCTGCAGGATGGTGTGAAGCAATGGCAAGCAACCAGTGCCTGACCTTGGCGGATTCATTTCTGCCACCGGAAGCACACCAACGAGAAAGTAAACAATTTATTACGTCACACCCATCAACTAGCTCTTGTGCACGACCTGTTGAGGTGGGCAGCCGAAGTCACTGGTGGAGAAGGCGGAAAACAGTATGTGAGAAATACATTTGATCTCGGAGACTGTATGTACCGCCCATGTGGAGGTATCCTGACAAGTACAAGAAGCATGCCATTCTTCCTGCCAATTCCATACAGCCATGAACTATATGGGCATGATTGATGCTCACATGTGTCATGTTTCTAGTTATTCAGAGATTCTTCTAGAGGGCTATCTAGTCACCAGCGACTGCCTGACGTGTGTCCTCCTCTGCGGCAAGGCTTATTATAAGGCCATCTGCTGCTTGAAAACAGTGTGTGAAGCAATGAAGAGGCTGATGATGGTGCAGTTCATTCGGAAATAGAACATCTAGATCAACAACCCAGTGTCCATACTCAACATGGTCAAGTCATGCAGCCATGAGAACCTTGACCTCGCACTGAAGGACCCATCAACTCTGGATCGTATATAGTAGTTCGACGAGTGTGAAGATAAGGAGCAACAGGGTCAGCTTGGTAAGACAGTTGTTTTCTGGTTCTCCTTCATCCAGCACTGCCACCTCATCTTCATGCTTCTGTACTCAGTAAAGACAAACAATTTAGAACTTTTTCACAAGTTCATAATTGAAGAACTACACAGTGTGACGTAGGGTACCAATTACATTATAATCTGTTATAGATTTCTATCCTGCATTTATTTTGTTGCTTTTAAAAATAAGACAATTGAAGAAAGTACACTGGTATTTCTCCAGATCTCCAGGTATTTGTCTGGCTGCAGGTATTCGTCACTAACCTGAAGCTGTCTCATCCTGGAGACAACATACCTACTCAAGAAGGATTCTATTGATGTTGCACACTCACTCATTTCTGATAAAATGTATTAACACATACTATTGTCGGCCTTCCATACCAGCGACTTCAGCTGTGGTTATCTCTGGCTGCCTTAACACCCCGTGTACAGTAGAGTACTCTCTGATCGACCGGTTGATGGATGTGCAGTAGTCATTTGTTGAATTTCTCATTGGTGTGCTTCCGGTAGCAGCGACGAATCTGCCAAGAGCAGGGACTGGCTGCTTGTCATCACTTCCCGCCATACTGCAGATGCGCCAGGCATAGTACTCCTGTATGCTAGAAACGTAGTTTATGCCATTCACTATGAGAGGTGTGAAGTCTGTGGGAACTTGCGGCGAACTCTGGTGTATATGCTGATGTCAGGGATGGTTTCGGATGCAGCAATCTTGAGACCCATGTCATTTGATCTCTAATATTGAGGCAAGGTTAGTGCCTGAGTTTTCTGAATGCCCTGTCTTGTCTTTGAAACGTTATACCTCGGGCATAGTTGACAAAATTTGGTCCATGGACATTGGTGAGAATCATGTTACGGTGAAAGAGGGTGTTACATTCGCCAGCAATGAACTGAGGTGTTAGCTATGGAGACACATCATCAGTGACCCCGGCCAAAGCCATCTACAGCTCCAAGCAGAATATATAGGACTCAGAGTTGTCTAATGTACCCAGGACGATGGTGAGCTGGTTGCTGTAGTACAAATGGCGGATGTTGTTGCAAAGAAGAATTTGTTTAGGAAGCTTCAAATCCCCATCTGTAACGGTATGGCACATGTCTCGACCGATTGAGAGAACAAGTCGTTGAATCGTCTCTCTTGTCCCCAACCTCAGGTGCTCCAGTCATGGCTAGAACTCGTCATTTCTCCAGGCCATCGCCTGTCACACTGGGCTTCCATATTATCAGCGATTTGAGGTAAGGGCACATCTTTTGACTCCCTATATGGTTTCTGGATTAGTCCACGGATAAGAAGAGCAACATTAGCAAACTTGTTTGTGGAGGCAAGCATTTATGCGAATGCCCCGATATCGGCAACTGTGATGCTGCTATTATTAATGAGATTAAAGGAGACGCATCCCTTGTCATTGGGGCTGGCCTTAGTGAAACTGGTATTCTCAATGATTGCATGATTCTGCAGCGGGTGCTGAAAATGTTCGCTTCGATATTCTGGATTTGAATAGCCATTTTCCTCAAGCTCACCAATGCAAATGAGCCGCAGAGATCTCAGCTGCATTACACATTCTGCTCAATGACATGCTTGTTGAGAATCTCAACCAGGAGTTGAATGCCTCCTCATGGGCAGCAGCATGGCGAGCCTGCTCTGTGTCTAGGGTATGATTATCTGCTCGCTCCTTTTCCATGATATGACTTAGATACTCTTTTGAGAACTTGTTATGGCAGCAAAGGTGACACCGAGACTGATCAGCATGAAAATCCTTACCCTGCATATGTCAATAATGACGACGTGTCCCTGGTGCAAGGGCTTGATGCTCAATCTTAAGACATGCAGACTAGTTATGCTTTCATGAAGCAAATCTTAGAGGCCGCTCGGTTTTATCCATGTGCTCTTGTTTCACGTTTCTCAAAGAATATGTACTATGGTGGGAATTAATGGTGATGGACACAAGCATACACGAACAGAAGTTGGCAGTTTAAAAAGGAATTGATAGTTCTCTGAAGTTAATGCCTCAGTTGATGTTTCAGAACTCTTCAAACGACTCGGGTTCGCGTGAAATCGCTGGTAGCATTGTCGATGGTACCCATAAGAATCCAGATCCGTATCATATAGATTTTCTGAAATAAGATCACATACTGCATCAATACGATGTATGGAAGCAGATGGCTCAGCAAGTGGCTGGTGACTGATTGTACGCAGCTGTGCCATCCTTTCAGTTGGTTCTCGTACGATGTTCCTAAATGATGTGAAATGGCATGGCCAATGCCAACCACATGTAAGACACATGTTTGAGGAGGGTATTTTGAACTTCCAACTCTGATGAATCACATTTTCTCTTTTTGTTAGACTTAGGTATGCTTGAGTGACTTATTATCCACCACCAGTTATTTGATATAACTAACTAGACTATTTGGATTGCTAAAATTCTTACTCCTTATCACCATCATAATCTACGTTTAAACATATAGGATATATTACCTGCAAAAGATAAGAATATTGAAGAATTAATGAGCTTTCATTATGTGGCGTAATTGTTAGATAATGCAAAATGTGTTTAAGTAGAATGCAGAGGCCCTAAGGAGCAGAGGCAGTATAAACACAAATCTGTTGGACCGTTCCCATAGAGTGAGTGACCAGACGCATGTCAGCAAGGTGTGTTAGTCTAGTCATCAGATGGGGTCCCTATGCACCTACACTTTCTCACCCAATATAGCGATCTTTTTATGATTTTTTTCAACTTTTTCTCGATTTGAGGCGTTGAAATTGTTAGAATCACAAAAATACCTCTTTCACTAGATTCTTCATGGCCGAATTGTCTGGAAAAGTGGGGTCATTTGCCTTTGTATGAGGTTTGGTTCGAAAGTTACGGAAATTACCGATTTTTTCTGTCACGGGTGACGTAACACAAGATGGCGGCCAATGAACCCCGTGGGACATTATTTGATGCTGTTAACACCATTTTTGTTTACTAGACATATTTAAGAGTCTAAAAATGGGTTTCATAAACAACACCAGGGGGTGCATGAGATCCCCTTCTGGGAACTAGCCTAATTGGACTTCCATAGCCAGTCTAGTATCAACTGATTCACCTTCTTCAAATGATGAACAGTGGAAATGTATTTGGGTATGCTGATAACCTGGTTCGATTAAGTGACACAGTGACATGGCTAGACTATGGCGCCGTACTCTAGCATGATATATGGTAGTCTCGTATCACTATCTATATTGAGATATCACCATACAATAGCATAATATATGAAAGTCGCCTACCACAGTTTACACTATGATGCCAATGCACTACAGCTGCATACGGTCATTTAATACTATCGAGATTGTGGCGAAGCTGTACTGTATAGCACTCACGCGTAGGCATAGACCCAAGACGTATTTCATATCTCGAATTTTGCAAATCAATTTCGGATAATGTGTATTAAGTGCATAATGATTTTGGGGGTAGCGCATATTTCTTGTTTAATTCAATGAATATCAACGTTGTTTGTATTCCTGAAGAGTAGATAAACACCCTTAATAATATTGGTATACTGATGGCTCATTGAACACCACTATTCCAGATTCAAAAAATGTAAAAACACAACAATTTGCATGGAATATTGTGATTTTTTTTCTCATAACATATCATTAAATTCTAGGAAACTTGAACTATTGAAGGAGCGATACAAAGACATATCTCAAATGAACATATCGAGAACATTCGTTTTATGGATCTTGGCTTTAGGAGCTGAGCAAATAAATTACCTATTTTTCCCAGTTTTGCCCCTGGTGCGCCATCGCCTAATAGCAAATTGGCTATCATATATTCTGCCCTCCACTGACAAAAGGGGGGGTAAGTAAAAACAATTCAAAATTGAGATTTTGACACATCTTGTCTAATTTGGACCTGCTTTTTTCAAAGGAACTATTGCCAATGTAAAATTATTTTTAGATTTTTAGTTATAAAATAACAAAATGATGTATGTCTTCCCCATCACAGACAATTACAATGACAAAAGGAAGTAACCGCATTTCCTTTGACAGAAGGAAGTATATTACACATACTCCCTTTTGTCATTGTAAATGCTGAACATACTTCCTTTTGTCAACGAAATATCTTCAAAGATATCTAATTTGCATATCAAAAGGGCATATGTCTAGCTCATGTGTCATGCATGGTACTCTCACTGCATGTAACAAGTGCATAAAAAGGTATGGATTTGCACTATTGAGTACAGTCTACTTGTAAACATATAATATGGTTAGTTCAAAGTACATGATTTAATAATTTACAAGTCATGTCTACAAACAAGGTCCGCTATTAAATTAAAAAATTGGTCAGTTTTCCTAGAACTAGACTATAAGGCTACAGCTCCAGTTTACCATTAAAAATAAGATAATAAGCAATACTATAAAACGTGTTATACATTGAAATAAACAGATTTTGGTACTGGTAAATAAGACCCACATGATAGATGTCTACCGAATATCGACCTCCTTACGCATGAAGGGAGATCCAGTACACTGAATTTCTTATCACCGGCCAGGACCTGCCGCATAGTGATGTGAAAATTTTGTACATGGCGAATGGAGATAAACCACCCTATCCCAGGTTAAAGATTTAGGGCTAATTGATTCCTAGATTTATTACCTGGACTGCCTACCTGTATTCGGTTTAGCTTGTTACTCGGTTTAACCCATCATTTGTTACCAGGTTCCAAAGATTTGGTTCATAAATACCACGGCGATCATATTTTATGCATAATCATGTTAGTTTAAGTATATTTCTCATTGTACGAAGTATGGTTTACAACTTGGTAATAGCTAGTCTAAGACCTGGTTTAAAGCTTAAACCAAGTCTAGCTAAACCTCCTTATTGAATTCGGGCCATGATGTTTAGGTTTAGCCTACTTTAAATAATCATATTTGTATTTTCACCTAAATTTTCTAATGAAATGTTTTTTCTGTTAAAATTATCTAACGAAACTGTAAAATTAGTTGCGAATGTGACATTTTGTTTCTAAAAACACCTTTACGTCATGTATTTTTTATGTGAAAATAATTTAATGAAACTAAAAGTTTTTGAAAAATTGATCATTTGGTTTTGTTGTAGGAACACATTTACATATTGTTTTGTGTTAACTTGAAAATAAATTTTTGGACTCGAACGATTTTTAGTATTTTCAAACCTAAAACAATGGTATATATGTTTATTGTAAGAAGAAACTGGATACAGAACCCTCTTTCCATCTATCCCAATACGTTTCTTTAATTACAAAAGGGAGTAAATGTGAATTTACACTGACAAAAGGATGTAAAGTGTGATTACTCTGGAATTTGAACACTAGAAACACAGATATACAATTGCAAAAGGAAGTATGTCACTATAATTTGTTTAAAAGGAACCAATTCTGATTTTCTTTTAAATAATGGTAATCTTTAACACATATGTGTCGCTCTGATACAATTTTTACAGAAATATGCTGGAAATTGACACAGGGCTATCCATAAATGCATTTTATTTATTTTCTCAAAAAATGATTTCTTGGACATACTTCCTTTTGTCAATGTAGGGCAGTATTGTGGCCGCCACATTTCAACAGTACATCAGGGCTAGAAATGTTACTGAGGCATTTCCAAAACAGCAGGAAGTGGCAAAACCAACTGTATAGTGGGTGTTGCGCTAAACTTAAGTTAGGTGGTCCTGGCTCCTGGACTAAATGGGTCCATTTCTAGCTATGCTCTTCCCATTTCTAGCGAATATCCACCGTTTTTCGCGTGTTGGCATCGAATTATATGCGTTGAACCTTGATTTCTCAGAATCCCATTTGCAAGGTCACCATACAGGTAAGCCGCTGAATGTTTTGAAATTAAATTCACCGGGAGGTGTTGCCTATTGCAGCAAGAGCGCCCAGTCAAATTAGTTTTAAAATATTAAACATACTATTTATTAAATAGTAAATCCATCAAAGACATAAAGTTCTTACGCTTGTCTGACTACTTCAACTTCATTATGATTGTGACGCCATATATGACAAAATTGAGTATGACGTTGCATTCTTGACAGATTGGATCCATCCATTCATTAAGACCTATTACTACAAAGGCCTCGTACTCTGCCCAGCTATTTTGAAACCAACATGGACGATTCGGCCTTCAGTGATTCACTATACATCCACGCCGATTGCACTATTCAGATTTACTACACAAAAAACAGCATATATCATTCTTATTCTAAGTGACTCTGTGCCTGCTTACATTTTGTTCTCCCAAATTGTATAACCATCCACCTCTCACCTATTTATCTCAACAGGCACTCGGATTTTGTTCACGTGCTCTCTGTTTGAAGTCACTCGTCTTTAATGGATTTACTCTTTGCCTGAGTGATCGCAACTGACATGGCGACTCAAATATTGTTAATTTCTTCTCTGAAGAAACTGAAAGATGAGCGCTCAGTAATAAACGATCCACATGTCTGATTATACATGTATGATTCTGCATTTGCATGCCATACATGTGCACTATACACGATCATACATTATTGGGCATTGTTGGATGAGTTTACCAACCAGAAATATTTTTAAAAATCACGTGATACAAATACTGGTATATGATTGTCTGTTTCATCAAACATGGTTTACGGTGTCAGACAAAAGTTGAACATTGTCCGAGTTTTTCGGATGTATGATTCGACTTGTCGAAAGCTATGATACACGATCAAACATCGTCAGACTTTGTCAAGTCGTACCTGTAAAGTCATACAAACATGTTGGATCGCCAAGCATCGGCTCACTGGTTCGTTCCGGTCAATTTTGACAGGTACTCTGATATAGATTCGTTTATGCAATGCTCCTCAAAGCTCAGTGTTTCTAGTTATAGTGAGTTTATCTGGTATACTGTGCAGGTTTATTTCTGTTTCTTAAGCCTATATCAGACTATACGGCATGTATCGTTATACATGTATGATTCTACAAAGGCGGACGATGTTTGATCGTGTGCCATACCTTTCGACATCCCGAAACATAGATGCAAAAATGTCGGACAATGTTCAACTTTGTCCGACAGCGTCAAACATGTTTGATGAAGCAGCCAATCATATACCGGCATTTGCATCACGTGATTGTGTTGGTATCAATGGATGGTAGCTTCATCCAACAGTGTCTAATGCTGTTTGATCCTGTAGGATGCACATGTATGACATACAATTGTTTAATCATACATGTGTAATCAAACATGTTGGATTGTCTGTCATTGCCTTTAAACTTTCGGCCCATGTTAGAAGCTATTTTGCCTTATTGAGAAGCGTCCACCATTTCTTAAAAGATATCTACCCTTCTTGTTAGAACAGTGTAACACCTCTAAAGATAATATGCATTATTATGCATTGACATCAGTTCAAAATACGATTGAAGGATTATGAATAATCACCACACCTGTCGACAAATAAAATATTCATATCCGAGATAAGTTCGATAAGATCAACAAGGTTAAAGGCCATGCGCAAATCGAATATGCGAGTAGCTGTTTCACAAATCCATTTTCAGGCTTCCACAACAACCAAAGTTAATTAACTATCTCTGGATTCGTTATTCAGATAGTGTGTACTACAAAAAGCTAACAATTATTATACGTGACACACACAATTGCCATGATGGTACCTAACAATACATCATCTCATATATCACACATGCACGCACGCGCGCACGCACGCACACACACGCACACGCGCGAACCCACGCGCACGCGTACGCACATATGCACGCAAGTATAAAACAGTAAACATTCTTTTGACTATTGTAATCAAAGCTGACTGGGGGATGTTGCTGGTACGCATAGCAAGAACGTCAAATCAAATTAATTTCAAAATATGCTGTTAGAGATCGAGAAGAATACTTGACTGCTTTTCGCAATTTACCACTGGAATGACCGACTTTGTTGCCGAATCAGCCATTCCCATGTTCAACTTTATAACATAATCTCTTGGCCTGCATCCTGTCATTCCTCAAGACCACTGCAGGACCCTTTGGGCCGGATGACCACTACACGGTTAAGTTGTCAAAAGGGCGGTAAAACAATACAGTCTTTGCTAATTGTACACATATTGACAATATACGGTAGTGGAGAGTTTACATAGAGACACAATCGACCCTGCTGGAAACTCCATTTCAAAACTGTGGCCACGATATGTTGTTTCTTAATTAATGAAGGCCGCGTGCCATAATAAGCCCTTCTTATATCTCGTGGTAAAATACATCTGAAGTTACCATGGAAACTGTCTTGTTTTAGGACACAGCATGTCATTCGTCTTTAGTAGCTGTTTCGTGGTTCCCAAAAAGGTGGCCGCTCGTCCGAAACCGACTTACTGAATAATGAATGATCCCACTTTAAGCTATTCTTCGCCCATCCATAGCTAAGATCCGCCGATGAGTTGAATGTATTGGGATCGATTTATATACTTTTAACCCTGCCTTCCTAGGATCCCATTTTAAAGGTAACTATGCAGGTGAGCGCTTGAATATTTTGAAACTCATTTGACTGCGTACTGTTGCTGCCTATGACAGCAAAAGTGCCCAGTCCAATTAGTTTCAAGATATTCAACCTGCTTTAGTATTAAATAGTAAAGACACAATTCGTATAACTGATGGACTATTTTTGATTCGTGACGGAATATTTCTGTCAATTATGATTGTGACGTCAGCCTACATGTGATGATGTGACGTATTTTATTATGACGTCATATACTTGAGCGACAGATTGGATTCAACCATTACTTGGTGTTGTTTCAGAACAGTCTCCTGGTCACTGTGAAATTAGATTTGATTTGGGATACTTCGTATCTTGCTTTTCCACAGCTGTCTCTTATTAGCGCAGATAATCCTCTGAAAATATAAAAAAACATATTTTTATTGTTAAAGGGATGCTAATCTCATCTTAAATGTTGTATTGCACCGATAGATTATGGTTTATATTTTCCATATCATTCACATCCTGACACGTTCCCGTTTCTGTATCAAAATTATCTGCTTTGTAATATCGCGTAAATGTTGAGAAGTAATCACCAGCATTTTGTCTCCGCATGCGACAGTGCGTGATGCCATGAAAGTGTCAATGCCATAATTACATTCTTTATTATGTAATACGCACCTCGTTGAATATTGTGAAACCAACAGGCAGCACCAACTTCCAGTCAAATTAGTTTTAAAATATCCAACAGCTTACCTATATGATTGCAATTATACCTCATTGCCAAACGATAGCTGCCACCTCTATGGCTAAGCATTTAAAACGTGGTAAACACGCTTGGTGTTCCCTGATTTGTTGAAAAGTAAATCATGATAGCTATCATAAGCTGTAGAAATGCATCAACATTTAGCTACTAAAGCCTGAATATCTTTCGTTGTCGGCATGATACATTCTACCACCTGAAATATTAGTATAAGATAAGGTGAGATTCATTTTAATAACTAATGATTTAATGAAACAACCGTATACCTATTAGTGTGTAAGGCCATACGCGTGCCAAGATATGCCAATTATTGCCTATGAGTACAGATGTGATGGTTATTGCGTACAGAAACACTAAGTAGTGGGTAAATATATGTTTCATAATCGTCATGGCTATGGTAAGTTGTGTGCAACGAGACAATCGTCAATGAGCAAGACTATGGCAGGTAGTAACTTGGCTACACTGGGTAGATGGAAGAGATGTGCTTGCTAGCGGGTAGGGATCTGCAGGATTTGCGTAGCGCTAGATTTGCTACTGGGTTTGTCTATTACGGAGAAATGGAATTGTTGGGGAGTTGTTAAAGCTATGCTTGGTAGTGGATGGTTTTATGGTTAGTAGTTGGGAGAGCTAGGATCGGTAACCTGTAGAGAGATGTGTGTGTACTGTGCATAGCGAGCATGATAATGCATGCTACTTGGCCAGTACGGGGTCAATACAGGGCCTATACGAGCTGCTACTCGTCCAGTACTGGTTCGGTTTCCAGCGTTTTCTAGGTATATTGGACATAGCCTAATGCTATTCTAGCGACTGGATGTGCATGCACTCTTCTGAAAGGAGCATCTCTAGGAATAGCTGGGGATAATGCATTGCGCAAGGAGCTAATGTTGCGGTAATCTCTACAAATAGCTGAGATGATTGAAGAGGTACTGGGCCAGTGTACGCTTCGGGACAAACTGCTCTACCGTGCCACCCAAGCGCAATCAGAACACGTTTTCTCTTTTAGCGAAATCTAAGAAAGAGAAGGACAGTGAGAGTAAGCGAAATGTTCCCTCCGATTTAAGAGGCAATTCGTTGACTATTTGAAATTAATCTGACAGGATTAGTTGCTGCTTCTAGCAATCTTTATACTGTCTTTAAATTTTAATGTTCTGGTGTGTTTTTCCAGTTGCCCATGTCTATCACTTTAAGGACATCCATCTCTAAACCGCCGAAAGATCCTTGCTATTGCCAAACGTCATAATCTTCGCTTATGAAGAACCATGACACCTCTTTTCCTATGTCGTAGCTTGCACGTTAGTAGTGGTGAGGGTCGCTATGAAACTAGTACAAGGATGTGAGGCTGAAAGCTCTTGCTGTTGAGGTTTAGCCTTTGGCCCCAAATTTGCTAGACCTCTTCAGAAAACCACGGGAAAGCGTGGAAAATCTGGTGACAATCCCTCCTGAACAACCAGAGTTATTGTAAAATGCGTAAAAATTGGACATGTTGAAAACAATCTTGTTGTAAGCTGCTTCCGTTGGCTTATTACGTTTGGACCTAAAATTGGCACATGTCTTCAGTCCCCCGCAGGCAAACCTTGACACAAGTGTTGAGAGAGTTTCTCCTGTAGAACCAGAGTTATAAAAATGTCTTAAGAAGAAGAAGAAGAGGAGGAGGAGGAGGAGGAGGGGGGAGGAGGAGGAGACCCTCTTTGCGTGCATATGCACCCTTGCGTCTAGGCACGAGGAAAATGGTGGAACAATAGAAACGTCTATCATTGTACTATACATAGAGTGGCCTGTCCAATAGTAGGGAGCCTGACTTGAAACAATAAGCGACGCTCAGTAAGCAGAGATGAACAATAACAACACCTACTATCATATGCGAGGATATAAAGGCCCGAAAGGCTGCCCATTGCTTATGATAACCCGGGCGGATTCTGTTCATTCGGCGATGTTAGAAGTCATACCCACACATGCATTGCTTGTATCTTGGTGGCAATAACCATCGAATATACGAGGCTATATTCCATTCACATGTTATGCTTAATAAGAGGGTTTGACAACATTTAAAAGGATCCGGATTCACACTAGCCTTAGATACTCCATGATCCTGTTTCCGTTGTAACTTATGATGAACTATACCGGCACAGGTACCACATCTTGGCCGTGATGCACCGATTACTTTCATAGGTCTGAACGTGCAAATTCTATATTTTCCATCGACTTGGATAATTAGTATCAGCAGATGCAAAGCAAACTCCTCCTCCTCCTCCTCCTCCTGGATTGACGAATTCGAATCTTTACTCGAGGCCGCATATTTATATAATACTGATATTGTACTGATAGGCGATTTTAATATAGATTTTAATGTTCCCATAATAGCAAAATGGCAATCATTAATGTATGCATTTCACTTAGTGCAGTTAATAGATAAACCGACCAGAATAACAGAAACGACTGCTAAAATAATCGATCATGTATATTGCACTGAAAAAAGCAAGCTTACTTCTGCGAGTGTAGGCGAGCTTGCGCTAAGCGACCATTTTCCCGTATTTGCAGTGCGGCATAGTGTCACTAATAAAACTAATAGTCATCATTCAATAAAATACAGATGTAAGAAAAAATTTAACAGCAACAAGTTTATTCAAAATTTATTAGAATATAATTGGGATATAATTAATTTCGTCAACGATCCAAACGAAGCACTAAGCGTTTGGCATGAAACATTCCTTAATATTTTAAATAACCACGCCCCGATTGTCGAGCGACGAGTTAAAAAGTACTCCCAACCTGGATGGATGAACCAAGACATCTTGAAAACGATGAAAGACCGAGATTATCACAAAAAGTTTAGAAATATTGTCAAATACCGGGAATTGAAGAATAAGGTAATGTCATTGATAGAAAACGCGAAGCGGCACTATTTCGGTATACAGCTGACAGAAAATAAGCATAATCCTTCAAATATATGGAAGATCTTAAAAAGCATCAGCCCCAAAACAAACAAAATGCCATTAATATTATTAGATAACCAGGGAAACGAGGTTAGAGATACCGGACAACATTGTGAGATGTTCAATAAATACTTTGCTACTGTTGCATCCGACCTTGCGAATGCCATACAAAATAAAAACCACGCGATTTCACAGGATCTTGTAATGCATGTTAACAGTAGAGTTCCAAACGATGTCCAGTTTAAAATACCTGGAATAACAGTAGATTATGTTTACCGTGAAATTTCCCGTTTAAAAACTAATAAATCCGCAGGGTATGATACTTTGAACGCGCATTTCCTAAAGCTGGCCGCTCCAGTTATCGCACCATCAATCACCGCCATTATTAATAAGAGTATTGATACAGGAGTATTTCCTACCATGTGGAAATGCGCAAAAGTTAAACCCTTACACAAGTCCGATAATAAAAGCGAAATTAGTAATTATAGGCCCATTTCTATTCTGCCAATTTTATCGAAAATTCTGGAAAGACATGTACACAATTATCTATATACATTTTTGACTACATATGATCTATTATGCGAATCTCAGTCGGCTTTAGACCCAAACACTCCTGCGAAACCGCGTTGCTAAAATTAATAGACACGTGGCGATTTGCAGTCGATAATGGAGAATTCGTTGGAGCTATTATGATAGACTTCAGAAAAGCGTTTGACCTTGTAAACCACGACATACTGCTACGAAAACTAGGCATTTATAAGTTTCATGCATTTGCGCAAAAATGGTTTAGATCGTATTTAGAAAACAGACAGCAGTATGTTTCAATCTCGGACAAAACATCTGGCATGTTACCAGTCACGGTAGGCGTACCGCAAGGCTCGGTGTTAGGACCTTTGCTATTTATTATCTACGTGAATGACCTCCATATGAATCTTACCTGTAATGTCGATATGTATTGTGACGATACAACCATGCATTGCCATTTCGATAATGTAGCAAATATAACTGAAAAATTAACAGCTGATATGGCATCCGTCCATGATTGGTGTCAAAACAATAAAATGGTTATAAATACCGACAAGACCAAATTACTAATGATAGGCACTAAATTCAAACTAAAACAGATAAATCCGGAAATTAAAATATCTATCGTCGATGGAGAAATAGAAAGTGTAGAAAATGCAAAACTCTTAGGCTTAAATATTAACAACAATCTCTCCTGGCAACAACACATCAACAAAATTTGTAGCAAAATATCTTCCCTAATTTTTATGTTAAAGAAAAATAAACGGTACATGAATGTTGAGCAACGAACCTTATTTTACAAATCATACATACTTTCGCACATTGATTACTGTTCTCTCGTATATTACGCAGGTATGCCAACATTGTTGAGCAAACTAGAAAAACTTCAAAAACGTGCAGCGAGAATCATCTTAGACGTCCCACATAGAACACCATCGTGGCAATTATATGATGAATTGAAATTGATGCCACTATCACAACGTATAACTATTAAATCAAACATTATGACATACAAAGCACTAAACAACCATACACCTAAGTACATCAGCGACATGCTTACACCCATACAGACAGCACACATATTACATCTACGATCTAAAACTAATAGCCATTTGAAGCCTCCGAAAATACGAACCAACTATGGAAAATACAGTTTCACATACACAGCTAGTCAAAATTGGAATTCCCTTCCTACGTGTGTTATAAATTCAGAAACGCTATCATCTTTTAAGCACAACATGCACATACATACACACTTTCAATGATTTTATGCTTTGTTTCAACGTACCTGCATTAATAATAATAATAATAATAATAATAATAATAATAATAATAATAATTAATAATAATAATAATAATAATAATAATAATAATAATAATAATAATAATAATAATTTATCGATTGCAAAATATAATAGTATCTAACCATAAGAGCCGAATTTAACCTGCTCGGGGCCCAGGGCTAATAACTTTCTGGGCCCCAGTGTTCATTAATCTCCCGAAACTAACGGACTTCTCGGGTTTATCTATGCCCCGCCCATCTCTATCGAAGCTCCACCTACTCATCATTCGTGTTGGAATCGGTCGATCTCCGCAGATTTTGGATATCATTTTATAGAAAACTAAATAAACTATTGGATATTTTGAAGCTAGTTTGTCTGAGTGCTGTATCTGCCTAAGGCAGAAACGACACCCAGTCAAATTAGTTTCAAAATACTCAACAGCATGTTTATTACATTAGCATAGAATTACAAATACATACTTATTATTGTCGTCTTTCCGCCATTTGATATTTGATATTGAAATGGTTGAAAATAGGTTTTCATTGCAACAATTATGTATAGTTTTGTATATATTTTGTGCATGATTTGTAAATTTTGTAAATATAATTCTAATTAGTTCATATAGTTATTTGGCGAGGGCCTCTGGGAGATCAGGGCATTGCTCTGAAGATTTACCCTCGATAAATAAAGATTCTTATCTTATCTTATCTTGTTCCGAAGTCAATTTATAATGCATTACAAATCTACTCTCCTTCGTGAGGATCTGATAAAATCTTCCATAGCGTCACTGTTGGCTAGATCCCATATCATCACGGTGTTTTGGAGGTGTTTCAATCAAATTAAAATGTGTTTTACTTCGATGTAATGCCCCTCAGTTTTGTGTCGGATTATCTATTTCAACGTGCAGATGTGAACACAGCCTTAGTAACTAACACAGAGCGGAATCGCACTCTGTGGCGGTAGACTCGATTGCATAGCTTTCTGTTCCGGGAACTGGCAATCCTTTGGTTTCGCGACAATGATAGGAAATATTTTCTTTCATCAATGCAAACATTTTGTCCCAGGCGGATTGAACCTTGCCAGGCACCAGGCAAAGATAATTTGGCATTAAATTCCGTGAATCTGTTACACCAATGGTGAAAATTATCTTGCTATCCAGCATGAGATGCCTGAGGCAAACAAGAAAACGTAACTATATTTAACACATTTCGCTTGTGCACAAAGAAAACAACTTGCGCTCCAAAATATGCATTATCTTCACCGTTATCCCCATGGATGAATGGAAGATTCAGAACTGCTCTTCAGGTATTCAAGTCTCTGACATCTTAATCAAACACGTCACTTCGCCGCGGATGTCACAGTCAAAATGACGTAGATCCGTTGCCAAAGTGGGAATGGTCCATCACGAAAGTGTATATCTGTTTTGAATTTACAATTTAATAGAGATTATGTTGAATACTCTGAAACTCATTTTACCGCGAGCCGTTGAGGCAATATTTGGAGATTGAGATTCTGAGAATTCAGGTTAACGTCTATTCAAATGCATGTACCAGAACTTAGCTAGACATGGCGGGGCATCGGTAGAAATGGCTCCATCTGTTATCGCTTCCTGGTAATATAGAGCGTAAATACGTTACCTGTACACTGATAGTCAAAGGTCATTAATGCTCCTTTTTCGTTGAGACTAGTGCCAACCATAAACGTTTCTCTTCGACTGTCACTTGCTGTGTCATGCGATGGGCACCGACAGAACAGCTGAAACGACAAACAAAGCCGAGTAACTGGTCTTGTTGTGTGTACTAGTTCTAGGCCATTATACAACAAAACTTTTCTATAATTGACACTGCGTTGGCCATTAAAACATGTTCACTAAGGATAGGCTATCACTTAATCCAGGGGATTTTCTATGGAAAAGATAGTTTTGCCAAAATGAGATTGTATACGATGTTTGGTTATATTCTACAGGACTGTTATTGCATCAAAACTAATACGTAGCATCTGTAACGGAGCCATACACGCGTGATTAAACCTTTAGTGGCTAAATTCGGTCAAATCATAAAGAATATGTGATTATTAAATTTTCATTAGCAGACCAGAAATTATTTTTGAAAATCTACCACGGAAGGGCTGGCTCGGTCATCGATCCAGTCATTGCAGTGTTAAATTTCCAAAAGTAATTTAATCTTGGCCTGCAAATGGATATTAAGCAAGTCTACTGCAGAGGCCGGTTTTGGTCGGGTTCAGCATAAACGCCTTTAGGAAACAAAAAAGCAACACGCATGTGCCAACATTAAAACAATGCTAATAAGCAAATCACTGTGTTATAGATAAATGGATGCTGCCAGATGAGTCCGGAAGGATGTGATATATGCTATATTCTATGAGTGCAATTGAACGTTTGAAATGAGATGCTATACCCGTAAAGATTTTCGATCACAAAAATTTCCTCAAGCTTTATTAGTGTAATAGATCATGGCACAAACTCTTTATAATTATATTTTCTGCAACAAAGTCATGTGAAAATCACAAAGATGATCACTTTAGTATAATTTACCTTTATGTAGGATTTTACTGGGAATGCTACATCTCCTATTCGGAGTTGTTGCGCTATCTGTCTGGGCAGGCATCCATCATATGAACAGGCTGGATCACACAAACCATGCCTATGTAAATAATAATAAGACCAATCAGATATAACAGAGCATCGCCGTCCAACTTTAATCCAACTTTAATCTCGGATTCCTCTACCAACACTCCCACCAAAAAAAAAAATTCGATTCATGACCACAACGGTTGGTGCCTCATGGATGGTAGCAGCACCTTTGCGTGCGTGCGTGCGCGCGTGCGTACGTGCGTGCGTGCGTGCGTGCGTGCGTGCGTGCGTGCGTGCGTGCGTGCGTGCGTGCGTGCGTGCGTGCGTGCGTGCGTGCGTGCGTGCGTGCGTGCGTGCGTGCGTGCGTGCGTGCGTGCGTGCGTGCGTGCGTGCGTGCGTGCGTGCGTGCGTGCGTGCGTGCGTGCGTGCGTGCGTGCGTGCGTGCGTGCGTGCGTGCGTGCGTGCGTGCGTGCGTGCGTGCGTGCGTGCGTGCGTGCGTGCGTGCGTGCGTGCGTGCGTGCGTGCGTGCGTGCGTGCGTGCGTGCGTGCGTGCGTGCGTGCGTGCGTGAGTTAGTGAGTGAGTGAGTGAGTGAGTGAGTGCGTGCGTGCGTGCGTGCGTGAGTGAGTGAGTGAGTGAGTGAGTGAGTGAGTGAGTGAGTGAGTGAGTGAGTGAGTGAGTGAGTGAGTGAGTGAGTGAGTGAGTGAGTGAGCGCGCGTGCGTACGTGCATACGTGTGTGTTGTGTGTTGTGTGTGTGTGTGTGTGTGTGTCTGTGTTCGTGATCTTATTAAGCTAGTGAGATGATCTCGACGTCAATGTGACTCGCGTTAGGTCACTTACGGAAATTAGTAGCGTGCTAGCGCTTACAAGTACTCCAGTAGCCATGTTCTCGGGGATATCTCTGTGATAGGGATACAGTTACTTACTATCTTTACGCGGTGACTGTATCGCTGTCAAAGGGATAGCTTCGAGAACGTGGGCGTAGACTCCTTAACCTTGCCTCAATTTCAAGTAACATATGCCTTGACTGTAACATATGCCTTGATTATAACAGGTTTTATTTTATAATTATTGTAATAATAATAATTATCACTAGAACCATGCTGCATCTCTCCTTTTCTCTCTCTCTCTCTCTCTCTCTCTCTCTCTCTCTCTCTCTCTCTCCCTCCCTCCCTCCATCCCCCCATCCCTCCCTCCCTCCCTCTTTCTCTCTCTCTCTCTCCCCTCCCTCCCTCCCTCGCTCCCTCTCCCTCTCTCTCTCTCCCTCTCTCTCTCTCTCTCCCTCTCTACTCCTCCCTCCATCCCTCCCGCCCGCCCTCCCTCCCCCTCCCTCTCTCTCTCTCTCTCCCTCTCTCTCTCTCTCTCTCTCTCTCTCTCTCTCTCGACTTCTTTCGGCATATCTTTCTGTCTCTCTGCTACTCAGATTAGTCTTTGTAAATTTAAATTGTACATAAGTTAAACGTTATTTATATGCTGCCATTTAATATATATGTAGGGAAAGGGCTATATTAAGTTGCTAGAACTTGTGCCCGATCCCTTTGTACATTTGCTACAATAAAATATGTTTAAAAAATGCATTACTAGTTGAGCCAAATTAGAGCAGGAGGTTCCAAGATACAGCTGTATACAAAACAATTAAACACTAGCAGGCACAATATAATGAATGAGCACGCCAAAGTCTAATTTTGCCGCAATCCAAATATATGGCGACAGAGCATACAGCACTTACAAAGGCTATGCCCGATTTGGAACCATGGCACGGTTTATAAGAGTGATGGTTCAACGACTAATATTATATTATGTATCTCCATAACTGTGTACAGTTCAGAGAATAAACCATGTCAGTATCAATATAAAATAAGGTATATTTGGGGGAAAAACTGTGTTAGAATTTAAAGTCGCATTATTTTGTATTGCATATAACTTCGCTCAGATTGCCAGTTTCAGTTTTTCAGTTCATATGTGATTTGACAAGACACCTTCAATTTAAAAAATGAGCAGTGATCTGAATGATATGAGTGATGATTCCTAAAGAAATGCTAGGCCTCTTCCTCAAATTACGTTGAAGGAGGCTTGATGTAATTAACCGGCGAACCAATGAGGCTTGATGTAATTAACCGGCGAACCTGGTTCACAGCTCACTGGTAGACTATTTAAGTTGCCATTGGAATAAATGGAACTTCTGCCTCTCCTCACATAGGATCATAAATGAATACCAGTGTAAAACATGGGGGGTAGTTGGTTTTTTTACCAGAATGCTCTGATAGAAATTACTATTTTAATACAAGTCGGCGTAATTGAGCTTGTATGCCAATCCATTCACACGCGCGCACACACACACACCCTTGTTCGCACGCATGTGCACTCGTTCTGCAGTAATTTCTTCAGACTCTACAAATCTTTGATTTACATTCTCAGTATCTCTTGTGTCAACAGCGCCTCAAAACGCTCAAAATACTACTTGATATAGCAATTAAACATTTTGCCATGGTCAATATTTGTCAATATATATTAATTTTAGAAGACTATTTTTGTGAATTTGCTTTCGCCGGCTTGACCATTAAAGGGGCAATGGTAAAGAACATTAATGTTTTTAGGTGTCTATCTGCAGCCCGGGAGAAGAATATTTTTGAAAGTTTACCACTAGAATGACTGGCTCGGTTACTGAGCCAGTCATTTTAGTGGTAAATATTCAGAACTACTCTTCTCTATGCCTTCCAAATAGCCAGGTTTAAAGACCACTGTTTTTTGGTCAGTTTGACTATTAACGGGTTAAGTTGATACAAGAGGGGTTAAGTAAGAAATGGGCGAAGTAACGATATAAAATGGATCCCCTATTGTATCTGTCATGCATTAGAATGAATGAATAAATTGAAAAGCTATTAGTCACATCATAGTTTCCACAATATTAAAACATAACCCTAAATGTTATTGACAATATTAGAACATATGTGTAATAATATTAAATATAACCTACTCTATAGCAGTACATGCCTTTTTAGTATATATTCACACCTACCAAGCGCCTTTTGTAACTGCCACGGTATGCAGGCCGGGTTGTTTTGGACAAGGGAGATTATCCGGGCATTGGCAAATGACATCCACGTAATAGTTCTCGCGTAGGAATTCTGGCATGTCTTTGATAATTTCATTTTCAGAATTTTTCATTCGATATATTTCCGCGCATACTGCTTGTGGCGGACACAATGGAAGCGAGCGGGACTATAATAATAATAATAATAATAATAATAATAATAATAATAATAATAATAATAATATTAATAATAATAATAATAATAATAATAATAATAATAATAATAATAATAATAATGATGATGTCATGTATGAATTACAAGCTGGCGAGAGTGTGTAACGGCATGTGGGCGGGTGTAATGGCAGGCTAGGGTTGCCGCGGTTTGGGGAGGCAGTCCGACCGACCAACCGACCGACCGACCGACCGACCAACCCACCGACCGACCGATAGACGAATGGTCGAATGGAGGGATGCCTAGACGGACGGATGGACAGACGGACGGACGGGCGGACTGATGGATGGATGGATGGACGGATGGATGTATTGACGAACGAATGGACGGTGTTCTAGGCGGAGGGATGAATGGACGGACAACTCTGTAAATAGATACATACCCTGTGCGTTATGAAGTTATCTCTCTTCTGCGATAAGTGCAATAGACCGTGTGGCTGATCTATGTGTCTCCATAGAAACTGCTGCCCATAGGATGGTCGTATGAATCCCCGGTTAGGTAATATGTGGCGGACGCGACTCTCAACAATCTCTGTTACAATGATGACCAACACTGCCGGACAGACGAAGAGAACCACATGTACAATCGCCGTAAGCTGAAATATATAGAACAATAGATGAATTCAATCCGTCAGACAAACACATGACGTCATAATCAAATACGTCACAAGTAGCCTGACGTCACACTTAAAATACGCGATGAATGGCGTATCTCAGTCCGTCAGAAATACTTAGTTGTCCGCCATGTGCCCGACTTGTATGGCTCTGCTACTCAATAATCATTCTATTGAAAACTAATTTTACTGGGCGTTGTTACTGCCATACGGCACCCAATCTCAAAATATGCAAAAGCTTACCTAAATAGTTTTCTGGAAATTAAGATTCGGGGAGTTCAAGGTTCGATAGATCTCAACACGGGCAAAGCGTGGGCGGAGATTAGCTAAAAATGGGTGGGGCATGGCTAAAGTTGTATTCACCCATTATTGCTCCTATCACCATCATCGTTTTATGAACTGTGTGATAACTGTGTGAATGCAATCAAACCAGTCTATGACTGGAATGTGTCTTTGTACCAAAAGATGGTGGTCACAAGGTCACGCGTTTTAAATAAGCACCACCCACCTGTGCATCCACAAATGCCATGAGGTAAGCATTTCTAGTTACCCCCCTCCACCCACCCCTCCCCCCACCGCCCCCACTCCTATGCGGAGTCTATGCGCAATGCATGCTCTCATTCTATAGGTAAGCTCTGTCCGCGACTGCACCTGTTGGAATCGATGTAAACACGTTGCACCCTGAATTCCCAGAATCCCAATATCACGGCAACGGACATTTCAAGTTTATCCATCAATCATATGACGTCATAACCAACTACGTGGCGGGTAGGATTACATTACAATCAATGATGTTATGAATGATGTAGATAAGTTCGTCACGGACGCGTAATCGATGACGGACTAAGCGTTGCTATACGAATTTTATGTCTTTACTATTTAATAAAGATGTTGTTGAATATTTTGGAACTAATTTGGCTGGCCGCTATTGCTGCCATATAGTTTTCTGGAAATTGATAGTCAGGAAGATCGGGGCTCGATCGATTCCAACACGGGCGAAGAGTTGGTGGAGCTTAGATAGAGATGGGCGGGGCATAGATAAACTAGAATAAAATAGTGACTATCCAAAGTTTCTGACTATTAAGGGTCTAAGATGGAGTAAATCGAGGCATTCATGCTGTAGTTTAGCATGGCGTCATCATACACGTCGCTTAGTTGAGTGTGACGTCATATGATAGATGGATAAACTGGAAAGGTTCATTGATTCCGATGCATAAGAAACATTTTGATAAAATATTGTAGCAGCCTCTGCGATAAATAGAATCCTAAACTTTTTCTCATTTGTAATCAAATTTATCACACGTGTTAAACCCTTTAACACCGAAGGTAACCGAAACGGCTTCTACTGTAGTATGTAGAAGAATGTTTTAAAAATGTACGACTGGAATAGTTCAATAGCCGAACCAGTCATTCCAATAAGAACACTTTAAGAATAATCTTGACTTGATCTAGAAATTGAAATTTTCTATGAGAAAATGTAAATTTCCTTGAATAAATTTGCGGGTTCAAGCATTAATACGATTTGTGTTTGAACTCACTAAAGCTCCCTCCGATTCATATCTTACTATTTTCAGACGATTTAGGCTGAGACATATTTAGATAAAGTAAGGATTGCAAAATATCGATATGCTCTTAGCAAATTACGTAGCGGGTCGCACAGACTATACATTGAAACAGGAAGGCGGCAGCGATCTATTGCAATACCACTAGAAGAACGAAATTGTCAGACAAATATTTTGTTGCCCCAGGGGCAAATTTGCCATTTAAATTAGTTTGGCCAACTGTACTTCCGCGTTGCCTCATTTTTGTAAATTATGTTGAAAATATGTATTGTTGTAAGCTATACAAACTACATCATCCTTATAAATACCAACTCAAGCATTATAGTTTATCCCTTATACCAGCCAAAACGGCTTCTGTTGTGATCTTGAGAAAATTCTATTTAGAAAATTGAAATTTTCTTGAAAAGATTTGAGTGCGAACGAGTTTAAACTAAATAAAATACTCACCATGAGTACATATACAGGCCCTGAAAATAAATTATCTAGGTTGTTTCCCCAGGTCAACCAATGTGTTAAAATTGTGTGTTGCCCTGCAGTAAAACGTGGTTGATTTAAACGAGGTTTATTTTTAGTCTATGTGGGAGCACAATAAGACATGTCTTATGAGTGTGTCTCCCACTTACATACAAATATATTACATTAAATAAATAACAGTAATAACAACAATAACATTATTATTAATAATAATAAGAAGAAGACGAAGAAGAAGAAGAAGAAAAAGACTTTTCAGGGTACTTTATTAACAATTTATCAGGAAGATATCACATGGTCACATTAAATATACCAAATTTGAAATGTTATAGATTATGCTGCTAAGAAACAAAAATTAAAATATAACGTATCATATTGCTAAAAGAAAATGCACAATATAAATAAAAAATAAATTATCTTCATGACTAGATCTAATGGTTTTTAATAGAAAGACACAATAAAATACATCAGCTTTAACAACTGTCATCATACTCCAAAACAAGGTACAAACAACGAATTAAAACACACGGTCAAACGAGTCCCTTGAGATTTAATTCATCATCTTGTACACTGCATAGAAGTTCATTTATAGCCCAGAAATTCAGAAAGATTTCTATAGATCCTATGTTTTGCTGATGCTGAAATTCAATATGGATTCGTGATCGTACCCTTGATATAAAGGCTTTAAGTGGGTTGTTTGTTCTTGGCCATCAAGAAGATGCTGCCGTGTTATATATGTGGCCATTTTTGCATTTGCCATTACCCAATTTGAGAGGCGATGCTTTAATTTTCGTTCATCCCAAGAAGGACAATTTGGACAAGTGAAATCTTTTATGTAGTTTTCAGCTTTAAATTCACTAATATCTAACAATTTCAGGACAGTTCTACGAACGAGCAACAACAATGGTTGAAGACGAGGACAAGTTAAAAAGATATGCGTAAGGTCCTCCCGCTCTGCACAGGACGGACAATCATCGTTAGGACGGTATCCTGCACGGTAAAGAAACACACCAGTATTTAGTGCCCCGTGCAAAATCTTCCATGATATATCACCTTCATAAGGTGTACAGGGGTATTCATAAAAGCAGCGACAGTGTTCCAATGGTGGGATACTTAAAGATAAAATTTCAGCCCAAATACTTCGGCCAGAGATCTTAAAAACAGCATCATACGATTTGAAAACTGACAGCTTGTAGAAATCTGATTTACAACCTGTGTGTGTGTGTGGATACGCAATATTCGCCGTCATTAAAAGTACAAGATAGTTGAATATCATATGAAGACTGAGGATTAGGACTAGATTCCATTTGTAACCAATCCATACAGGGTTTATACTATTCCACAAAATGTTTAATTTGAGCTCTAGTAGTCTCTTCGAGTTGAATTTTACTTTCTGTGACAATTGGTCAATAGATATTTATGTCCACCAGATACTATATTACCAATAGTAGTAATCCCTCCATCTATGAAATCTTGATAAAACAGACTTAAGCCAGTGTTTACATTGCGGATGAAAGGATTCAGGAAGAGTGCTTCATTCCGGGCATCCGCTTTACAGACTGGTGTTGATTGCCTTGAAATGTTAAAAGAACCCCATACATTAAACAATGACCTATAAAAAGATGGTAAATGTTCATACATATTAGAAGTGAGATCAATTTAAAATAACTGGTTATCATATTTTATATTATGCACTCAATTCAAGAACCATTTCGTGAAATTGAAACATGGGTGTGAGTAATTAGAGTTCAATAGACATTGTACATACTGGATCCGGAAAGTCTGTATTCTAGCTCTTATATCAACCAAACCTTGGCCACCATTTTCTAACGGTAAGCACAGATGTTCTTTTGTTATCCAATGTTTTCCCTGCCAAATAAAATTAACCAGTCGCTTCTGAATTGAATTGACCCGAACGTTGGGCGGGTTCAAGGCCGCAAATTAATTTATACCAAAGCTGGGAAGCAGCTAATAGGTTAGTTACAATAATTCGGCCTCTCAGTGACAATGCTTTAGATAAGTTAAGCCAATTACCAAGTTTCTTATTCACATTTATTTCCAGTGAATCCCAATTTATATTCGAATAATTTTCCGAATTTCCAATTTGAACGCCTAGAAGGATCAGGCCAGTGTTATTCCACACTATCTCCAATGGCTGGTCAGTGCGATTATGCCAAGAACCCGCCCATAGACCTTGTGTTTTCTCGTAATTAACCTTTGCATTTGAAGCGTCTTCATATAATCTTAACCAATAGCTCAATGATAGAAAATCCGCCTCATATGTAAGAAACGCTGTAATGGCATCTGCATAAGCAGAACAGACAACTCTTTCACCCGTAGCATCAGGCAGTGCTCTCCCCTTTAGTCCCGTTTCAGATCGCAAATTACACAAAGGTTCAATACAAATCGCATACAGAGCGCCCGAGAGAGAACAGCCCTACCTGATTCCATGCTTGAAAGCGAACGGAGCGGAGAGTGAATTGTTTATTTTTAGAATGCTAAAATTACTGTTATAGAGCGTGCGAATACAACGAATGAAGTGATCTCCAAAACCAAATGCACTTAAAGTATCGAACAAATATGTGTGACTGACTCTGTCGAACGCCTTCTGTTGATCCAGAGCCACTATACCAAGAGGCAAATTTGAATAGTCAATAACATCCGATATTAGTCGAATATTATGGGAAATTTTACGACCCGGAATACAGTAGCTCTGATCTATATGTATTATTTCATTTAGGCATGTACTTATACGATTATATAAGGCTTTTGAAAGAAATTTCAAGTCAACACATAGGAGAGAGACAGGTCGCCAATTGGTTATCAAACTAAGATCACTCTTCTTCGGAAGCAAAGTTATGGCAGCGCGTCGACAAGATGTAGGTAAAATCATATCTTTAATTGCCTGATTAAAAACGTCTCAAAATCATGTTTAATAACTTCCCAAAATGTTTTATAAAACTCTGACGGCAAGCCATCAATTCCAGGACTCTTATTGTTTTTCATTTTATTAACAGCATTGGTAAAATCCGACAGAATAAGTACTTTGTCTAAATAATATTTTTTATGCTTCGCTCACCTGGGGGACATTTGCTAAAAGAGCATTCTCTGATTGTTTACATACTGGTGCATTACTATATAATGCGCTAAAAAATTCAATAGCATACTTTATTTATTTCGACTTCGTTATTTACAGCCCTACCATCTGGCAGCATTAGATGTGACATTGTTTATGTTCTAAATTAAAGAAATATTCAGTAGGTTCGTCAGATTCATTGAGATGTTTAAATCGTGATCTTACCCATGCGCCTCTAGCATGATGTTTGAGTAAATTATCTAATGTATATCGTTTTTGTTCCAACAGACGGCTTATATCATCACTATTCTGTAGCATGGAAGATAATAACTCTATTTCAGATTCCAAATGCAATTTTTTCTCACGTAAGATTTCAGCCCGTTCACGGGAATAACGCTGCGATATGGTAGCTATGTGCTTTTTACCCATGTCCCACCAGTCATGTAAACAATCAAAATTCACTTTCTCTTCCCGCCAGCTCTTCCAAAAATCAGTTATCTCTTTTAAGAGAGATGTATTTAAGCACCAATATGAACTCTTTCGTTTGCTGTTTTACAAAGAATGGTGCACATAACAAAATCATGGTCAGAGTCCAAACAAGGTACAACAGAGCATGATTTAACGATTTGCTTGCAATAATTAGAGATATAAAAATGATCAATTCTAGATGCGGTTTCATTTGATCGTTTCCAGGTAAATGTTTTTGCATGGGGATGAAGGTAGCGAAATGTATCTATAAGATCATGGCAACTTACCACTGATTGCAAAGCATCAGCGGCTGACGGGTGAGGTTCGACGGCGGCCGATGTTCTGTCAATCGTGGGGTCCAAAGTGCAATTAAAGTCACCACCAATTAAAATAGGATACGGGTGAGTTAATGACGCAATACGAGCTTTCAGAGATTCAATACATCTCAGTTTATCTGCGCATTCTGTAGGATTATACAAATTAATTAAATAAAAATTAAAATCCTTCATTTTAACAGTAACATGCAAACTCCTTCCTTGTGCAATAGTTTTCGTCTCAGACAGAGTCACATCTAAATTAGGTCTAAATAAAATTGCGAACCCAGCACTATTTTTGGACAGATGTGAGAAAACTGTTTTACCCCGCCATAATAGATTCCAAACAGATTCATCAGACCTGCTCGTATGAATATCTTGTAAGAATACTACATCTGCTTTGAGTTTCGAACGCAGCTGATGAACCATGCGAAATCTTTTGAATGAATCTCGACAACCTCTCATGTTTAATACTATAAAATATTAAGATAAACTTGAGTACAATAAAATTAGCCATGAGTAATCAATGTTAAAATGCTTAAACAGTAAAGTAGGGGGCGTGGGCTGCTTAAAAAAACTACAAATACAAAATGGACACCTTTTCATTTTTTATGGATACAGTAATAAAAGATAGGTATATTACGAAACCTTGTAATTATTTTATAAATACGGGATTTCATGGGCTGATCAGTATTCGATTGCTTTTTTAACCTGATTAGTTGATGAATTAGGATCTTAAAGTTGGACTGAAAATCCCTACACTTTTCTCCCTTGAATCTTCTAACTCTCCGACATCCCCGAAACAATGGGCATGGTGTCGCATTCGGAACTGTCCTCTTCAAAAGAATTCATCAATAAAGTCTCTTGGGAGACTGGTGGCATCTCACCCGCATCGGCAAATACCCTCACATCCTCGCAAGGATCGTGTCCTGGTTTTAACACTGAAATTGGGGTGTCACCACGATCACTAGACAAAATTACAGGCCCCTCTGTAAAGACTGACGATGGCGCCTCATTTACTACGGCAGCAGTCATGACGTCATCTTGTGTCATCTCCGCCTCCCGGTGAACGTCTACCTGTATCGTTATCACCACACTCATGATGATCATCTTGGGTATCATTTTGAGCACTAATAACGTTAATATTATTGTGTTCGTTTTGCGACTGGGTAGCTGGACGGATTTCCTCATCACTGTCATAATTTAAAACTTCGAACGGATTATTCAATTGGATTTTTTTATGCTTTTTGCTAGGTGACTTTTTCGGTGATCTGTTTAATTAACTGTTTGTTGACGATCTATTTAATAGATGTTTGTTAGATTTATCAGTCAATGATGACGGACCCAGAGCTGCGGGAAAATTGTCATTATTAACGATAAGTTCAGTGTTTAAACTGGCAATGTCCGCAGTATCATCCACGACCACCTGGGTATTTTCTAAGTTCGAACTGGCAACCTGTTTATTTGGGCAAGATCACAGAAAATGTCCCTGAAGATGACACTTGAAACATACAATTTCATCATTCGATATGAAAAGACATATTGTCACAGACGACATCGAGTAATTCAGGCAGCATAGCACCCTTTTCAAGGACGATTTGTAGTTGCCCTATGAAACTTTTCACGTGCTTAAGTTTAGGTGTTTTACAGCCTAATGGTATGGGCCCTACAAGTGCCTACGACTGTACCATAAGACTCCAGTGCTTGTGTGATCAGAAGGTTTGGGATAGATGGCTGAGCGTTAGAGATAACGATTCTAGTCGGTTCTTTTTCAAGGGAAAACATGTTATGGAAACGACCAGCTCCTTGTATCCCTTCTAGGCATAACTTCGTCACATCATGATCAATTCTCACAAACATGTTAATACCTTTTTCATTCTGGAGGCAGCGACGATGTGCCCAGGGGAGACAACCGCGGCTGCACTCTTCACGTACTCCTCGATTGCTACCCCTTCCAGGCAGTCAGTTCTCATTTTAATTAACCATTTAATGACCAAATTCTGTCAGGAAAATCAGAATATTTCCTTATTGTATGTCCATTTGCAGGCCAAGCGAAGACTATTTTTGAAAATTGACCACTGGAATAGCTGGTTCGGTTACTGAGACAGTCGTTTTAGTTGTAAATTCTCAAAAATAGTCTTCTCTTGACCTGCGTCCTCAACTTGACGATTGTGGAGGCCAGTGCTGGCATGAGATGGTTAAATCGCAACATGTCCGCATGTCAAGCATGGGCTTTCAGTAATAGAAAGGATCATGGAAAGGGTACGGCAATTCATATTTTCAGATACCGGATCCAAAGAAGCATCCCCATAAAAAGGGGCTAACTGAAAAATGGCTTCATCACATCGGCACTTGATGGATATCTTCCACATTTAAATTTGGAAGACACAAGTTTAGAACATATAGCCTGTACAATTTTAAAATAATGTGTCATGCATTTCAAAACAAAAGGCACGGTACTTAATTTTAATATAACAGAATCAAGCTCGACAATTAACGTCAGTATTTGCTTGCATCAATTGTAAAATGAGATTTGCAAACCAAAATGAAACGATGTCGCTGATTGTCCGGTCGGTCAATTATAGGCAATCGCTTAGCGGCTTACTTCATAAACGATAGTAGGTGACAGCTATTAAATAATGACAAGTGCACGCTAGACATAATTAGTAATATAGTGCTTTCACACTATTGAAATCCAGCGTTATTAATCATTTACAAAGTTCACTCCCAATTGTAAAATAACTATGCAGAGTGCTTAATTTTCTAAATTAAATTTGCCTGGAATTATGTTGCAGTAGCTTCCAAACTAATTAGTTTCACACAATAGGCCTATGCAGGGTAAATTTTAAGCTTTCGTCTTTTCTGTCCTTGAAAGAGTTAACTAATTGATTCCAAATTTTAAAATGTTTACCCATATTTACTTCCTGTTGGATATTTTGAAAATGGAATCTGACTGGAAGCAGAAGTTGCAATAGGCAGCAACAGCTTTCAGAGAAATGACTTTCAACATTTATTCAACTAACATAGCTTTCAAGAATTTGTTGTAACTGGTTGATTGCAAACATGCTCCTGGTATAACCCTGCAATGTTTTTAAAAAATAGAATATGCCGATTTGCCGACCAAGAAGACACTTTTTTGACAATTTAGCACTGCAATGACTGGCGCGATCATCGGGACACTAATTGCACTTTAATGTTCTCCAAACACTCTGGCGAAGTGTCAGTTGTTCAGACGATGCGCTAATTATCCACGAGATGCCAGATTTACCTCCCCTGGTTACGGCTATCCTCGATCGGACGCAGAGTTGGTGTGTTGGTGGGGTCAGCCGCTTGTCCAAAATTTAAATTGAGGATGTCCTTTTTATTCGTTGACATAAAATTGTGCTCTTGCTCTCAAATTAATACGGAGAATTAGTACTTTACGCCAGATGCACAAAATCTCCCAGTGGAATATCCCTTTAAATTCTCAAAGTACGTAGTTAAACAACAACAAATTACGAAAATAATGTCACAAACATAAGATAGAAAACGTTAATAAAGACACTGTCCAAGATACGATTAAACATCGGAGAGCTCTAATTCATGCGACTTCAACGAAGAAGAAGAAGAAGAAGAAGACTTTTTATGTACTTTTATTTTGGATTCATAAAAAAACGCTTTAATTTAATACATCACTTATAAATTTATTTTTTAACACGTCAGACAATATAAATATATTCCTGAATCAGTCTGAGTATCATTTAAATAAATATTGTATTTATGAAGAATAACAAATATGTCAATATATCACAGATCTACGTTAATTTTGTAAACACAACAATCCAATCCGTATAAAAAAAATCAATGGGAATCAGTCATCAAAAGCATCAGTCATCAGTCATTACAATGTAAAATGATGAAAGTGGACAAAATAATACTGAAATGTATAACTAAATACCATTAAATGTAAAAATACCGTCTTCAGTACTACAGACGAAGTGGTCAATTGCCCAAAATTGTTAAAGCTTTCTAGTGACCCATTGTGCTGGTGGTATTTAGATTCAATAGTCACACGAGCTCGCATTCGAGAAATACATTCTCGAAGGGAGTCCGTCTGACCATTGCCATCCATTAGATGCTGTCGCGTTACATAGGTAGCGATTTTAGCGTTTGCCATGATCCAATTGCATATACGATGTCTAATTTTACGTGCAGATTTAGACGAACAATGGGGGCATGGAAAGCCTTTGACATAATTCTCAGGCTTAAATTCATCAGACAGTGTTAAAAATAGAACTGCTCGTCTAACAGCACACAAAAGTGGTTGGAGACGCGAACATGTTATAAAAAATGTGCTAAATCTTCACGATCGCCGCAGTAAACACATTTATCATTAATACAATATCCGGCCTTATATAGAAAAACACCAGTGTTGAGTGCCCCATGGAAAACCTTCCATGACAAGTCTCCTTCGTTGTATGTACACGGATATTCATAAAAACAGAGACAATTATCTGTAAAATCAATATTTAGAGAAAGTAGATCTCTCCATATGTTACGTTTGGTATTATGTGAAATCGTTGAGTAACATTTTAATAAAGACATCTTGTACAGTTCCTTCTTGCAAAGAGATGGTATCAATACAGTAAACACCGAGTCATCATTAATATTGCATGATAATTCATAATTGTATACTGACCTGGGAATGTCAATAGGTCGATCTAATAGTTCAAACCATTCATTGGGTATGCTATCCCATAGAGTGTTCAAGTTTATATGAAGCAATCGTCGAGACTTGTTGCCAATTTTAAGGAGTAAGTCTTCAAGTGCAATTTGTTTATCATTTACCAAAATATCAGCTAGAATGTTAGGATTCGCACTTATAAAATCTTCGTAGCAAAAAGTAAATCCAGTGGAGATATTCTTAATCAAAGGATTCAGGAACAGTGGTTCATTTAAAACATCGATTTTACAGCTTCGATGCGATGTTCTCATAACATTGAAGAAAAACTAAGAATTGAGCACACTCTTATAAAACATAGGTATATTCCGAATCATCTTTACATCCAATTGAATAGAGAAAATCTGATAATCGTAATTTAGATTATGTATCTGTTTGAGAAAGTAGCTGCTAAAGCTGAAACACGGATGAAAAGCGAAATAGTTCATAAAGGATTGTGCATACTGAATACGGAGTGTCCGTATCCGAGATTCTAAATGCACGAGTCCCTGCCCACCTTTGTCTAAAGGCAGAAACAGTAACTCTGTGGGAAGCCAGTGCTTTCCAGACCAGATGAAGTTAATTAACAGTTTTGAATAGCATTTAAAATATCACCAGGGACATCGATAACAGCTAACCAATGCCAAAGCTTAGAAGCAGCAAGCAGATTAGTAATAGTAATCCTACCTCTAAACAATAGAGCTTTTGATAACGAGAGCCAGTTAAAATGTTTTGTGGTGATTTCATTTTCAAATTTTCCCAATTTTGTTTGCAAAAATCCAAAGAATTACCAATATAAATACCGAGAATCTTCAATCCATTGCTATTCCATTTTAACCCCAAAGGCTCGTCAATACGTCCTTTCCAGGAACCAACCCAAAAGCCTTCTGACTTTGAGTGGTTAATTTTCGCGTTGGAAGCTGACTCATATACATGTATCAAATCTCGCAATTTAATAAAATCATCATTACATGTACACAAGGCAGTTATATCATCAGCATAAGCTGAGCAAGAAACCCTTTCACCCGAGATAGCAGGCAGGGCCACCCCCCTCCGCCACCCCCGCCCCATCAGTCCGTCATTTGAGCGCATCTTAGCTAACAGGGGTTCGATACAGATACTGTACAAGCGCCTGATAGGGAGCCAGCCTGTCTGATACCATGGTTAAAAGAAACAGGCATAGATAACAAATTATTTATTTTCAGTAAACACGAAGTGTCATTGTAAAGAAGCTGAATGCATTTAACAAAAAATTCACCAAAGCCAAATGCGCGCAAGGTATTCAATAAATATTGGTGACTTACCCTATCAAACGCCTTCTCCTGATCTAGGGATACAACGCCAAGAGGTAACGACATGAAATTTGAATACTCGACGACGTCTGTTATCAACCTAATGTTATTGGAGATCTTACGTCCTGGTACACAATAGCTTTGGTCAATGTGAATAATTTCTGCGAGTACTGTACGTATACGATTATCCAAGGCCTTGGAAAATATTTTCAAATCTACACATAAAAGTGATACAGGTCTCCAGTTAAAATCACCACCTAATATTATAGGATATGGTTCGGACAATGTGGAAATATGAGTTTTTAGCATATCTATGCATTTCAATTTGTCATGAGAATCTGTGGGATTGTAAACATTAATCAAATAAAAATAGGTGCCATGTATGTTTGCTGTGACATGTAAGATTCTTCCCTGAGCAACTGTGATCCCTTCAAAGACATTTACATTTAACCTGGGTTTAAATATTATAGCAACACCAGCTGTATTTGTATTAAAATGTGAAAAGACAGCTTGACCTCTCCATATAAGTCGCCATAGCGACTCATCCGGTTGCAGGGAGTATCCTGGAGAAACACAATATCGGCAAATAAATGTTTGCGAAGTTCATTAAAATACGAAATCTTTTAAAAGAGTCACGATAACCCCTCGTATTTAGTGTAACAATTGAGAGGGAAGTCATAATTAAAAATAATTGAATAAATCTTAGAACCCATAATTGTTTGGTGTAGAAAAGTAACTGTATTCAAGTTCGTTACTAGATTGACCATAGGCGGATACAATTAATTCCGTAAGCTACGGTGTAGCTTAGTGACTATTTTGGTGACACGAGACTTGAACGCAGATTATAATCCAGATTGTTTCTTCAATCGTATCAGCTGATGTATCAGTAATTTTAAGTTGGGTTGAAAGGCTTTGCATTTATCTATTACCTTTTTACTATACTTTACACTTTCTATAAATAGTTTCACATCTTCACGAGAGGGCATTACCTCCCTTGAATCAATAAAATTTGTCATGTCCGAAAGTTTTGAACCAATAGACATGCTGTCAGCGTAGCTGGTGTCCTCGTCCAGCAGTTCACCCTGCGATAAAGGCGGCATACCACCTGCTTCTATTCAAAGCCTGACCGAACCACAAAGAGCATGTCCAGGTTTGAAAACTATAGATGCATTATTAACACTGGTTGCTTTCGCCAAGGAGATATTTACATCGAGTTCACTTAGGATTTCTTGTGTCGACATAACAGTTTTTTCAGCTACACAACCCTCGTCAGATAATAGAACAGGGTCGTGTAATTCCGATTCACGGTGAATTTGAATGACAGTGACAGCAGAGTCCCCATTGGCCGCCGTGTTGGAATTACCAGGTTCATCTGTGAACAGAGCTGAGTTTTGCTGAGTAGCCTGGTCCATTGAAGTAGCATCATCTACACAGTGGAATTATCCGACGGTGCACTGGTAATGTACGCCTCATTATCGGTTTCAGGATCAGTGGCAATTAAATCATCGCTCAAGACACTATAATGATTGGAAAACTGAGTCTTACGACGTTTATTCTGAGGTGATTTCTTAGGTGACGATTTACTGGCTTTATCAACTGGTTTATTGTTTCCTTGTGACAGTGTTTGTGGAAAATTGTTATCATTTAGCACAAGATCGGAATTCGGTATGACGTCACGATTTTTACTGTTGACTGGCTCGTCCGCAACATTGTTGTTAAAGTTATCATGACCCACCGAATTGTCGTGAATGTCATGCAATGGGCAAAAGCGTTGAAGATGGCCTTTCTGTGCACATTTAAAACAGACAATCTCGTCAGTACTTATAAATCAGTCTTCTCGGAAGGGACTTTAAATTGAGGTCCCGGCATACAGTGCCCATCACTGTGTGAACGTGAGCTAGGGTTAGGTAGGCAAGAAATTTCGGCATAATCAAAGTAAACCGGATGCTGAATGGATTCGTCCTCGGATGGAACCACGCAACATACGGATTACAAAATCAAAACATAATTGCTAGAATTAGAATCTTTCGGACTTTTCGATGGGACTATGGAGGGATGCAACCCGGATGACTGATCGAGTTCGTCCTCGGACGGACGCAGTCACCATACCGGCTGCCTAATCAATCAAAATCAAACAAGTGCAGGCTGGTGCCGGCTCGGATGATGGCCAGAAGAGCAAATGGGTCCCAGGACCCAAAACACCCCATACCCCAACCTCCCCACTCCCCCCAAAGGGGCCGGGAGGTCTCTGACCTAAAGCCCCCCCCCCCTTGGGTACAGTAGGTCATAAGACCGCACGCACCTACTCCCCCCCCGACCCAGCACCTACCCCATCCCATCCCCACCCCCGTTAGGTCCAGGTTAGGCCCTCCCCATCCCCCACGCCCAAGCATGAGGAGCAACAGAAAAGCCATGGACAAGAACAGCAACATGAGACAAAATCGAGAGACAACGAGCAATACACACAGAGAGAGACACAAGCTAATGCACAAACCGACGTCACAAGAATTCACAAGAATTCAACAGAAACCATAAAGGCCAGGCGTGAGTCTAGAACTAGCATATAAACGCCTTAAATATTACAACACACACACAGTACTTATAAATAGTCTATGGGATCTTCCTATGTAAGGGATGTACACAAACTCCGGTAATGGGGACTTTTCCATTACAATCTGAATCTGCCGTCTAAAACTTTTCACATGTCTTAACTCTGGTGACTTGCAGCCTAAAGGTATTGGCCGGTAATTTCCGAGCAGCTTTCCTTGGCTTTCCAACGCGTGTTTAATAACAAAGTTCGGGATGTAGGTAATCTCGTCGGTTCATTCTCCAAGGAATACACATTGTGATAGCAGCCACCTACGTTTATACCGTCAAGACACAGTCTATTGACGTGTTGCTCCGTTTTGACATAAACTGCGATTCCTCCTTTAATTCGTAAAGAAGCTACAATATTCTCCGGCTTTACGACGGCGGCGGCGCCTTTCACGTAGACCTCTACCGCCACACCAGCTAGACTTTCAACGCGTAACCTGGTTTCCTATCAATTCAATTCAATTCAATTCAATTTATTTACACCCAAGCCACAATGTGGCATATGGGGTCCATTAGTACATACATTTACACGGTCAATGGCGATTGCATGGAATGTTGATAATTATTATTATTATTATTATTATTATTATTATTATTATTATTATTATTATTATTATTAGTATTATTATTATTATTATTATTATTATTATTATTATTATTATTATTATTATTATTATTATTATTATTATTATTATTATCGTCGTCGTCGTCGTCGTTATTATTATTATTATTATTATTATTATTATTATTATTATTATTTCAACATAACCTAAGCAGTAGAGGTAACAGTAGTAGTTGCAGCTGCTGCTGCTATTGTCATCATGGTCGTCGTCGTCGATGTCGTAGTCGTCGTTTTCGTCGTCGTCGCCATGGTCGTCCTCCTAGTCGTGGTCGTTGTTGTCATCATCACTGTTGTCGATGTCTTGCTATTTAAAATGTTTCAATACTCTTCTTATAAATGTGCATAGCTTACTTAAAATTAGGATTTTATTACTTGATAAAAGTTCACAAAATTTGTAGTAGTTTGGTTTCACCCGAAAGTATTTTGGTAGTAGTTTCATTCTGTTCTTTTCAAAAAACTTACAGAGAAATAGGTAATGATATTCATCACCTGTGTCATGTTGGTCACACAATTTACATATCCGATCTTCTTTGATTAAGCCCTCCCACCTCCCAGTTTCAATTGACAATGTGTGGTTGGCTGCTCGGAATCGCGCTAAGGTTATCAATACCCGCGAATGGTTCGTAATCTAAAGCAGGGGTGGCGGGGTCACCCCGAGTCTCTCTCAGGCGTTCCGCATAACTAACCTGTCCGGCCATTGTCCAAACACAATAGCCTAATCAAGCGTCCACTTCGGCCTACAGGCCGACTACCCTATGCTTATGGCTCTATAAGTCTTACAAGTATATATAGAGTTACGAAAACCAATTATGGATGAACACATTAATAAGACACAAAGTTATTAACACAAACATAAGCACATACGCGTTAGCGCATACAAAAGACAAAAAGTATCCTAATGCTGACAGAATAAAATCTTCGGGAGAAGGAGAAAAGCATGGTTTGTCGAATTACAAGGCGGTATTAGGAGAAAGGAGCTCGATGTGTTGTAGTCACCGGCGCCGGCCCACACTGCATGGCCATCCAGAAACATACGCGGCTATGAATTTGTCGACACAATCCATGAGTGGTGTTTGAAATTACTATAGGTCATTTAAACCGACAGATGTCAGTAATATATTGATATAGAATGGTGGAAACCGTGATGTTTAATTCTACATCAACGTCAGCACGGCCATATAGAAGTTGCTGAGTGGTTAGGGTTGGTGAGGAGATTTGGTTGGAGGCAAGCTCATTTTCAAAGGTGGTTCTTTGTTCATTAAAAAGTGGACAGTAAAAAAGGTAATGTTTAACAGATTCATCAGGATGGCCGCAGACGCAGCTGACAGAGTCAGAGAGGAAGTTATCGAATAGATGTCTATTTAATCCACTACAGCCATTACGAAGCCTACTTAAATATATATTAGCCACTCTTGAGTCAACGTAATACCACGGAGGGGGACTGGGCATACGGGGCATTGCTCTTAGTCTGGTCTTGAATTCCGGTAGGGTATTAGACATAGTGACAGGGGCTGGAAGAGTGTTCCAGGCACGTACTGTTGCTGGGAAAAACGACTCGCGATAAAGATCCGTTCGACATCTAACTGGGGTGAAAGAATTCGAGCGTCGGATATTGTAGGGATTACGTGCTAATATCAGTGGAGGGAGATAATCAGTCAAGGCCTGGCTCGTCATCCCATTGACAATTGTGTAAAACATGACTAGTCTGTGAATTTCTCGTCGGTGGGAAAGTGTTTCTATGCCAGTTTCTATATACAAATCTTCGATGTGGGCACTACGTGTCACTCCGCTAATTGTCCTAAGAGCATCCTTTTGTACGTCTTCTAGTCTGTTAACAAGATAGTGTGGTAAATTATCCCAGACAGCGTCTGCATATTCCAACGATGGCCTAATAAAGCTCTTATACATGGTTTCGAGACATTCGCGGTCTAAGATATATTTTAGTCCATTGAGTAATGAAAGCTTTAGCTGGGCATTCGCTATTATACTTTCCACATGGTTGTGCCAATGACCGTTATTGTTGAACGTGATACCAAGGTGTTTATGATGGGTGGATGGAACTATGTCAGAATTTTTGAAATTTATTGGAAAAACGGTAGAATCTCTGCGTAGAGAAATAAATAGGGACGTTGTTTTGGAAGCATTACATTCGACTAGCCATGTGTTTGCCCAATGGGTCATTACTTGCAGATCGTGGTCGACAGATGGTGTGTGGTTGCGTCGCCGTCTGAGATTTTGGCTTGGATGTGTCCATGCCATAATGAGTGTGTGTTGTTGGGGGTCTGGGTGAGGGGATGGGGATGGATGGGAGTGTGTGTGCGCGCGCGCGTGCGTGTGCGCGTGCGTGCGTGTGTGCGTGTGTGCGTGTGTGTGTGGGAGTGGGTGCGTGGGTGCGTGGGTGTGCGTGGGGGGGGGGGGGGTGGTGGGGGGGGGGGGGGGGGGGGTGCGTGCGCGGACGCCCCTGAACCTAACCCTTTAACCTGTGAAAACCCGCTATCCACTTATCTGTTGAATACGTCTATATTAAATTTTCAATTTAATCTAATTTAAATAAAATCTTGTATACGATATAAATTTACATGAGTACGATTTTACGATATATGGTTTTGGAGTTCGAGGTAGAACTTCTGGTAACTTAGCAACATTTCCCGAAACAAGCATTTTACTGACATGTTAATAACATGTTGACGAAAGCATTTTCGCATTGAATTTGTTGATTGAACGCTATTTTTAATATCTTGGGTTATAAATGTGTAAATAGACAACAATATGCTAGATGCGATTTCCTATATTTTACTGACACGTACGCAGTCATAAGCATACACATGCACACACTCACGCAATTAGGCATACACTATGATGACGACATCGATGAATAATAATAATGATGGTGGTGGTGGCGGCGGCGGTAGTGGTGGTGGTGGAGATGATGGTGGTGGTGGTGGTGGTGATGATGATGATGGTGATGGTGATGATGATGGTGGTGGTGGTAGTGGTAGTGGTGGTGGTGGTGGTGGTGGTGGTGGTGGTGGTGGTGGTGGTGGTGGTGGTGGTGGTTATGGTGATCGTGATTGTGGTTGTCGTGGTGATGGTGATGGTGATGATAATGATAATGATGATGGTGGTGGTGATGATGAGGATGATGATGAGGATGATGATGGTGGTGGTGTTGGTGGTCGTGGTGTTGATGATGGTGATGGTGATGATGATGATGGTGGTGGTGGTGGAGGTGGTGGTGGTGTTGATGATGGTGCTGATGATAATGATGATGATGATGATGATGACGATGATGATGATGGTGGTGCTGGTGATGATGCTGCTGATAATGATGATGATGATGATGATGATGATGATGATGATGATGATGATGATGATGATGATGATATGTACGCACTCGACAAAAAAGAGCACTCAGATATTGTAGATTTTCGGCTTTAATGTCATTGTAAAATGTTTTCTGATATTACAGATTTTCGGATTTTCCGAATTTTTTCGTATTTTTTGGATCAAGTCCAAAGTTGTGTTAACATTTTAACCAAATCGGACCAGCAGTAGGCCTATCCGATACGATCAGAATGCTGGCTATTATCGGGATCGTGGCCAAAGTCTGAAAATCCTAGTTGACAGCAAGTTTCTTTGTTGTGTTAAAATTTGACATAAATGGGACCCGTAGCTTTTGAAATATCGCCCCAGACACGGACATACAAATTACGTACGTACGAGTGCGAATGTACAAGCGCACATGCCTGGACGCGTGCACGCATACATGTATGTATGTACGTACGTATGTAAATACACAAGCACGCACGCACGCACGCACTTACGCACACACACACATACATATCCGATTGTAATATCTTCTTCCCCTTACGGGGCGAGGGTAATAAAACCATCAATTAGCTCATATGGTCCACTCGTTCCAACTACCAAACCATCCCACTTACTAAAGTTGATTCCGTAAGTGGGACTGGTTGGTAATTGGGAAGAGTTGACTAGAATTTGTCCTTACCGCGACACAACGTCAAAATTGCGACCATGTGTCATGGCCACGACCAGGGTATAAATGTACAATTTTAACATCAAGAACCAACTATGAAATTCTTGTATATAGTTTATTAATCAGAGTAATATTAGTTGAATGAAATGCACATAAAAGTTCTTGAATCGCGTATTGCATTCAAGACAAGGAAAACAAAGTTTGTGACATAATGTTGTAGAATTTGAATATTTGTATGCAAGTTACGAGAACAAATCTAGACGACTCTATATGACAAAGTTTTGTGATGATATGTTTGTCTTAGCTCTGTTTAAGGTGACCGGAGTCATAAAAAGTTGGAAAATTTGCATTAACCATGATTTTATTAGAATCTAACAATAGTCGCGCTACTGACATTTCCATTGCAGTGATCTCATTAAGGATTATGCCACATCTCTATATTTCGTGGAAAGTCGCTGCTGGATGCTCTTTCTTTAAGGGGAGAGTTACCCCTAATATATTTCCTACCATTAAATGTAAACTTAATGCAATCGGTTTTGCAAAATTACCATGCATCAATATGAGTAATTACTGACGAATCAGCCACTAACGATTCAGGTGATATAATTTGCCATCCATAATCCATCACTGTCATTTTAGCTTTTTATCATGCCGATACGAAAGATACTCAGGCATTAGAAGCGAGATGTTGCTACATTTCTATAGCCTATGATAGCTGTCATGATTTACTTTTCATCGAAAAAGAAAGTAATCATACCATAGTAGTACGATATTGATCTAGAGGGTATTGCTATTTTAGCAAAACCCATTCCTATGCGCAATAAAAACAATGTGTATTACGATCATTGATAGGATTAAAATGCGTAGAGTTATCTGTTTTCGTAAATATCACATTGAATATAATACATATATAAGCATTATTACAATTAGGTTCGCTAAATTGAATCTTAGACCGTGTTCTCACCGGAGAGTTAATCGGGAATAATGCCATACCTCAGTATTGAGTTACGCCGGTTAAGTCGGTAGTGAGAACACGGCCTTATATTATATTAGAATAACTAACACGATTATCAACTAGGAAAGAGATTTCTGGTAGTGTTCTAACATTCTTATTTTTACTTTATTTTAAAGGAAGGGAAAAAGGAAATACCAAATTATGTTTAATGGTAATTTCATACAATATTAAATAAACTACCATCGGTAAAAGATGGAAATGAATCGGAATTATTTGAGAAAAAGCATTTGTTAAATATAAGAGCACTTAACTTGGACTTAGCTTAAACTCGCTACAGCTAATTAGCTATTGATCGTTTTGAAAACCTTGTATTTGAAAGTCACATCTTCTGGTGGTGGAAGTAACACGTTTCGGCCAAAATGATTTCAAAATACACTGCTCGTTTCCGCAATATGATGTCAACTGAACATTTTGAAACTTGTATGACTGAATGTAGTATGCCATTTAAATTAGTGACTTCAGTTGTCTCTGAAAACAACGGCTTTAAGTCAAATTGTTTCAAAACTAGACAGTATTTTACTTGCAAGAGGTAGTGGCTAATCAGCTTAATGCGAATATAACTGAGCCTATATGGCCGGCTATAGCAGGTATTATTTATTCGCTCGGCATAGACTAGTGCGCATAGGTCCAGCTGCGTCACTCATTGGTTCCAGCCAGAGTGGCATAAATGGTATTTAGCTGCTTTTTTCTAATTATTTTGATTTATTTGTGTTTTTTCACTAAGGGCTAGCTATCGGTTGATTATTATATAAAGCGTTCACACAAGAGCATATCTTAGCTCCCTGTTCCTTTCCTTTAATTAGGTAGTATTACAATCTGTGTATCTAATGGAGAGATCCAATTCTAGCTATGCTCTGCCCGTTTCTAGCTATGTCCCGCCAGTTTCTAGCTAGACTCCTCCCACTTTCTCCGCGTGCTGGAATAAATTAACATAAAATTGAATACTGATTTTTCAGAAACAGATTTTCAAGGGCAAGCAGTTGAATATTTTGGAGGAAATTTGACTGGGTGATGCTTCTGGCAGCAATAACGCCCAGTCAAATTAGTTTCAAAATATTCAAGAGAAAAATATCCAGCAGAATGTTTATTAAATAGTTTATTAATTAGCAAAGATATAATTTGAACACGTTGCAAACCTTTCGATGTTCATGGCGGAGCTAGATACGTCACTATGTATTGTGACGTCAGCCTACATAAGCGGTAATTATGTATACCTTCATATCCATGAGTGACATTTCGGATCCATCCATTCTTGACGAATTGGTATCATATGGAGGGATCAGATCTGTCACTCAAAGATATAACGCCATGATCAAATACGTTAAATTTAGGCTGACGTCACAATCATACTAACTTATCTAGTTCCGCCATGAACGTTGAAAAGTTCGTCAAGTGTACAAGTTTCAAGTTTCCTTATTACTCCCAGTTCACTCATTGACATATTGGGAGAATTTTATATTACATAGTAGGCGGTGTGCTTAATTTGTACATTGATAATTCATTATTATTATTATTATTATTATTATTATTATTATTATTATTATTATTATCGTCATCGTCGTCGTCGTCGTCGTCGTTATCATCGTCGTCATCGTCAATTAATCAGTTCCGTATTTGTCTGTCCACGTGTATCGGTCCGTGCTTGTGCGGTGGTTTCAGCCACGTTAGAAACAGGTAGTAATCACTCTAATAAGGCGGCAGATTTTTGATAGCAACTTTGCATTATTGCTGAAGAAGAGCTTATGGAATTTGAAGAAGTTAGGTCTCATATAGTAATATGGAGGTAGTAATTCTTGTCGGGTTTGTTTAAAAACGCTACAGATAAATATGTAAAGGAACTCGTCCCCTATATCATCTTTTACGTAAATTGTGCATTTCCTCTCTTATCTCGAGGCTCCATCCCACCTCGCTTTCTCTATTGGGAGGTAGTGATTGCCTGTTCGAAATCGTGTGAGTATTATCCTCCTACTGTCCCCGAGGCTTAAAAGATATTTTTCCATTTCCCAATTAGGTTTGAAACTATCATAGATTTTACCCTTCCACGATACACCCTTATCCGTGTGCCATGTCTGTATGAATTGATCTTCTAGTGATTTTGTAATCGTTGTCTGTATTTGAGTGGATACGTTGGCTGTTTGATTTGTCCAAATGTAGCTGTGTCCTGTATTATCCAAAATAGCTTTGATCCAATTTAGCCACCTATATTGTGTTCCGTGTTGATGGTAGTCAGTTAGCGCGTACCTGTACAGTTTAAGTGCTAATCTGGTTTCTTTACCTGTTATCAGTTTTATCCAGTAGGTTATCATTCGTTTTTTATGATCACATTTATAGGTATTTCCCCCAAGTTCCCCATTTATCATATATTTCGGGGTAGTGCGTTTAACATTTATAACATGTCTAAGGAAGTTTAAATTTACCTTTTCTAGGATATTGCACTTTTCAATCCCAATAATTTCACACGCATAGGGTAGTATTGGCTCTATCATTAATTGGCAATTGGTCGGTCTAGTTGTCTAGCCTTTCTTTTTAGTACAACATAGCCTTGCTAGTCTGTTCAGCTATGTGCTTTTCGGCCAAAGGCATCCGCCCATTATAAGAGAAGTATATTCCAAAGTGTTTATAGTTATGTACAATGTCTAGCTCTTTCAATATTCATATAGAACTTTACCTTCCTACTGTATGCTTTGGTGGTTCCAAACACGACGACGTTGGTTTTATCTGCATTTACTTTTAGTTTCCCGGGGATTCTGATTTAATAAAGATTCTGTTGAATATTTGGAAACTAATTTGATTGGGAGATGATGCTGCCAAATTAATTTCAAAATATTCTATAACTTACCCGTATAATTACGTTGAAATTGGTGTTCTGGTAATTTAGTGGTCAAAGTATATTAATCGATTTCAACACACTTACAAAGTGGGCGTGGCTTAAATAGAAATAGGCGGGGCTTAGCTAGAAATAAACCCTTCTATAATCCTTGATTTAATATCAGTTCAGGAGTACTTGTTTGTCGGGTTTCGGTATTTTGGGACACAAGAAGATCCAAAGGACTTCGATGATGGCCAATTTTACCTAACGGGAGGAGCTCATTTATTTCGTATATGAAATTGACATTATTTGGTAAATGAAGATCTAAAATATATAAATTATTGAAGGGGTGGTGTATGCTGTGTGTCGTTGCATCAGTCTGAATAATGGATGGATGAATGTTTAGCTATGCCCATCCCATCTTTAGCTTAGCTTCGGCCATACTTTGCTCGTGTTCAATTTATCGAACGCTGAACTCCTTGAATCTCAATTTCCAGAAAAATACACAGGTGAATTGTTGAGCATTTTGAAACTACTTTAACTGGATGCTGTTGCCTATGGCCGCAACAGCGCCCAGTCAAATTAGTTTCAAAATATGCGATAGAATATTTATTAGGCCTAAATAGTAAAGACACACAATTCATACAACTGAGGGACTTAACTACGTAATTCATTAAGTATTTGATCGTGACGTCAACACTATGCAACGTAATTGGTTATGACGTCATATACTTGAGTGACAGATTGGATTAATCAGTTGTTGGAAATTTTTTTTTCTAGTAGTGTCAATGAAATTTCCCCTTGAGCATTGGTTGTAAGTCCCAGTGTGATCTAGTTTTAGATGGGGAGCTGAAATGTCCTAATATTAGATGGTGGCCTTTTGTATAGTTCCGAGATTGTCTAGCAACTTGAGCACATCGTAGTTAGGTGTATTTAATTTGACCTAGTTTGGGTTTCTGATCTTGAATAACCCTTATCTTACAGGTGTTCGCTGTAGACAACACTGACTATATACCCATCAAAAACCTAATCGGCTTAAGATTGGCATCAAAGTTGAGAACTTAATAAACGTTATCCATGTTTCTTTCCTCGGGCTATATGTCAGACAAAAGGATTATGTAGTTGATGAGTAAAATCCAATTGAGAGCTTGCATACATCTAATTGAACAGCATTTACCTAACTAGAACATCTTCAGGCATTAAGGGCACAATGCTGCTGTTGCCACACCGCCAAAGTAGCTAAGGGGTGGGCTGTGTGCTATTGTTATGCAAATGAGCCCTTGACCTATTTAAATACTGCGTTCTGATGGTTGTTCTGAATGAGTGGGTGGAGGCTATTGTTCTAAATGAGCGGGTGCTCGCTGTGAGCTATTGTTCTAAATTAGCAGGTGGCCGCTGCGAGCTATTGTTCTAAATGTCCGGCTACACGCTATTGTCTGTTCTGACATATGTGTGTTATTGCATAGATTAATGTGTGTTTTTACATAGGTGTTAACATGCATGAGTAATGGTGAGCGTGTTCTGGCTGATCGTGTTTAATATTAATTTGGTGGGCGGCGGCGTCCACCCTCCTCGTGGTTAAAATGATATTTTGAAACTAAGTGGCCTATATCATCAGACAGACGTTTTGAATAATGACATAGTCGATGCAGGCGTGATTCGAGTGTTAATGAATCCATCAATAGCGTTCATCACATGATATTGAATGTTTTATCTTGCACTTTTTGAAGTATAGCGTTTATCCGCATGAATAATGATGACCAGCTGCATGAACAATAGTGCACAGTGGTCACTTATGAACAATAGCATACAGTGCCCACTTATGATCAATAGCGCACAGTGGACACTTATGAACAATAGCAGTCACCTGCATGAACAATAGCGTCCAGCGGCCACCTGCATGAACAAAATGTGTTCCCAGTCATTTAATTTTCAAAAAATCAGAGCGAAGTAAATGGGTAACACATAGGTAAACTTATCGATGTTGTATGTATAATATTATATAGATAATAATCATGTATCTATCGTATTTAAGGAGATATATGTCTTTACATTGGCAGTCATTTAATGATTAGATTTTCAAAAAAGTTGCGGCCGCAATTTTATATTGGCGGCTGCACATTTATACATGCGACAACATATGTATGTACATGCCTGGACACAGTCATTTTTTCCTAGTTGTATCACCCTTTTTTGGAAACCAAGCTGCTGATCGCTATTGAATGTTGTTCATAAAATACATCTTTCATATCACAGACTATAAAATACAGTAATCATACTGCATGAGAGCGTGCAGCTTGCCGCGATGGAGTTGAGTGCTCGCACTTGATTATTTGAGTGCACTCACATACATACATAAAAACACATTCTGGTGAACAAATGACATGGGATTGATATTTGGCAAGATATTACAATGTCCTCGTTGGGAGTAAAGTTTTTAAGAAAAACCGATAATAACCTGTGAACCCGCTTACTGGCTATTGTTGTTTACCACTAAAGATTAATTCATTTTTAATTCACGGCGTTCATACGTTAACAGTAGTAAGTGCATTGTGGGGAGTTGGTTGGAGACCAAATGCCTTATCGTTCATGACATTACATTTCACCAATTAAGAGCCACATTTTGACCATAGTAGCATAATCATAGATGGTCGTTTATACAAGTCAAATATAAATATATCCTTTTGGGCTACACAGCATTGATACGTTATAACCATGGTTTTTACCATATAATTCAGTGAAACCTGCCCTAAGCGACCACCTCATATTACACCATTACATGGGTGCTATAGACTGTCTTACCTTTTAACCCTTTAACCCTCGAATTTCTTCAAGAGAATTTAAATTTTCTCATAGAAAATGTCCATTTGCGGACCAAGAGAAGACTATTTTTGAAAATTTATCATTGGAATGACTGTCTAGACATTGCGCCAGCAAACACCCACCACCAACCACCACCAACCACCACCACCACCACAATCATCATCATCATCAACACCAATACCCACCGCCATCACCACCACCACCATCAACACCACCACTCACCACCTTCACAACAACCACCACTAGCAGCAACCCCACCACCGATACCACCAGTACCGACATCCACCACCAATAACCAACCAGTAAGCACCATCACCCCCACCACCACCACCTCCTCCAACACCACCACCACCACCACCACCACCACCACCACCACCACCACCACCACCACCACCACCACCACCTACACCCAACACCATGCATTAACCCTACCCCACCATCAACACCACCCACCACCAACACACACCCACCCACCCACCAAACCCTATCGAATTTCTTCATATTCATACTTGCAGACCTAGAGAAGACTATTTTTGAAAATTTATCATTGGAATGACTGGCTCTGACGCCTATCCATGTGTCTAGCTTTTGTGGTTGGAATTTGTCAGAGCGTGGTGCGTGAAAAATGGCATATAGGTTGGAGAGGGTATGTCAATGAGGGTTTAATAAAGGTTTCACTCATATGCACACGTGCCTATGACAGTATGAATGCATTATGAGTACCTAGTCAATGAGGCCCCGACAACAAAAATAATATGGCTGGCTATCCATTGTCTAGACATTGTGGCCGCAACCACCTACTACCAATATCCACCACCACCATCACCATCACCACCACCAATACACCACCATCCCCACCATCACCACCCCTATACCACCACCAGCGCCACCACGACCACCTCCACCTTGACCATAACTGCCACTAGCACCACCACCGCCAACAGCTAAGCACCAACACCCAACACCAAGCATTAACCCCACTACCACCATCCACCACCACCCATCCACCACCACAACCCCTACTTCCACGAACCCACCGCCACAAGCAACATCAACAGCACCCACTCCGATTTGTATATAGAGGGATGCGCTGGGCCTGGCTGTACATATAGCTACAATCATCAAATCAACACGCACATAAAAAACCAATGTTTTATTTATATCCATATTTTTACATTTAAGAAAATATTGCATATGATAAAACATACAGTTTCTGTAGCGTAAACAAATAGCCAATGTTCTGGAGATCCATTTATCGATGGGTAGACTGGTTCCTTATGGATTAGCTCCATCATCACCGGAATCATCATCATTATCGTCAGAATCTAGATTGCTCCTTATGTACTTCTTGATCTGAAACTCTCTTTTTCGAAAAGCTTAGAAGACTGCTTCATCGTATGCGTACCCCTTAGTGATAAAATCCTTAGTTTCCCGACGAATTATTTTTTTTTAATGAGCGTAGAGTTCTGTAATCTTCTCCACTGGAACATTATGTCTATACACCTTGCAACTAAAGCATCAGCATATACAGAAATAGACACATTGCCTACACCATTTGTGTCTGTGTTCACTCCACCATCCTCATCTTCTAAACCTGATTGTTCAGCGTCTAAGACCTGCTTAATATTTTGGAATATGGTGAATAGTTCCTGATTGTCTATGGCTTCTTATTCATCTTCACCTTCATCTTCACTCTCAGACTCCACTGATTCATCACTGGCTTCACTCTCCGACTCCATTGGCTCATCATCTTCACTCTTCATCTCTGTCATGTCTTCATCTTCACTGTCTAGATTTTCGCTATCTTCATTGTTATGGAATCGGATCTTATGCTGCTTCATGTCATTTGGCCTATCAAAAACTGAATCACATTCAAAACATTTACATGCATATTGATAAGAGGATAAATCTAGCAAGCGTTCAAGTTACAAGGTTCCTCAAAGAAATCTTCTGACTGCCTAAGGCTACCTAACTACTCTGAAGTTAAAATAAAAGGGATTGAATTTGAACAGTTTTATAGGATTATATGTCCTGCAGCCACACATCCTCAACATGTGGCCACAAAGCCACAACATGTGACCGCAAACCCGCAACATATGGTTGCAAATCTGCAGCATGCAGCACACATATATGCGTGCATTTTGGCATGCATGTGTGTCTGGGCATGTACATACACATGCTACCGCATGTATAAATGTGCAACCGCCTGTATAAAATTGTGGCTGCATGTTTCAACCTTTAAACCCCACCATAGATACATGATTATTATCTTTTTAATATTATACATACAACATCGATAGGTTTACCTATATATTACCCACGTAACACTGTACTTCGCTCTGATTTTTTTGAAAATTAAATGACAGGGAACACAGTTTGTTCATGCAGGGGGCCGCTGGACGCTATTGATCATGCAGGTGACCGCTATTGTTCATAAGTGTCCGCTGTGGGCTATTGTTCATAAGTTGACGCTGTACGCTATTGTTCATAAGTGCCCACTGTGCTCTATTGTTCATGCAGGTAGTCACTATTGTTCATGCGGATAAAGGCTATTCTTCCAAAAGTGCAAGATAAAACATTCAATAGCATGTGATGAACGCTATTGACGGATTCATTAACACTCGAATCATGCCTGCATCATTCATGCCATTATTCAAAAGGTATGTTCGATGGCATAGAAAGCCACTTAGTTTCAAATATCTTTTAACCACGAGGGGGGAGGGACGCCGCCGCCCACCTAATTAATACATTAAACACGATCAGCCAGAACACACTCATCATTACACATGCATGTCAATATCTATTTAAAAACACACATTAATCTATGCATTAACACACATATGTCAGAACAGACAATAGCGTGTAGCCGGACATTTAGAACAATAGCACACAGCGTCCACCCACACATTTATAACAATAGCTCACAGCGTACACCCGCTCATTTAGAACAATAGTCTCCACCCACTCATTCAGAACAAGCAATCAGAACGCAGTATTTAAATAGGTCAAGAGCTCATTTGCATAACAATAGCACACCGTCCATCCCTTCACTACTCGCCAGCTTGTACATTTTATACTGACATTTCTAGCTCAGTCATGAACATCAAAAATTCCGTCAAGTGTACACATTGTATTTCTTCGTGGATTTACAATTTAATAAACATCATGTTGAATATCTTGAAACTAATTTGGCAAGGAGCTTAGGCAGCAACCGGCCCCCACCACGCCGCTACACATCCCCCCCCCCCGAGTCGAATTAGTTTCAAAATATTCATCAGCTTACCTGCAGATTTACCTTAAAATTGGGATGCTAGTGATTCAGGTTTCAAAATATATAGAGCGATTCCAACACACGTACTTCAGAGGGCTGAGCTTAGCTGGAAATGGATCTCTCAATTCGCTGGGGTATCCCGGTGTGAGTGATGCGTAAACACCAAAACCTGGCATGACCCACCCCACCCCACCACATTCCCAGTTATAGACATGTTTCGGCATAAATGGTTTTGTAGTGTAGTGTGTGTTTATGCAGCTACTGATATGTTCCATCAAGAATGCAAATGAACGGACGTGCGTGTGCATTTACCGCCTCCATGTTCAAATTTCCACCTACAATTCTTAATAAAACACTCTGGCTGACAAGATCATGCAGAGAGACAGACGTACCGAAAATATTCTGACTGTCCTTCAACTGATTCAGGCAGTGAGCCAGCCGGCCAGAGAGACAGCTAATTAATCCACACGGATGGATGGCGGCCAGCCGGCTAGATAGACGGAATCGACGGACGGACGGCTATGCAGACGGACTGACCGACCGACCTACCGACCAATCGACCGGCCAACTGACCGACATATAGACAGACAGACGGACGTACGGGCGGACGGGCGGGCGTGCGGACGGGCGGGCGGGCGGGCGGGCGGGCGGGCGGGCGGGCGGACGGACGGACGGACGGACGGACGGACGGACGGACGGACGGACGGACGGACGGACGGACAGACAGACAGACAGACAGACAGACAGACAGACAGACAGAGAGACAGACTCACCTGTTTCATCTTCTGTAGACGCCGTTCTTTGATCAAGTAGACAGAATCTGATTCACGATAGACCTACTTCTTGAAATAACGGTACCCCGCATCTCACATACTTCCAGCCTTGGGAATGACGTGCTTCATCGCCCAACGTATCCTGCTAAGACCCTAAACGAGATCGAGAGAAGATGCTAAAGGTCGCGCGACAATATTGGTGATCGGTAAAAGAAAGGGCAGTTTTCTGCCTTCTGGCGCGCACTTCCTGGCAAATATTTACCAAGTTCTTGAGATTAGCCACGAATCTCTTAATGAACAGACGCGCCATAGGGCGGGTAAAGAACGTACGCTCATGAGCATAAATTTCGCTGTTCATAGAAGCATGAGGAATAACCAGGAAATTAAGCCATTTATTAACCATTTCTCATCAGAATGACAAATAGGAAAAAAGTTCATTTAGGGCTACAACTCAGGAAATATGGTGTTAATGGAGGAATCGAGTTTTAGCCATGCCCCGCCCATCTTTAGCTAAGTTCCAACCACACGTCGTCAGTGTTGGGATCGATCGATCGATCTATGAATTCCTTGACTATCAATTTCCAGAAAACTATAGCCTACAGGTAAGCTGTTGAATATTTTGAAACTAATTTGACTGGGTGTTGTTGTTGCTTGTAGCAACAACACCCGGTCAAATTAGTATCGAAATGTTCCATAGCATGTTTATTAAATAGTAAAGAATTCGTACAACAACAACGCTTAGTCCGTCATTAACTAAGCGTCGATTTATAGCTAAACACCGCCCACTCTTCTACGCGTGATGGGATCGATTTACATACTTTGAAACTCAAATAGCCAGAATTCCAATATCGCAGTTGCAATACAGGTGAGAATTAAAATAGAAAATCGTCAAAAATCCATTATATCATCTAATATATTTTGAATAGTTTGAAACCAATTTGACTTTGGACATGATTCAGCAAATTATTCAAAGAATTTCTAACGACATTTGATAGAAAGAAAGTGACATTTAGTCGAGGTATCCACTCAACCCTACATACCAGGAGGAGGGGGAGGAGGGGGAGGAGGAGGAGGATGAGGGAGGATGAGGAGGAGGAGGAGGAGGAAGAAGAAAAGAAGAAGACGACGACAACCACCACCCCCCCCCCCCCCACCACCACCACCACCCACCCACGCACGCACGCACGCACGCACGCACGCACGCACGCACGCACGCACCCACGCACGCACGCACGCACGCACGCACGCACGCACGCACGCACCACCACCACCACCAGGACGACGATCTCTACGACAGACGATCAACACGCCGACAATAAGCTGTTGTATGAGTATGGTAAACATCATAACTACAGAATTAATTCTGTGTCTGTCTAAGTCTGATAGCTCTGTCGGACACAGAGACTAATTTCCCCTTTTCTCTGTCCGCTTGATAAATCTTTGGCTTTTAGATCCTTGATTTCCAAAACGAGAATCAATACTCTTATCATCTTATGCCCGATTGCTCAGCGTGTGGTCAGCATCTCTTCTCCGGTGATTGCATTCACCAATCTACCGGAAATAATAATTAAATGTGTATTAAAGGGAAAATATTGTATTATAACTACTACTACTACTACTACTACTACTACTACTACTACTACTACTACTACTACTACTACTACTACTACTACTACTACTACTACTACTACTACTACTACTACCACTACCACTACTACTACTACTACTACTACTTCTGCTTCTGCTTCTGCTGCTACTGCTACTGCTACTGCTACTGCTACTGCTACTGCTACTGCTACTGCTACTGCTACTGCTACTGCTACTGCTACTGCCACTGCTACTGCCACAGCTACTGCTTCCGTTGCTGCTCCTGCTACTACTACTGCGACTATGATAAATCTACAAATATAGTCTTATCTTGGCCTGCAAATGGACATTCACATTCAATGAGGAGAAAGTTAATTTTCCTGCAAAATATGGGTAATTAACAGGTTGGTTAATTAATATAAGTGTCACACTGAGCACTTTGAGGCGATGTTGGCGCAGTATGGGTTAAGTACATTGTCAGATCACAAATAGATATCAAAATAAACATACCTGCCAGTTTCATAACGCAGAAATACACGAAATGTCATCTCACATTTTCTGCTGAGTACCGCGTTCATATATACGTGTATGTGCGAGTGCTTGAGTGCACAGATGCGCGTGCTTGCGCCCATGCGTGCTTGCCAGCGCGCGTGCGTACGAGATTTGATTGAAGGCGATTACGGACTGAACCTTTGACTGGGATGAGTGCTGGTGTAAGACTCAGTGGTGTTTTGCAGCAGCGTGGAATCCGGCGTATGTGTATCTATATCTGCATGTTCATGTGTAAGTTTGGTGGTGTTACTGTTGCTATAGTACGTACGTACGAACGAAATTATGAATACATCTATGCCCCCACGTGTTTGCAGGATTGTGTCTTTGTGTACATTACTAAATATCCTATAGACTTTCGTTTATAGCATTAACCAGTGCAGAGTTATTTGCATTAGCATTGAATCCGACAGCAGCAGATTGGCATTGCTGACAGGGAAGGTGTAAGACGGAAAGAATTTGAATGAACGTGATTGAAGGAGGCTACGGTCTGAAGTTCTGACTGGGATGAGGGATGGCGTCTATAAAACATCCATGCTGTGAAAGTGCGTCTATAAATCACTGTGACGGTGCGTTTATAAAGAAGTAAGAGTGCGAAATTGCATTTCTCGCTTCACCCCGTACGACCCTACATTATGCACGTGTGGCTGTTCCAATAACCACTATTGATAATAGCTGGCTATAATTATGCGCGGCTATCACTTTTTGGGGTCTGAGCGTGCACTTATTTGATTGAGAGATGTCAATCATATTAATCGACAGCTGACCCTCTCATCAAAGGAGTACAATAAAACACTCAGACTGCGAATCTGCGTCTTGAAAACACGATATTGCGAAAGGGTGTCTATAAAGCGTATAATAGGACGGTCAGTTGTAAATCCGATAAGAAATATGGTTTTACGGCTGTTTGCCATATTTTCTATCAAAATTAATAATTTTAACGGATAATTGTCGATTTTTTATATTCGAGTACGGCAATTTGCCACTAATCAGAGTGCACATTCTCCGCGTAGCCACGTTGCTAATACATAGCATTGCAGAATGGGGAATTAAGTATAATTAATTATAATTGTGTCTACAAACTACCACTAGATTTGCAATTACAGTTACAATTAGCTCTGATGAGTAAAATGCTTTACCAGATACTTCCTCAAATTAATCGTTCACAGCATAGCAGCCAATATGGATTCGGTGGTCAAGTTCTATGTTTTTAAAGCATGAAGTGCACATATTTGGTCCATAGTTTTCTCAGATCACAGGAATCATGAAAATGAAACTTGTCTTTAATCTTTCCGCTGAGTTCCTGGCATCGCATTAATGGTCCCAAACTAAAGTTAGCTATTAGGTCATCGATAACGATATGGTTACAGGTTTCGTGATTTCGTGCTTCATTTTCGAAAGTAGCAATAATTGGGATTAACTGTCTAAATTTCAGACAAGTTTGTTCGAGTTTCGCTCTTCTTCATGAATATGATTTACGAACGAATCTCTTTTCCCATCTGTTTGTCAGATCAAATTTCCAAAGAGTGTATGGGCCATATTCCCTTTCAATTGTGGGCTTAACACAGAATGTCTTCTAGCCTAAATGTGGTCATTTACTTTCACATCACCATATTGGTCACCACTGCTCCTTCTGAGCTATTTCTCTGATAGTTGATGTATTCTGCTTAGTTAATAAGAGCACAAAAATCAATACAGACAGCGAATGTATGTCTATACATCAGCCAGACTTCTGAAGTGCATCTATAAAACAGTCATACTGTGAAAGAACGTCTATAAATCACCCATACTGTGAAAGTGCGTCTATAAATCACCCATACTGTGAAAGTGCGTCTATAGAACAGTCATACCGTGAAAGTGCGTCTATAAAACAGCCATACCGTCAAAGTGCGTCTATAAATCATCCATACTGTGAAAGTGCGTCTATAGAACAGTCATACTATGAAAGCGCGTCTATAAAACAGCCATACCGTGAAAGTGCGTCTATAAATCACCCATACTGTGAAAGAACGTCTATAAATCAGCCATACTGTGAAAGTGCGTCTATAGACCAGTCATACTGTGAAAGTGCGTCTATAAAACAGCCATACCGTCAAAGTGCCTCTATAAATCAGCCATACTGTGAAAGTGCGTCTATAGAACAGTCATACTATGAAAGAACGTTTATAAATCAGCCATACTGTGAAAGTAAGTCTATAAATCAGTCATACTGTGAAATTGCGTCTATAAAACAGCCATACTCTGAAAGTGCGTCTATCACTTCAACCTATCAGATCAGGCTCACCAATACTCACTAATTGTACACCTACCACTTTAACCAATCATAACATGCATCCATCCCGTTTAGCTATTAGAATAATTGGTTGAGAGCGCAGATGGCAAAAGTGCAACTATCACTGGTACCAATAACCAATATTGGTAACAGCTAGCTATAATTATGGGCAGCCATTGTTTTGTCCAATCAAATTGTGCATCTATCACGTTGCCAATAATCAGTATCGGTAACAGTTGGCTATACTTATGCGTGTCTAATGCTTCAGCCAATTAAACCATGTGTCTATGAAGAAGACACATTGCGATAGTGCATCTATCCTGCTAGCCAATGAAATCGGATGCCTATCACTATTAGGGGTCTTCGCACACTCATACATGATTGACAGCCGTCACTAATTTTGATTGACCGCTAACCCTCGGAAAAAAGCAATCTGACAAATAGTAGCTATCAGTGAAAAGAGGTATTTTAGTCCTTTTCTAATATCTTATAGATAGAAGTGGCAGATGGTGTGCCTGTCTGCGTGAGTGCGTGCATGAGTGCGTGCGTGCGTGCGTGCGTGCGTGTGGGTAGGGGTGGTTGGGGTTTGTGGTGGTTGAGTTCTAGACGCCATTTTTAATTGTTGTTTAAATACTCTTTTGACGATTATCTTGCTGATTTGCTTGGTCAATTTCTGTTAATTGTTTGCATCTAAATCAACCATGAATGCGATATACGATCTCTTTGATTTGCTTAAAGAAGTCACGAGGTTGCGAGTAAGCTGGCCCAATTGCCCATATATGCCGTTGCCAAAAGCGGCGTTGTTTTGTGGGCATCTTTATGATGCAAGGACATCCCCACCCCCACCCCGCACCCCAACCACCCCACCGCCACCCCCAACCCCACTAAAGCACTCCCCGTATGGTCAATCCATATTGGGAAAATTAGGCACTACCAAATCGCCACCGCGTGACTTCTCTAAGGCAATCAAAAAGCGCATCTAACTTATACCAATACTACTTCTGTAACATATGATCGGCGCAACTTCTTTTGATTATCTATTGGTGGCTTTAACCGCGGCACGTTGTACAATAAAGGCACTGCGTCACACATGGGTGTGCTAGGAGGCAATACGGCCGTCTTCACAGCTGACTGCCGTGCACTGATCAACCTATAAATTGAGCCTGAAAGAGGTCTGTGTCGACTATCTTATCCATATTATTTAAACTGGATTGCTTGAATTGTCCCAAATTAGTTGTCCTTAAAGGGTGGGCGGAGCTTAATGAGAAATGGGCGGACATAACTAGAAATGGATCTCCCTGTTGGGAGAACTTGCCCAGTGGGGAGAATAGCTATATATGCATTTTATTACACAGACACATATGAAAACGGATTCAGAGATTGTAAAATGCTATCCAGACGAGTACGCCCTCCTCATCTGGGGCCTACTGCACCATAGGCGCGTTAGTCGGTCGGTCGTAAAACCTTCCATCAACGGCCACCTAATAGACACATTCTATCTTTACCATGTACTTAGAATCCGAAATAGTAGACACAAAAAAAACAATTCTTAGTGTAAGAAATCATGCTAATGAATATTTTGAAAGTAATTTGAGCGCAAGCTGATGCTGCTGCCTATGACACCAACAGACAATCAGTTTCAATAAATATTTTTAAACTAATTTGACTGGGAGCTGTTGCTGCCTATATCAGCAACAGATCCCGTAAAATTAGTTTCAAAATATCCAACAGCTAACGTATATATGATTGTCTTAAAATTAAAAGCGTATGGAACTTTGGAGTTCATATGGTTAATACAAGTGACTAACTATTAGATATGGCCAAACGTCCGATAAGGTGGTCGCGTAGAACAGGTTTTACGGCCGACCAAGAAACGCCTTTAGGGAGCACTAGGCCCCTGGATAACATATCTCCGAATCCTGTTTTGCTCAGTTAGCTATATTATAGCTCGCTTATTCATGCGTTGTTCAATATTTCACAGAAAAGGCACTGGTGTGGATTGTACTCTGAATGTGTAGTGGTAGACATATCCATGTGTTTGATAACATATCTTAGAACTACGTTTAGTTACCACGATAGGGTTAGGAGTAATGTTCAGAACGGTCGAAATCAAATCATCATTACAACTAAGTTATGAGGTTCAAATTGTTAGCTCAATAGAAGGATCCATTTCTAGCCATACCGTGAACAGTTCTAGCTAAGCTCCGCCTACATTTTACGCGTCATGGAATTGATTTGAAACTCTGAAACATCACGTCCCAGAAACTAAATTCGGCAGAAGTAGCTCCCAGTCAACTTACCTTCAAAATATTTAACGCAATGTTCATTATCTCCACGTTTAGGAAAAGTGTGGATTATTCCGTGCCTCCAGCGCGCGTGCATGCATATGTGGAAATAGCTTGTAACGCAACTGCTCCAAAACCATTGAACGAAATTCAACCGAATTTGATATGCGAGTTATCCATATGGCATTCTCGCGACACCAATTACTTACGTACTAATTACATCACGGAGGATTAACCCTCTGTGGGCGGGAGAATGCCCGTATGGATGCGGAGTACAAGAAGCCAGTTGTGCATATCTCCGCCCCGGACAGGGGTCAAAATGTCGAATTGATTATAACGCAGCTCCTCCAAAACCGTTGGACGGAATTTAATCAGAATTTTGGTATGTGAATATATGCTTGCGGAGTGCAATAGAACATTTGCATTTGGCTCCGCCCACAGGAGGGATGGGAAGGGATCAAGAGGTCAATTTTAACGCAACTCCTCTGAAACCGTGGGCGGAATTCAACCAAAGCTGTCATGTGAGTTACCTATACGATTGTCGAGTGCCAGGCGGCATTTAGCTTTGGACCCGTCCACATGCGGTAGGGTGGGGGTCAAAATATCAACGCGGTGAACGTGGTGGATTTGCAATGACGTCATCGACCGAGAAATGTATTCAAGTTCATTAAAGACATATAATTCGTACTCCTTCGTGACGGACTTACGTCATTTTTATCATCACGGCAGCTAGAATACATGTGACGCATTTGATTATGACGTAGGATATTTGAGTGAAAGATCGGAGCCATCCATTTTCAAAATGCATAAACGATACTGTAACTCTGAGTACCTACCTCTCTTATTGAAAGGTATTGTTTTCAACCGATTCCCGTTTTACTCAACCGATTCCCGATTTCCACAACCGAGCCTGTATTACTCAGATTATCAGCCAGCTGGCTAACTAGCTTAACCCCGTGCGTTGGCGGGTTTATGTATAATATACGCAACATGTGTGCGAAATATGATAGCCTGATGACGTCCATATTTTGGCAAGTAAATATATACAATATGGAGGAGAGTTAGAAATTATACTTTGCCCGGAAACCATGTTAACCAATTGTATCCTTCTCTCGTGATTTTGAAAGGGCTAAATCCAGGAACCGAATTACTGAATTAAAAGTAATCGTTGATGAAAGTTGTTGCTGGATCTGCAGTCAAGGCTTTCAGTAAGATTGTTATCAAAATGCGCCAGTTGATTGCAACTATTGTTTGCATTAGTGTGTTCACACTGGTTTATTTGAAATAAAATGGTTAACAAGTAACCAGCGAGCGCACTAGAGCCATCGCGCTATTTTTAGACGACTCCCATTGCGAACGTGAACTTTATGCGTATACTTGCAACGCTTATACCGACTCCATATCTGTGTCGGCCTTTCCTATTACCCGAGTAATGATGCAATGTATATATAATACTCGGTCAACATATATTGGCCCAGTTAATTGAAACACCGGCTCAGTGCTAAAAAAACTTGGTAAAAGTTTCTAATCTGTACTCTTAGATGTATTAATCTACAGTACTGTTACTGGTGTTGCATCTCTGACCGCTTCGTGTTTACTTGAAGTTCACTAACTACGTACTTGTTACAGATCGCTGTACAGGAAGTTTACTCGGTGAATTAGCATCCGAAATTCGTCGATCGTTATCGGAAACCGCTGAACTGCACTGGCAACTTCTGCGTGATTGTAAACAGCTAGACACTATATAGAAGAACGTTGTTTCAGTTGGAGGTTGTTTTTATAACTCCGAATACTGTCGAGATTTGTAAGTAACTTATTTATGTAGTTCGAGATACATATCTTTAAAACAGCGTTTATTTTAACACCATATGTGAGGTGAAGTTCACAATCTGAGTGAAATATTCACGACCGTCGAAATCAAATCCACGACCGTGTTTGACTCTCGCAGAGAAGAAATGGCCGATTCTTTCTAACATAATGAATGCATATTTTGAAAGTACTTTGACTGGAATCTGTTCCTGCATATAGCAGCAGTCTAATTACTTTCAAACGGCTGATATTATTCCTAGATTGCCCAGCCAGCCTAACGGTCAAGTAAGATTATTACCTCCTCAAAGTCATATTGCTGACATACACTTATATACCGATATATATATATATATATATATATATATATATATATATATATATATATATATATATATATATATATATATATATATATATATATATATATATATGTCGATGCCACGTTTCTTCCGTAGGACGTGAGATGGAAATACCAGTTACCGTACTTGTTCTCTTCGCCTTAGTCGCTGGGTGCTTCGCTCCTGAGCCACGATTTGTCGAAGTACAGGTAAGTTTGATAACAAGCTGCAAATATGGTTGGTTATAGCTGTCTAAAACGGACCCTTGCTTTCGGGCGCAAGATGGCGGTTCTTAGGAACGCTTCGCGAATGAGGTGTGTTAATCAACCACATGTCTTGTGTGACCATTGTGGTTCATACTGTAGTCTTCAAAACAGGGATGGCTGCAAATAATTCCCTTATTCCGAGCTACAAAAAGCATCGCCAGTTGTTGCTGCTGCTGCTACTGTGGCTGCAGCTGATGACGATGGCGATGCCGATGAGGAGGAGGAGGAGGAAGAGGAGGAGGAGGAGGTGGGTTTGATGAGGATGATGATGTTAAATTGATGATGATGATGATGATGTTGTGGTGTTGCTGGCGGTGGTACTGATGGCTATGTTGGGGATTGTGCTGCTTGTGGGGTGATTCGGGGGACCGGGTGCTTGAGCCAGTGATGTAGCGAGGGCGTCTGGCACCCGGGGGTTAGCCAGCATTTTGGCGCTTCAGGCATCAAGACCAGCCCCAATGGCCCTTTTGCCGCCCCTCCACAATACCCCAATATTGCAATGATCAAGGCGGGGGTAGGCTACTGCCCCACACCTTGACCGCCACTGGCTGGTGTTGGTGTTGTTGGTGTTGGTGATAATGATGATGATGATGACGATGATGATGATGATGATGATGATGATGATGTTGTTGTTGTTGTTGTTGTTGTTGTTGTTGTTGTTATTGTTGCTGCTGCTGCTTCTGCTGCTGCTGCTGCTGCTGATGATGATGATGATGATGATGATGATGCTGATAATAATGATGATGATGATGATGATGGTGGTGGTGGTGATGAGGATGATGATGACTATTATTATTATTATTTTTATTATTATTATTATTATTATTATTATTATTTCCTTTAGAGGGATAACATACAGGAGTGCCCTGTTCAGGCCGTATGTGCTGACACATTCACGTTTACTCGTACCTTAGAAGATGGACAGAGAGTAGCGGAGAGAAGAAGGGTAGTCAACTGCCACTGTCCTGATTCAGTTGACTGTCCTGATGAGAGGCGCAATTCTCTGCAGGCCAGCTGGAGACACAAGTGAGTCTTTACACAGCGAAAATCCTGCCAATTGAGGGATCCAACTGTCACTCAAGTAACTGACGTCATAATCAAACTAGACTACTTAGCTGACGCCATAGTCATTTGAATTAAATCCGGCACGAAATTGGCAACGCTCCAGTAGTAACCGGCTGAATTATAGGTCAGAAATGAATTAAAAATTCAATAAAGGTTATGCTGACTATTTTACACATCCCAACCTTTTTGCTGCCATCAGCCCCTAGTCAAATTAGTTTTCAAATGTTAAACAACTTACATATCAGCATAACTAGACATGGACAGGCATAGATGGAAATGGACGGGCATAGCTAGAAATAGACGTGGCATAGCTAGAAATAGACGCGGCATAGCTAGAAATAGACGTGGCATAGTGAGAATGGGCATGGCGTAGCTGGAAATGGACATGGCGTAGCTGGAAATGGACACGGCGTAGCTGGAAATGGACACGGCGTAGATGGAAATGGACACGGCGTAGGTGGAAATGGACATGGCGTATCTGGAAATAGACATGGCGTAGCTGGACATAAATGCCTCTATTGAGATAAATCAGGAGTTCGTCTTAAATATAAGACGAATGTTATTTGTCTGACTGCTGCAAGCCACCAGACAAAAAATTCAGTGGGAATTAACACTAGACGTGCCGCGAGGCATAACTGTGGCCCAGGTCTTGCTGATCAGCGTGAAATAATGCCATTCACTCTGACATATACTCGCAAAAATGTTGAGATGAACATCATAAATTACAAGATAATTTACGGCAACCTCTCAAAATCCGAATCTACGTGATATATTGGTAAACTCGAAAGTAACTTGATAAACATCGACATCTTAAAATTGTCCGATATTTTACGGCCACTTCGGCTCTATAAAACAAAGATAACAAATCTCAGGCAATAAAATAAATAAAAAATATTTTAATTTTTTTTAAATTCTGAGCCAGCGCGTTAACCATATTATTACATACATACATGGCAAGAATACTTCCCAGGTAGACTATTTCTTGGGATATGATTGTGATTGATCTACCAGGTCATTAATCTACAACATAGAGCAAATACTCCATACATGTCCCTATCTACTGGGATCTTCCATTTTACATCAAGAGGCGTATTCCTAGCACATACCTAAGAAGCCTAGAAAAATAATAAATAGGCTTCCATGGGATCAGTCTGACACTGTTATGTCAACAACATAAAGACCCGTATATGCTTAATAGTATCAACTACTCCACATATTATACTGACAAGCTAATTGATCCGGTCTATGAATCTGTAACCTCCGCAGCTCATGTCGATATAAGACAAAAATCAGGATTAATGGCCTGAGATGAAAGGAGTCTGCAGCAGTCAAAACATATTACTGCAAGCGAATAATATGAATCGAAGATGGCACGGATATAGCAAACCGGGCCCAGAACATCCATTCTCTCTTGAAATGAAGAAGATCAAAAGGCAGTTAAGATCCCAACAAAGGGCATTACAAGATGCTCAATGTAAAGGCTTCTATAAGGAAATCGCAGAGAACTATTCCACAGGTAGCTTCTGTGGGCCTCTACTGCAAGGACACTCAAAAGTGGTCGTATAGCTCTTACAGACGCATTAGACCAATGCCGATGATTTGCTTCATACCAGAAAGACTTGGTAAGTTGGCTCCGTCTAAAGATGAACCACATTTTAACTCTGATTACAAGTCTAATATACAGCGGGATCTTCTATTAAGTCGTATGATATGTAAGCTGAATCAACTCCCATCTCAACCAGTATGCTCGGAAAAGGTCTCCATTGCCATACGAAAATTAAACAAAGGTAAAGCAGTCAACGCGGAGACATAATACATGGTGTCTACACAGCCTTGTGTAAAATCATTTCAATCATGATCGTGTACAGCTAAGAAGTTGTCAACTGCTACCGCAATACTATGTGTGTACTTCAACCAAACGGAGGGATATCCAAATACAGAACAGAGGAGGACGACTGGTCCCCGTCCGTCCATTAACTTTTCCTTCAAACAACGCCTCAAGAAAAAACAATAGAAAAAACAATAGAAAAAGAATGAGACGATTCAAATGTCTTATTCTCAAGAACCATTAGGCCGATTTCAATTATATTTGTTGGGACGGTTCCCTAGGGCAACGAGATCCAATTTCGTTAAAGAGAAGTCGATTGACTGATCTGACAGGTGCTTGCCTTGGATTTTGCACTATTTTCAGAAACGTATTTAAATATCCGACCCATCGTGGATTGGTATGAATCTCGAAACAGTTCATCTAGGACACTAGCTGAACCAAGTTTGTTCAAGAGAACATGTTTGGACGATTTGCTTGGGGACATTTTGGATGATTTATTTTTCACAAAAAACCAACTCCTAAGCTGCTAAAGGGACCGGGCCGCAATTTGGAAAATATGACTTATTGGTATAGGTCAGGGTGTGTAGTACTCTTCAACTTGCGTACTCAGCAGACTCTCCAACTTTCTTTCTTCCAACTTGGGACTGAAGGCCATTCAAGTTTGTTCAAGGGAAGTTGGCATATTAAAAATATGGCCATCATCAACCAATCAGTATTCTGAGGTGTGGCGACATATTAGAATTTCTTATTTGATGGATTTTGGAGCAATTGTGTTATACCAGTTTATGCGGATGGCGATGTCGAATTATTGCCTTTCCCTTTTGGCAGATAAATGTATCAGCGACCATCTTGGATTATTTCCCCGCCAAATCTCGAACCTATAGAAAATTCAAATGCCCTCTCAAAGACTACATCGCCGATTTCAATTAATTTTGGCAGGAGTCATCCTTGTGACACTGAGATGATGGACGATTCTTCAAATGAAGACGAATGGCTGATATGTCCAGTGCGCAGCTTGGATATTAGGGCCTCCGATAACCATATAGGAAATGAATGAGAACACGTTTAAAAGACTTCTATCCAAGAATCGGGATCCAAGTCTGTTCAAACGAAACTGATAGGTCTATTTAGGTGGTGGCCATCTTAGATTTAGAGCTATTTTTTAGAAACATGTTTAAAGATCTTCTTCTCTGAAACCACTTAACCGATTTATCCGGAACTTTGGAAGCCTCATCTAGGGCAAGGGCTGAATCGAGTCTTTCAAGAGAACATGATGGGTCAATTAGACTGACGTTCTCGAGAGCCGCTGAAAATCGGGCGGATACTTTTTAAATATAATTAGGGACTAAGTAAACTACAAGTTTGTTGAAGGGTGGCCATATTGGATTTTTATATTTGATGGATTTTAATAGCAAAATTGCTTTAGGCTACATAGTTTTATAGCCATACCGATTCAAAGTTCTGGACTGGTCTGCCGGATGGGTCGGTAGCCATCTTGGGTTTTATGACCTCCGAAAATCCTATAGAAAATGAATGGGAAAATATTAAAAACCTCTCAAGAATCACTTGACCGATTTCAATGATATTTGGTAGAAAGCATTCCTAGGCCATTGATATTTAAGTTTGGTCGAGTGAAGCTGATTGGTCCATTTGGGCGGCGGCCATCTAGGATTTTACACAATTTTTGTAAACATGTTTAAAGATCACTCACTCCATTTGTTAAAAGCACAAGTCAAAACGTAATCCTATTCAAACCAATAATACACGATTCAGGCAGCACAGTTGAGAATGCATTATTATTATTATTATTATTATTATTATTATTATTATTATTATTAGCCAATTGAACCAGAGAAACTCCCGTAATTATTCGACCGTTGAGCGTCAAGACGCTTGGGCCTCTTGTTATGGACAGTATGTCTATGGATTATGAATGCTGCCGACAGAACTTGCCTCAATACCCAAAATTACAATAGCGACACTAACAATGATACGCATGACAGCAGCGCGAGCGGTAGCGCCATTAGCTGCAGCAGCAGCAGCAGCAGCAGCAGCAGCAGCAGCAGCAGCAGCAGCAGCAGTTGTAGTATTCGTTCGTTCGTTCGTTCGTTCGTTCGTTCGCGTTCGTTCTTTCGTAAGTTCGTTGGTTCGCTCTTACGTTCTATCGTTCGTTTGTTCATTCATTCCTTCATTCATTCGTTCGTTCGTTCGTTCGTTCGTTCGTTCGTTCGTTCGTTCGTGCTTTGATTCATTCATTCATTCATTCATTCATTCATTCATTCGTTCCCCGCCCGCCCGTCCGTTCCTTCGTTCGTTCGTTCATTTGTTTGTTTGTTTGTTTGTTTGTTCCTCCATGTGTGCGTTCATTCCTTCATTTGGTCATTCATTTGTGCATTTAGGCAACAGATATGTGAGAATGTCAGACGCACATTGAGGCGCTGTACTACGGACATGGTAGCTGAACAGATGCGGGTGGACGCTGAAGAGAACGGATACCGAACATACTTCAAGGTAGTGCAAGCATATGCCACAGGCTGTAGCGTGGGATCAATGCATGTCGCGTAGCTTGGGTACTCAATGAGGAACAGTTACCCTCTCTCTCAGAAAAGTAGAAAATTTTATCCTCTGACAATCAATCCGTATCATTATGAGTAATGAACACATGCATTTAAATACTGTATTTGCATGAGTATATTGAGCAGTATATTTCGACAAGCACCCGAGTGGGATGAAGCTAGTGCTTTTACTCAGCTTTCATTACAAGACGTTAGCTCCGTTTACCATCCTTTTATTTTCACACATATTTTAAAGGATAACTAATCCCATCTCTTGATAGCTGTTCAGGTGATCTAACACGCCGACCATACACTATCCAGGTGATTTTAAGCTTTGTATCACGCCGCTAAGGAAAGATATTCAGGATTTAGTAGTTAAATATTGGTACATTTCTACACCCTACGATGGCTGTCATGATTTACTTTTCAACCAATCAGAAAAACCCTAGTGTGTCTGCCTCGGTATATACGTTCAGTCATAGAGGCTCCAGCTATAGTTTGGCAATGTGGTATAAAAGCAATCCTACAGGTAAGCTGTTGAATATTTTGAAACCAATTTGATTGGAAGTTGTTGCTGCCATAGGCAGCAACAACTTCCAGTCAAATTAGTTTCAAAATATTCAATGGGATAGTATTACATAATAAAGAAAGTGATGCATTGGAGCTTACATGACATCACACACAATAACTTGAGGAGACAAAATGGTGTCGATCACTGTTCAACATTTACTCGATATTACAAAACAGATAATTGCGAAACAGATCAGGGAATCTGACAGGATATGAATGATATGGAATCTATAAACCATATTCTATCGGTACAATACAACATTTGAGATAAGATTAGCATCGCTTTAAAATGAATAAATTTCTTTATTCTTGCGCTAATTATAAATACAGTAAATTCGCACGCACGCTGGCACGCTCACCCAGACGCACGCGCACAGGCACGCACACACACACACACACACACACAAACACACCCACACACCCACCCACCCACACACACACACACACACACACACACACACACACACACACACAAACACACACATACACACACACACACACACACACACACACACATACACACACACACACACACACACACACACACACACACACACACACACACACACACACACACACACACACACCGACATGCGCACACACGTACGTCTTCCAGAATAGAAGAGCCAAATTGCCTATACTCTAAGGAATTTTGAAACTAATTTGACCGGGAGCTGTTGATGCCTATGGCAGCAACAGGTCCCATTCAAATTAGTTTCCAGAATATCCAGTAGCCTTCCTGTATAGTTCAAATTGAGACAGTGAGCTGGATCGTGTGTCATGTGTGCCCATGTATGTGTGATGCCCAAGTTGTTGATCGGTAGGACAGGTTACAGCGTTTGTATAATGTAATTTTTGTTTTGATTTCAGTTACTTTGTCGTTGTCCTCGCCATAGCCGTCCAGTTAGAGGACCAGGATTACAAAGAGCGACAACTCTAAACGCAATGAGGCATGTGCTTAATCATTACGTTCATGATTACGTATGTGTGCGGGACGATACCAGAGGTGAGTTGATTAGTAAACTTAGCTACTTATAGGCAACTACTAAAGCCCCAGCAAAGATACATAGTTGATTATGACGTATGATGGATGGATAAACTGAAATGGTCCATTGGCAGTAGGGTAATAGGGGAATCTGTTTCTAGTTAAGCTCGCACACGTTTTACGCGCATTTGACTTGATTTTAAAACTTTGAACCCGGAATTCTCTGAATCCCAATTTCAAGGTGACTCTACAGGTAGGCTGTTTAATATTTTTTAAATAATTTGCTTGGTAACCTACTGAGAGCTGCTGAGGCATATGGCAACAACAGTTCCCAGTCAAATTAATTTCAAAATATTCAAACAAATGTCGCCCCCCCCCCCCCCCCCCCGCTTCCTAACGCAAGTAGAAAGGTGACTTGATGGGCGGTGGTTTTGATTGGTCGATAGTTTATGACGTCATTTGTGGGAAAAAGAGGATGTGGCCTAATTAAAAAATATATGACGTCACTGATAATGCCATAAGTTCTCGGCCATTCAGAACAGCCGTCCATCACCTCGCCACATTTTGAGAATGTAGATCATTAGATGATTGACCGGGGCAATGATGCGTCAAAGGGGGTGTTGTCAAATGTAGATCACGTGACCCCTCATGGACAATCAGGGAAGCCTGTTATGTGGTCGCAATTGTTCGAGGCCACTCAGTAATGCTGATTGAAGGACCTACTTACCCATGAAACGGGTAGTGGGTATTACCTAATTCAAAAGATTAATGATGACTTTATAACTCTCGACCAATCAGCGCAGCCACTTATAGTCTCCAATGTGTGTTCTGTAGATCTATATATAGATCTAACGAGCTGGTAAATGTCTTTGGTGGGGTGGGTCAAGATCGAGGTCATGTGACCCCGAGAGGCCTATCAGAGCAGCCACTTATACGGTCACCATTGTTCGAGGCCGAGCTCTCAGTCTAGGCCATCTGACCCTTAGCTGTCTCTCAGCACAGCCGCTTATACAGTCACCAATGTTTGACCTGTAGAGCTATTGGCACAGGTAATGGTTCGTGAAAGTAAAAGGGGTGTAGCCTAGTTCAAATATTGATGACATCATAGCTCCCAGTCAATTGAGGCAGTCGTTTATAGGATCGTCAATATTTGCTCTGTTGAAGGCTTGACATGTAATGAGTCGTGCAGGTGCTAGGCCTGGGATGCTAATTCAAATATTGATGACATCGTAACTCTCAACCAATCAGAACAGCCGCATATACCATCGCTAATCTTAGCTCTGTGGAGGATTTGACATGTGTAATGAACCATGAAGCTGTTAGGAGGCCTGAAGAGGACTAATTCAAATATTGCTGACATCATAACTCTCAACCAATCAAAGGAGCTTCTTATACAGTCACCAATGTTTGGCCTGTAGAACTATTGACATGGGTTAATAGTTGATAGATCAGCCAAGAAATTGTTATGGACAGAGCCTAATTCCAACACTGATGATGTCATAGCTCCCACCAATCGGGGCAGCTACTGTAAACCTGGCAAACTTCGCCTCCTGGGGTTAACTTCGCCACCTACACAGGAGATAATTGGGTGCAGTGCCTTATCTGTGTTAATTGGTGATGTGGACGGTGTTATAATTACGATCCGTTTTTTACATGTGTCAGTTGTGAACATTAAAGCGTGGAGAGGTAATGAGTAACTTTTGAATTTTGGTAGCAAAATCAAGCTATAACAAGAGGACGTATCAAACTGTTTATTGAGACATAATACTTAATTCTTTTTTGTAATGTTTATTTCCATTTTGTTAAAACAATTTTTAAAAATAAAAAAACTGGCGTCGTTGCAATACAGTGTTGTTAATTTTGGCATTAAACCCAGTTTTTCCAATGTGCCGAATTAACCCCCGACCTGGGGTTATTTCGCCACCCATGAAACATGACTTGTATCCTTGTCTGTAAACAGCTGATTATTTTCAAAATATTATTTTCTTATTGAGTGGACCTCAAGTGCTCTAAACACCGGTATTCCAGTTATGTAAATGAAAACATAATTCATGTGCACATGAACAATTTCCTAAAAGGTGGGGGAATTATTCCGTTCCGTTTTACGATACTTATACAGTCGCCATTGTTCGAGGTGCTTAATGAATTGTACAGAGTTTGGACGTGTTCTCTCATGGTTGCCAGAATCTATCAATGTCTAACCGTCGTAGCGCTCAAGATATTTTAGCGCATTGACTTTGAAATGGTTATCGAGGGAGATAACTTGTGATGACTTAGCATTTCACTTTAAGAGGTTATCAACAGGAAATAACTCACATGGATTTAATTTCACTAATAAACTTGAAATCAGTAATTATCTTTTTATACTCGCCATTAATAGTAATAATCAAGCTCTTAAGATTAACCCTGAGTATAAGCTTAGTACAGAGGGTAATTAATGAAATGGCTGCTCAAATTGAGAATCATAAGACAACTGTTGTCTGTGCATAGCAATTTCTTCTCACATACGTTTTGGTAGTCTTGTGACTGATAGATCACAAAATCTCCAAAAATAGTTTGCAGATTGGATTCCCGTTGGCATCTGGGCTAGCTCTCTTAAGTGTGCTATGGATCCAGCTATTTCTGCATCCGTCGAGTACAGCCGTGTCATGTCCCTCATTAGTTCCTCTACATAGGTACATTCTCCAAATGATGTGGAGGCGTCATCATCAGAGGCATCGATGTCCATGTCGTAAACATATTCTAGATGCCACCGACAACGCTGGACATTCGTTGCACCCTCCGATGCATCAACACCGCAATGGAGCATGCGAGACACTGGCTCATTACTTTCTATCATGATACGATTATTCCCTGAAAAAAACATAACAACTTTCAGTTAATAATGATATAGTAATATACCTATAATGTTTCAGAGTATGTGAGAGGAGTTTTCTTTGAAAATTGTGATCCAAGGCGGTATGACACTCATGCTGCTATCATCAGTTGGTTTGTCGTTCAGTCAGTCGATAGGTCAGTCAGTCGGTCGGGCAGTCAGTCGGTCGGTCGGTCGGTCGGTCGGTCGGTCTGTCAGTCAATTGGTCGGTCAGGCAATCTGTCAGGCAAATTAGTTTCAAATATTGGTCAGAATGTTTCTTAAAAAGCTGAGTCAGATATTTAACCCAACCTGGGCGATCACAATACATGTACCCTGAATCATTGAAAAACAATAATGTTTGAATGCAGAGACCTTAATTCAATTCAGGCAGAAATTTTGTGTAACTCTTAACGAAATGTAAGTTTTTACTTCAGTCTATTAGCTATAATGCTTGACCAAAAATCTAAGCACGGAACAGTACAACTAGCTAAATGGTCAGCAGCACACACCTGAGTGCCACCCATAGCAGCACTCCTCATTCATCCACCTCTCTCATAGAATTCTAACCCAACTCTACCCCACCACTTACCCCAGATAATTCTACAACCGCTCACTCTCGCGCACTGCGCGTAGCACACACACATGCACGCGCGCTCTCCCACCCACATGCACGCCCTCTCTCACACACACAGACACACACACACACACACACGCACGCACGCACGCACGCACGCACGCACGCACGCACGCACGCACGCACGCACACACACAAGCATGTACGCACGCACACATACACACGCACGCACGTACGCACACACGCACGCACGCACGCACGCACGCAAGTACACACACATGCGGCTGCACACACGGATAGAGTTGATTCTCATGAATGTTCAGATCGAACCCTGAACTCCCTGAGCCTCAAGCTTGCACCACTTGGATGGATGAATAATGTCCATCCATCATGGGTTAATTGGATCTACTTAATATGCGGCTATTAATATCCATCCTGGTCTGGTGATCTATACTCATTTTATCTTAATTGGTTGTTTATTAATCTAATAGTGCTGCACAATAGGGGAAGGTTTACCAAAGTCTTTGGCTTCTTGATAAAAGAGAGCCATTAGTTGGACATACACGTATTGCCATTTCTATGTTACCTTGTTCTAGTCCAGGAAATGTTACAGCCATGTGATGAGTGTTAAACCTTTAAAGTGTACGCCCATTGCTGCTTCAGTAGTACTAGTAGTAACAGTGGCAGTAGTACATGCCTAGTTGAACACGTTATGACTCTATAGCGCTATCGACACCAAGACATGTACGCGTTTGCATAGTTCATTAACTCCACAGAGCAAACATTGTCGACTGTATAAGTAGCTGCCCCGATTGGCTTGGAGTTATGACATCGTCAATATTTAAACAATTGTGACCGTATAAGCGGCTGCTTTGATATGCCTCGAGTTATCACTTGACCTCGATTTGGACTCAGCCCACCCTAGACATTTCCCATCTCGTTCCACCTGTCAATAAATCTACAGGCAAAACATTGATGACTGTATAAGCGACTGCATTGATTGGTCGAGAGTTGTGATCGAGAGCATCATCAATGTTTTGAGCTTATGAGCTTTTGAGCTTATGACGTCATCAGTGACGTCATCAATATTTGAATTAAGCCCAACTTTCTCCTGCCAAATATACTCGAATCTGATTAGTCGAGAGAGTACAATAGAAAAAGTTCTCGACAAATTAGATCTGAGTATCATTGACGGGGAAAGGTTGGCGTGGCCTAATTCAAATATTCATGACGTCATCGATAACGTGATAAGCTCTTTCAGAACAGCCGCCCATAGCGTCGCCTTTCTACTGACGGGCTTACTTCATTTGATTGTGACATCAGTTAACAAGTGACGTATTTTGATTATAACGTCGGATACTTGAGTGACAGATCTTATCCATCTCCATTATATAATGTTATTATTCGGTGTGTATATATATATATTTTTCAGGACGGCGGAGGGATATGAGATCTAGACGAAGAATCCCATAAGAAGACGAGAACAACATTCAATTATTTGACGAATACACACATATAAACTATTCCTTTTATTGTCAGAAAAAATCGTGTTTACCATTTTGAAGATAATTTGCTTGAAAATTCTTGCAACGACAATCAATCGAATTATTTTCAGAAAGTTAAACACAATGCGAGCCGTACCAACTACAATAGGCCAATGCTTAGAGAGGAATGCACGAAATCTATAATACCATATATATCAAGATAATTTGAATAACACAAGCAACGGTGCTACAATGATATTGTTTTATAATTAATTCAAAGTTAGTTTTACATTTTTTATTCTCAATGAGTGTTATTTAGTGTGGTCTCCTAATTTCTTACATCTAAATATGGGTACAATCATATGACACGCATCGATATATACTCTGCCTATGGCAGCAACAGCGCCCAGTCAAATTAGTTTCAAAATATTCAACAACATGTTTATTAAATAGTAGAAACATAAAATCTTTACAAGGTGTCGGACAATTACGAGTTAAAGACGGGCCATATATAATCATTTATGACGTAATGATTATGACGTCATTCTACACGCCGCTGGACTGATTATCATGCCATATGCCGTGAGATTTATAGATGGATACTCTAGAAACGTGGATTGGTCAACAGCGCAGGACATGTGTGCATACACTTTTAACATAATAATCATAATGATATTTGAAACTGATGCAACTTGCTACCCTATGTAATACGCATCACATTAAGTACGATGTAGTTATGAATTACATTTAATTTTTTGAATCTAATTTGCCTGGAAGACGTTTCTGCTTAAAGTAGCATGATCTTCCAGTCAAATTATTTTCAAAATGTTCAAACACTTGAATGTTGACCTTTGCTCTTTCAACATCCAAATCAACACATTTCTGCGGGACCTCAAGGTCAGCCTTACATCCAAGTTTGGTCGAAAACTTCAGTTATCACGCCGGGCATTTTACCGTTTCGATAACCTTGACCTTGGCCATTGCCTCTTTGTACACTTTTATGACGAAATTTGGTCAAGAAATCAAAAGTATTTGCTTATTGAATGTCCACTTGCAGGCCAAGTGAAGACCATGTGAAAATGTGCCACCTGAAAAACTGGTTCTGTTATCTAGCCAGTCATTCCAGTGGTGAATTCTCAAAACTAGTCTACTCTTGGCCTGCAAATGGACATTCCTCGAAACAACTGTAGAGGCCGCTTTTGACCGGATTCGGCATGAAAGGATTACACCAAAATTCATTACACCTCCTCGGCACACCAATCCCAACCGCGCACCCAAGTTTGGTAAATATCCCATCAATAGGTAGAATCTGAGTTATGTCTACGGACGTACGCACGCTCGCGCGCACGCACGCACGCAGGTACGCAGGTACGCACGCACGCACACACTCACGAACTCAATTCGAGTCTAAGCTTTATGTGGATCGATCCTTTCTTTTAGGGGAGGGGCTATTTGTTCTGCCTGAGTTTATAATGGAGGGACTCGAACTGTCACTCAAGTATATGACGTCATAAATTGCGTCACGAGTTAGCTGACGTCACAATATTAATGACGTATAACTCCGCCATGAAAATCGAAAAGTCCGCCACCAGTGTACGAATCATAGGCACATGTCTTAGGTAAATTTACTATTTAATAAATATTGTGTTGAATATTTGTGAATATAACTGGGAATTCGGGTTTCAAATCGGCCCCAACGCATAGAAAATGTGGGTGGAGCTTAGCTAGAAAGAGGCGGGGCATAGCTGGAAACGAATCCCCACTATTAAGGTGTATTAACACCATTGTTTAAAATTTCGTTTTAATTATATTATTAATTAAGGATTGTTTATGAAATGTATCATATTTAAAATAGTTATATTTATGAGTATGCACTTCACAATAAAACTGTTGTTACTGCCGTATATTATGGCGGAATTACTGTTTATGGGTTTGTGGTAAGCGCTGGAAAATAGCCTTTGTTGCTTCTTCTTATTTTTGAACATAGGAATCTAATCTGTCAGTCAAATATATGACGCTATATTGAATTACGGCACATGTATGCTGACGTCAAAACCAATTACGTCATGCACGGCATATCTAAGTCCCGTCATAGATGCGTAATAGTCCGCCAAGTTGTACGAATTGGATTGCTGTATTATGTACTAAACATTCGGTTGAATATTTTGAAACTAATTTGACTGGGCGCTGTTGCTGCCATTGGCAGGTCAAATTAGTTTCAAAATATTCAACTACTTACCTATATAGTGTTCTGGAAATTGAGGTTCAGCTTGTTCAGGTTTCGATCGATTCCAAAATGGGAAAATCGTGCGCGGGCCTTAGATAGGAATGAGAGGGAGATAGATAAACTTGGATTCATCAGCTAACATCAAGGGGTGTAGATTTGTTGTGATGAGTCATTCTTTGGAGAGCTTCCCTACGCAAACATGTTCTGAAAGTGAGTATAACCATGATAACGCAAGTCGGACACAATCAGGCTCCCCTAGGTGCGTATGTTGGAAATAATCATTGGATAGTTGCAAGATAATTGCAAGATAGTTAAAAAAAGTTGCAGTCAACCACGACCAACCATGAATGGCTGCATTTACATGAACACAATCTGGCCATTTATGAATGTATATGTATAGGGAAATTTGGTAACACTTGGACAACCAGGTTATGTCACTAAATCAGAATGATCGTGAGCTGATTAAAATGGCTCATGTATCAATAGCGTATCGGGAACCTTGCTCTAGCTATCCCGTCGAAAAGATTCTTGTCGCATTTGTATGAGTTTGACAGGATAAATGGAGTACCGAATTTGATCAAAATCTTGAATATCAAATTTGATTAAAATCTGCCTGATAAAACCTGGTTGGCAGCCGGAAGATAAATCGTCTATTCACCTCCGACTGATTATGTGTGAATGACCCATCTCTCTCAGTATCAACCAGACTTGGACACAATAATAAGATAGCAGGAAACTATCGAATATCGCCTTTCAGGTCAAAGGAAATTCCTCTACGAGTATGATGTATGAAAGTCCTAAGTCCTGGGTAAACTATGACAGCAGTGGAAAACAGACATTCCAATGATTTGTTTCCAAAACCGATGTTTCGTAAATAATGTGCAAACATAAAACAACAAAGACGCGAAATTCTATGACGATATTGATGATAAAATAGAGACGTTAGCTATGGGTTCATTGTATAAGAAGTGATCAGTGAACGACGGTTATGGTATAGGCTAAAACCTTACAAGCTAGCTTTCAAAATCATAATCGTTACATAAACAAATGCGATCGTGTAAAGTATTGTACCGATTCTGTTTAACCTTGCCTTAGTTCTTGAATGGCACAAGTCTACTAATTATCTAATAAATGTAACCCTTTTAATGGTATAACGACTAATGAATATATTCCCGATGAAAACTTCAAGAACGCGAGTTCTTATCAAGGGTTCTTGGATGGACAATGATCACCACGTTTTGAAGCGAACAATGGTCGAAGAAAACTAAATCAACGGTACCCTTGCATGTTAGATTATTCTCTACTGTGGTTTGAAACCGATGATCTATTGAGTTATTGGAGTGTACTGTCAGTACTAAGTATACATTCTGATTGACAGGCAACCAAGGCACAGTAATGAAAGCCGATCTGTCAGAGTGACATGTCCTTACTGTCGAGCTAATTTGGGTCAATGTATAAAATTTCAATTAACAACGCTAATCAAAGGGTTTATCAGAAAGGTTCTTCAACTAGGATCAATCACCACGATACGTAACGAACGAAGGGAGTCAAAGAAAGTTCGACGATAATCCAGTTGCTCACATTATCACTCATAAAATAATAAACAGTAAAATGGTTAAATTAAGTTAACGAAATGACATGCTTAATAGACCTGCACGCGCAAATAATGAGCTCGCTGGTGTTCTGTACAGCCGCTTATATAGGTCAACTCGTCAACTAAAACAAACAGGTTGTATCACAATATATATATATATATATATATATATATATATATATATATATATATATATATATATATATATATATATATATATATATATATATATATATATATATATATATAAACTCTGTATGATGCATCCATTTCCAGCTATTCCCCGCCCATCTCTAGCCGGGCTTCGCCCACGCGATGCTCGTGTTGGGATCAGCGGAGACAGAGTGGGGAGAGGGAGCGATAGAGAGAAATTGAGAGAACACGATGGAGATAGAGAGAAAGAAAAGTGAGGGTGAGTGCGGAAGGATGAGCGAGGAAAGGTGGATGTAATTGAGAGAGAGAGAGAGAGAGAGAGAGAGAGAGAGAGAGGGACGGAGAGAAAGAGAGAGAAGGTGAGTGAGAGAGAGAGAGAGAGAGAGAGATGGGAATAATGGGGAGCGAGAGAGAGAAATTTTGAAACTAATTTGAGTGTACGGCGTTACTGCCTCAAGGAGTAATGTCTTGTCGTCAAATTCGTTCGAAAATATTAAACAAACAGATCGCCATACGGAAATATTACGCACAACATTAGGCGTATCACAGAATGGTGCTAGAACAAGAAGTTATTGGTTTCTTTAGCATCTATGGTGTCCCTTGATTCCGGGTCCGATTCATGCCATACCTCGGGGGAATTTTATCTCACTCTATTATGCCACTACGGCTAACGTCCCCAGCTTTTACACTAGTACCCATGTATATTAAGGCAGCAACTGTCTTTCAATCGAATTAGGCCCAAAATACCCAACAGAACATTTCTTAGTAACATCTTTCTGTTTAGGTTTTTAGACATGTTAACTTACTTCTGAGTTGCACTGTATATATAGGCAATATTATGGAATGTTAATGAATTACAAATGTCCAAAACATGATATTTCCACCAAGCAGTTCATTTTATTGCCTAAATAAATACCCACAATTTTTTCAGTAGACTTATCTGGTTGTCTTTAGCTCAAGATCTCGTGCGTCAAGTAGGTCTTAGCTACCGATTCAAGGGGAAATAACTTATGATCATTATCCTCAATCCCTGATAAATATAAACTCTATAATCAGAAGTGGTGCAACAGTAGAATCTCTGAAGGAAGAGGCACTCATATATTAAGAGAAATTCTAGAGTAGAATATAAGATTCATTTGAAGGTGTGCGTGCGTGCGTGTGCCCGCACGTATGAACAATTTGATAACTCGAAGGTAATACACAGATGGTGTTGATTCGATATTGTCTGGTGTTAATACCCATGGATTATCTCTTGCTAAAGTTTAGGAATACACTGAAATTGCATAGCCAAAGCTTATCAATTGGTTTCATAACTATTCTCCTTTGGTAAAGAACTTGGTGTTTCAAAAGAAAAGAGGGCAGTTGAAAAGATCTAGGTGCACAGATTTGGAATTGTTTGAATTACAAGGAAAGCTTAATGCTAGAATGGTTGGTGTAAATGGTTTATTGATTAATCAAAATCTGTAAATGTTTTGACTCGTTACTTGTATAAAAAGGATTGTACACATGCATACCAGGCTGATCTTCGGTGGAAGTCAAAGAAAAGAAGGTTACCTCCTATCATTTCATTATGTTCTATGATGTCATCCATGCAAAATCATAAGTTAAATGAAAGATGTTCAATACTTTAGTACAGATTATTTTGAGAGAGAGAGAGTCATTAGAAGATCGAAAAATTTCTATATCTTGATTGGAATATTTATATAAGTCTTCAATCTAAACTAAAATATTAATTATTCATCATGACAGAGGCCCAAATTAATAGTTTGAATGAAGAGCTTAAACAGATAAAGACAGAAAATGAGAACCATAGGAAAAATATGGATGCTTCAGAGCAAACAAAGATTGTATATTTATCTACTCAACGAAAAATAGGTTGTTTTACTGGCGACAAGAAACTAATGCCATTTGATGAATGGATTTCGGATATCCAAGTATATACTACATCTCATTCATTATCCGAACCCAATGCATACTATTCTATCCATGAACATTTGGTAGGAACTGAAAAATTGGAAATTGAGGGCAGAGAGTTTGTGAAGTCAAAAGAAGAAATTTATGAGTTCTACGTAATGTCTTTAATGAAACTGGAAATATTCATCAAAGAATACAGACTTTCTATAGGAGAAAACAGAGTCTTAAATAAGGTATCCTAGATTTCTATATATTGTGAGATAAAGCTGATAAATAGTACACAGAAAGAGGATCATGATGAAGTTTGAGAGACACAATTGGCGGAAGCTCTGAATGCTACTGGTTTAAGATGGAAGGTGTACCGTCGAGCCTTAGAATTCAAGAAAGACAACTTCTTTGTTTTGAGAGATTGGGCTATCGAGTGGGAGAGATGTGGTCAGCAGATGGATAGCCCAAGCATCTGAGAAATATGAGGTAGTTGCCTTGAGAAAGCAACTAGATGTTTTGGAACTATGGTTCCAACAACAAGAAGATGGGATTAAAAATACGAGGAGTCAGCAAGAGGCTATTCTCCTAGCCATGAAGAGTCAGAATTATGTTCAGCCGGGATAATGCACCCCGTTGATCGATTTTTAAATGTTATGAATGTGGTAATCCAGATCTTCCTATTTCACGATGCCATGAACTAATTACGAGAAATAATGGTGATTACAATATCGTTCATTTACCTCTAGGAAGGGAAACTCTAATCAGAAAACCATTGCCCATCAGAACGACTCGTTAAACCAATAGTTCTCATGGTTGTGAGCCAAGACATGGGTAGAAGTGTGGGGATTATTATGCCAAAGGCATTCTGGAAAATGCCACCGGGTATTGTCTTGATGGTGTTATTTATATAGACTCGATACCTTTCTATGGCCTCCTGGACAGTGGTCAGAAAACTCGACTGCCACAGAGGTATTTTATAATGAATATCTTAAAGAGCAAGGTACTGTAGTGACTGATGTTGCCAAACTAATTACAGTCTCCGTGGGCAATGGTATGGAACTTCCATTTTTTGGATACATGGAAATTGATATAGATAATTTTCGCATTATCTTAAAGAAAAATGGTTTCCTAGTGGTTAAGATCCAATTGGAGAACATACAGTAAAAGGAAAAGGGGAAATATTGGGAACATCATGTAATTTTCAAATGATCCTTACCAAGATCAGAATCTAACCCAGTTACAAGAACAAAAGACTGTTGCAGACCCTATCCTTGTTTGGAGAAATACGTGGAGAGTATTCTGGGACAAACTAGGATAAAATTGGTGTAGTTTATCTTGCCGGAAGACATCCTCTCCGCATTCGAGCAGGTACTTACAGAATTCTTACAGGTACAGTGATGAGCTCAAAGGCTTCTTGTTATCCGTACAACGTCATCTGACAACTAGAGTCTTAATCACGCCTGCGATGGTTCAAATAACTAAGGGATATACCTTGATTCAAGTAGCCAATCTTTGTGATGAAGATGTATATTTAAATCATGATCAAAGAATTAGTTTGATGAGCCATGGCACTCTGGTTCATGAAAAAAAGTGTAGCTGAGAATACATCCAGCTCTGATTCTGCCAATCCCACAGAATAAGAGATTGATGATCTCATGTCCCTGTTAAAAGTGGGTTAAAATCTGTTTCCAGTCCAAAGGAATAAGACGCGTTTCATGTTGGGTAACTATTATCATGTGTTTAGTTAAGATTATCATGACCTTGGTTATTATAATGTGATTAAACATCCCATTAATTTAACAGACCCAAGCCCCATTATATTACCATTTCATAGAATTCCCTGTAACCAAATGCAATAAGTGCAGGAGTATGTTGATACCCAACTTAAAGTAGGAATCATTAGACCTAGAAAGTCTCCTTATGCATCAGCAACTGTCTCGGTAAAGAAGCTGGATGGTACCTTGAGAATATATGGAGATTTTTTACATCTATATTCTAAAACAGTCGAGGATGCCCATCCCCTACCATGGCTCGAGGAGGCCTTTGGTGCATTAAAAGCATCAAAATATTATCAACCATTGAATTGGAACATGGTTTCCTCCAATGTGCAATTGAAGAGAATAATACCAAGACAGCTTTCGGGTTGGGTTTTCTGCACACTACAAGTATATCAGGATGCCGATGGGTCTTTTTAACTCCCATGCTAACTTTTCCAGAATTATGTCAGCTTGTCTGGGTGACGAAAACTTAGTCCCTTTAATAGTGTATATAGATGACATCTTGGCATTTGTTAGTATATTCGAAGAGATGGCAGAAAGGTTGGATTTGGTATTATCACGATTGGACAGTTTTGGTTTTAATATGAAACCGAAAAAATTCCCTCTTCTTTAAGGAGTATGTGAATTACTTAGGGCATGTTATCTCTAGGGATGGTGTGACCACTGAGCAGTGTAAGATTTCTTGTATTAAATAGTCGAAAACATCAAGAAAATTAATCAGAGCTACCATTTATTGCATCGAGTGCCTGCTTTTGCTGAGGGGTCTAGGTTGCAGAGAAATGTAGTTCTGTGAAGTAGATGATAGACGTGGGAAATTTCTTTCTTACCATGCTGAATAATAAGCTAAGTCGATACTCTGAGGCTGAGATCAGATTATGCCTATCATTTATTCCTATGGTGAGGACTATTTTCTCAGGTTGGAATTTCCCTGTGTATTTATTAATGATCGTTCTGAGGTCATTAATCGATGGTCCATGGAAACAGGCCACCTGTAGATCTGGATTAATCCGACTCAAGTTTGAATCTCCGACGATCAAGATCTTTTTGTCGAGGGTAGGAAGTTGCCAATTTGGCCTGTTGGTGGCCTCATTTCTGAATTTCCAGAACTTATTCTGTTCCAAGGGTGTGGGCTTCTTTGGTCTGGCGCATGGAGATGGTGTGAACAATGGTTGAGGGACCTTTTGTGCAGCTTGGGTCCTTGGACCAGGCTGTTTACTATCAACTTTAGCATTTGACACCCTCTGTGGAAGAGGAGGAAAATCCTCAGGAGAGAATGGTGGCGCCAGTGGAGGTGAGTCCGGTGGAGGGATCATAGAGGGATCCACTGGAATGTAAATACTGTGGTCACTGGGTGTGCCAGGAAGAGAGCTAATGGGCGATGGTCGTTCCCCGTTTTAATGGGGTTGAGGCCTATGCAGGTGAATGTACCAGCTTTTTAGGATGAGCGTATTGTACTAAATTTGCATCTTGTACCTGTTTGCTAACAGCACCCAGTCAAATAGTTTCAATTTATTCAACGGCTTACCTGTATAGCTTTCTGGAAATTGAGGTTCATGGTGTTCAGAGTTTCATCAATTTCAAAATGGACAAAGTGTGGGCGGAGCTTAGCTAGGAATGGGCGGGACATAATTAGAATTGCATTCATCCACTGACACCCAGGGGTGCAGATTTGTTGTGATAAGTAACCGGGTTATTCTTTGCTGAGTTTCCATATGCAAACAAGTTCTGAGAAATAGTCTGGAAAATGAGCATAATCATGATAACACAAGTAACTGGACCTGTTAATTGGTCCAGTAACGGCCCAGTAATTTGAGTTTCATGTAAGTTGTATTAAGCCTATTTGGTGTCCAGGTCTATTTGATTGTGTGTGGGAGGGGGGAGGGGGGGGGGGGTCCCTCTCGGGTTGGTCAAGGAAGGAATGACTCGTTACGTATATATCAAAAATTATGTTGAATATTTTGAAACTAAATTGACTGAAAGCTTGTGCTGCCTTAGGCAGCAACATCTTCCACTCAATTTGGTTTTAAAATATTCAACAGCTTACATACATCGCGACTGTTTATGTGAGGTACTAGGATTACAGGGTCAAATGGGTGAAATGCTATAATTATTTTTTTGTATCCAGGTCCCTTATTTTTCGGGGCCCCGGTGCTGTAGCCTAGTTAGCCCTTACCTTAATGTGTTTGCCTTTTAAGATTGCCATGTTGTGATGGGGCACATTTATTTGCAAAATCGTGTCCAAGTAACGAATATCTAGTTGTAGTAAAGGATGCGGAGATGGCGTTCAGGTATCTGACCGCATAAGCAAATAGATCGCATGTTAGCTTGACGTCACAATCAAAATGTTATAGCCATGTCACAAAAATCGAAAAGTCTATCAGTAAAGTGTACGAATACTAATTTCTTTGATGTATTTACAATTTCATAAACGTTATTTTGAATATTTTGGAATTAATTTAACTGGGAGATCAGCAACAAGTCCCTGTCAAATTAGTTTCAAAACAATTAAAACGGATTATAGGGTATACTCTCGGATCCATATATACATTTTTTTTCAAATGATGGCGGTTTTTTAACATGTCTTTTACAGCTCGTACCAGCTCTTGGAATGCATCTGTTTATTATAAACCAAATATTTCATTTTATCAAGGGAAACAACTCTTGTACATATATGTAATCTGTTATACACGCCGGTTGCGGCCCTTGTATCTCCAACGTTTTGCTTTTTATCTGAGGAATTATGTTAGCTCTGCATTAAACGAATCTTTGTCAATATTTACCATACGGTCCCTGTTATATATGTAGCCACTGCGTACTTATGCAAATTCTGCGCGGGTGTATGGATGGGTGCCTAGATGCCGGGATGCCTGCCTGTGTGTCTGGAAGGATGTCTGTATGGTTGCCTGGATGACTAACTCGATAGCAACCGAGAGGTAGCTGAATGGCTGGCTGGCTTGTTGCCTGGATGGATACCTTGTTGGATGCATGTGTGGCTACCTGTTCGCTGCTCTAGCTAGGAACCCGTGTGGGTGGGTGCGTACGTGGGTTTGCACATGCGAACGTGTGAGCGTGCGTGCGTGCGTGTGTGCGTGTGTGCGTGCGCATTCAAAACTCGGGTAGGTGAAGCTCGTCAGCTCTGACAGACTGGCAATAGACTTGTCCAGTTTTAGCTATGCCCCACCCACCTCTAGCTAAGCTCCGCCCACACTTCGCCGTGTTGGGATTGATCGATTCCCGAATGCACTGACTATCAATTTCCTGAAAACTATACAGGTAAGTTGTTGAATAGTTTGTAACTTATTTGCCTGGGTGCTGCTGCTGCCTATGGCAACAACAGCGTCTAGTCAAATTAGTTTCAAAATATTCAACAGAATATTCATTATATGGTAAAACCATACAATTCGTACAACAACGCCTAGTCCGTCTTCAAATATGCGTTCGTGACGTACTTATCTACGTTATTCATGACGTCATAATGACGTCATTAATTATGATGTCATTCTACACGTCATGTAGTTGATTATGACGTCATAGGATAGATGGATAAAGTGGAAAGGTATATTGATCTAAATCTCGATACACATGGGCCAATACGGTACGTCTGCTACAACATGTGTGTGTGTGTGTGTGTGTGTGTGGTTGGGTGGGAGGGTGGGTGGGTGGGTGGGTGTGTGTGTGTGTGTGTGTGTGTGTGTGTGTGGGTGGGTGGATGGGTGTGTGTGTGTGTGTGTGTGTGTGTGTGTGTTTTACCGAGCTTATCTGCAATTTCTCGTACACATCTTCTTGTTTCTCGCAATTGAGGGATCCATTTCTAGCTATGCTCATATATATACTAGAGGTAACAAAACTGTCTAATGATCTTCTCGCGTCTCCACACTTCCTACTGACAGAATTTCCGACCAAGAGTCAGATACTATAATAAACGTTCCCGAGGGTGGTGTATACATTTTGATGACACGCAGTAAAGCTCCTACTTACAGCGCGATATCCGCGTCAGGAATAATAAAATTCTGGAAAAAGTAGTTAGTTTATTACCAATGGATATCAATTATTTAGAGGGTCTCACACTGAAAATTGCTGATTGTTGTGATTGCTATATAACAGATGCGTAACATATGTACAGCGAAGACCACGCGCATGCCCTCAAGCACACGCGTGCACACTCGGACTATCGAACGCAGTCGCAGATGCACTCGCGTACGCATACACAAGCACTCATACGCACACTCACGCTCACACAGCTTACCAATTTCAACCCGAAAGGACGGATTCGAAAATTCAATTTACAATTCAATAAATATATTGTTGGATATTCTGGAACTGATATGATTGGTAAGCTGTTGCTGCAGGGCTTGCCAACTTTGTTTCAGCGTGTTCAACAACTAACCTGTATAGCGTAGCTCCGGCGCCGCACCGCTCCGCCGTTTCTTCTTCGGTTTCCGACTCGTACTAGCGGTAAGCGCCGACTCGACGATGATGGTTATCTGGCCTCGGGGATGTGGAAGAGAGACTGTGAGCGACCGGAATACAAAGACTGACCTCTGGGGCCGGTGGAACCATCATGTTCCAGTGGGGCCGGGAGAACATTTCCCCCCAACGCGAACACTACCGTGTCGTCCTAGCTATTCGTGTAACCGGTGTGTCTATTCATATTTTAGATAATTATATTTTATTTTATATAGCACAGCGAGTCGAATGCTGGCTTCCTGAAAAAATATAGGCGCAACGTTTAACAGTGATTCGTTTTCTGCAATTGATGAAACTGACGTGTTGGCGCCGTCTATTTTGTATCTCGCCATAGATACCTACCCTATCCTTATACATACGTATAGGTACCCCTGCAACGGATAAGTCCTCGTGCGGCTAACTAGTTTAATATAAACTAATGCCTCAAGCCGGCCAATAAATTGCTTTTGCGAGAGGAAAATTCCTCGCATGGGCCTCAGTCACAGGAAAATGCCTACCACGCCGAAGTGGAGGAGAATCGATTAAAGCTGTTCTCCCAGTTTAGATCAAGGATAAAAGTGTTGAATTATATATATGCTGTTATTTAAATACAGGAATGTATGCTGGTTTAGGTGGAGGCGCTGCACAGGTTTCAACAGAAGTCGGCGCAATCGTTTCTATACTAGTTGCTTGTTTAGTCGGCGCCACGTTATTTTGACGGTCCTTCTCATGGATTTAGACCAACAGTTAGTTATTAAGTCCAGACAGAGAATGTTTAGGCCTCAAATGGCTTATGCCTACTTAATGCTGACAAAGTTTTGCCTTCCTGGCGTATGTGCTCGAGCCCCCATTTCGGGTCTGACTCATTGAACTACTACCTCAGGCAAACGGCGCATAAATGTTGTCTGGCCGACGTGTCTGAAGACGAAAAGCGACTCCTAACCACATGTCAGCCACAAATAACTATACAAGGACAAGACAGCAACACAGAAACATTGAATAAGCACCGTATCTAGTTAAGACGGGGTTGAAGAAGCCGATGGCAGAGTATGGTGACATTCCTGCAAGGCGTGGAGGGCCTACTTGACCCTTCCAGTCACCTTTGAGTTAGTCTATGATCAGTGTCTTTCGCCGTCGCCGAAGTGTCGAGAACGAGCCATCTTCTTCTTCTTTTCGTTCGCTGATCATACCGCCAGTCCTGTAAGTGACTATCGACATGATCATAAACGTTAAATGCGTGGATCCATGGTTTATTAGAGTGCACCGTGCGGCCTGGAACCTCCGTCTTCAACACTCGAAGTTTCTGTCAGGGGTACCTCACCCGTACCTCCTTTAGTCGCCTCGTACGACACGCAGAGGATACGGAAGGTGTATTCTAAGCCCCACCTACAGGGCAAGAGAACGAGCCATAAGAGACCCCTTCCATGGAGCTAACGTTTGTACTGCTTTAGGGTTATGGAATCGCCCTGTGGTTCACTGCTAGGCTGTTCTAGTATAATTAATATTTGCGCAGTGAAATCCTGCTTTGGCTTAAAGACTATCCTAATAGATAACGGTGATGGTACAGGGGGAAGGTGTGAGTCATCGTCATTTCGATTCTAACCGTCGAGAAACCGCTGCGATTTCTCGGGTCAACTCTACCCAAACTGGCGGAGGGGGGAGGTGGTTGGTGTAGTTCGGTTCGACTGGTTGGGTACCGGCCATACCAGCCAAACTGGGTACGCGCCGCCCGTCCTGGATTCGTTCTCTGAACACGCCCCCCCCTGGGGAGAGCCATGAGCATTTATGGGGCTATGAGAGAGATCGCATTGTAAAAACGACTAAGTCCATTAAAGCGCATAGTGCGCATGCGCACGCTTAGATGCTATTTTTGATGGAGCACATAGTTTACGACCAAGATTGGACAACACTTTTAGTGTACAGAGATGGTACCCTGTAATCTTTTTTGATTACCAGAATTCGACGGGCTTTTTAAATCTGTAAACCAATTCAAAATCGGTTAAGAAATGGCTGAGTTATCCACGGAAAACCCTTCTTGATTATCTTCAAAATATTGCCATGACGTCATAATCACGTGGGCGCAGAACTTCTAGAATGTTCTAGAGCATTCGACTGCGCTATTATTAGCTATGCGCTGATTGGCTGTTCATGGAGATTGCGCCTGTGACGTCACGAGTAGTATAAAAGGAGACGCGATCCAGAGATCGGGAGCATCCTCGGCCAGGGGCCGAACAGGTTGGACCTGTACCAGCTACGATCGACAAGGCACAGATCACTTCTCTTTCTGTCGGTTTTCTCCCGTAGCTAGAAGTATCCAACCCACCGCATTAAATAAATTTTGTAACTCCCCTTACTTGCGGGAGCAATTTTGAACTTTCTATTATTGTTCACAAGTTTTAAGATCTACTTCGGAACACGAACTTGCGGTGAGGCCTTTATGGCCTGAATATGTGATTCTACAGATGTAGAGGCAGCGATGATCTTTGGTGGATGACTCGCCGGATCTGCTGGCCACGCCAAAAAGTGGTATTGCAACCGTCCCCGCACTGATGTCGTGCAGATTCTTCTAACTTTCTACCGCAGCAAGTAAACCTTGCCCGGTGCGTCTGCAGAGCTGGTTGACGTACCCATCACCATTAAGCTTAGTTTTGTATCTTCCTCTGCATCTACACAAACCCCGCCTGTGATCAGGTTGTTGTCAAATTCCATCCATGCCATCAGTGTACGGGAACTTTCTCCACAGCAGTAATGCTATTGAATCTCTTACTGACTACTCATTAGACATTCCATTGTGCTTACAGTCCTGAGCGATGTGCTCCCGCCATGAGTTTCTTGCTGAAATCCTGTTTACGGGAACCAACCTGCAGGAACTTTCCACCTTCCAGAGAATGCAGCAACTCACGTCAACCAAAGAATGACGTATCAATTTCAGTAACACGATGTACTAACTTAAGAATGTCTACCGAGTATTCAAGTAACTATGCTTAACATTTTAATTATTCCGCTAAATGTACTCTTCTAATTATATTGTATCCGTAAAAATGGTCCCGATGAAGAAAAGGTGCTATAACGGTCTTCGGACCGCTAGTTATAATTTCTGTATATGTTTATAGTTATTCTCATTTTCTAAATTTGCATCTTGTACCTGTTTGCTAACAGCACCCAGTCAAATAGTTTCAAAATATTCAACGGCTTACCTGTATAGATTTCTTGAAATTGAGGTTCATGGTGTTCAGAGTTTCATCAATTCCAAAATGGACAAAGTGTGGGCGGAGCTTAGCTAGGAATGGGCGGGACATAATTAGAATTGCATTTATCCACTGACACCCAGGGGTGCAGATTTGTTGTGATAAGTAACCGGGTTATTCTTTGCTGAGTTTCCATATGCAAACAAGTTCTGAGAAATAGTCTGGAAAATGAGCATAATCATGATAACACAAGTAACTGGACCTGTTAATTGGTCCAGTAACGGCCCAGTAATTTGAGTTTTATGTAAGTTGGATTACGCCTATTTGGTGTCCAGGTCTATTTGATTGTGTGCGGGGGTGGGGGGGGGGGGGTCCCTCTCGGGTTGGTCAAGGAAGGAATGACTCGTTACGTATATATCAAAAATTATGTTGAATATTTTGAAACTAAATTGACTGAAAGCTTGTGCTGCCTTAGGCAGCAACATCTTCCACTCAATTTGGTTTTAAAATATTCAACAGCTTACATACATCGCGACTGTTAATGTGAGGTACTAGGATTACAGTGTCAAATGGGTGAAATGCGATAATTATTTTTTGTATCCAGGTCCCTTATTTTTCGGGGCCCCGGTGCTGTAGCCTAGTTAGCCCTTACCTTAATGTGTTTGCCTTTTAAGATTGCCATGTTGTGATGGGGCACATTTATTTGCAAAATTGTGTCCAAGTAACGAATATCTAGTTGTAGTAAAGGATGCGGAGATGGCGTTCAGGTATCTGACCGCATAAGCAAATAGATCGCATGTTAGCTTGACGTCACAATCAAAATGTTATAGCCATGTCACAAAAATCGAAAAGTATGTCAGTAAAGTGTACGAATACTAATTTCTTTGATGTATTTACAATTTCATAAACGTTATTTTGAATATATTGAAATTAATTTAACTTGGAGATCAGCAACAAGTCCCTCTCAAATTAGTTTCAAAAAAATTAAAACGGATTATAGTGTATACTATCGGATCCATATATACATTTTTTTCAAATGATGGCGGTTATTCAACATGTCTTCTACAGCTCGTACCTGCTCTTGGAATGCATCTGTTTACTATAAACCAAATATTTCAGTTTATCAAGGGAAACAACTCTTGAACATATATATGTAATCTGTTATACTCGCCGGTTGCGGCCCTTGTATCTCCAATGTTTTGCTTTTTATCTGAGAAATTATGTTAGCTCTGCATTAAACGAATCTTTGTCTATATATGTAGCCACTGCGTACTTATGCAAATTCTGCGCGGGTGTATGGATGGGTGCCTAGATGCCGGGATGCCTGCCTGTGTGTCTGGAAGGATGTCAGTATGGTTGCCTGGATGACTAACTCGATAGCAACCGAGAGGTAGCTGAATGGCTGGCTGGCTTGTTGCCTGGATGGATACCTTGTTGGATGCATGTGTGGCTACCTGTTCGCTGCTTTAGCTAGGAAACCGTGTGCGTGGGTGCGTGCGTGCGTTTGCACATGCGAACGTGTGAGCGTGCGTGCGTGCGTGCGTGCGTGTGTGCGTGCGCATTCAAAACTTGGGTAGGTGAAGCTCGTCAGCTCTGACAGACTGGCAATAGACTTGTCCAGTTTTAGCTATGCCCCACCCACCTCTAGCTAAGCTCCGCCCACACTTCGCCGTGTTGGGATTGATCGATTCCCGAATGCACTGACTATCAATTTCCTGAAAACTATACAGGTAAGTTGTTGAATAGTTTGTAACTTATTTGCCTGGGTGCTGCTGCTGCCTATGGCAACAACAGCGTCTAGTCAAATTAGTTTCAAAATATTCAACAGAATATTCATTATATGGTAAAACCATACAATTCGTACAACAACGCATAGTCCGTCTTCAAATATGCGTTCGTGACGTACTTATCTACGTTATTCATGACGTCATAATGACGTCATTAATTATGATGTCATTCTACACGTCACGTAGTTGATTATGACGTCATAGGATAGATGGATAAAGTGGAAAGGTATATTGATCTAAATCTCGATACACATGGGACAATACGTTACGTCTGCTACAACATGTGTGTGTGGGTGTGTGTGTGTGTGTGTGTGTGGGTGGGTGTGTGTGTGTGTGGGTGGGTGTGTGTGTGTGTGTGTGTGTGTGTGTGTGTGTGTGTGGGTGGGTGTGTGTGTGTATGTGTGTGTGTGTGTGTGTGTGTGTGTGTGTGTGTGTGTGTGTGTGTGTGTGTGTGTGTGTGTGTGTGTGTGTGTTTTACCGAGCTTATCCCCAATTTCTCGTACGCATCTTCTTGTTTCTCGCAATTGAGGGATCCATTTCTAGCTATGCTCATATATCTACTAGAGGTAACAAAACTGTCTAATGATCTTCTCGCGTCTCCACACTTCCTACTGACAGAACTTCCGACCAAGCGTCAGATACTATAATAAACGTTCCCGAGGGTGTTGTATACATTTTGATGACACGCAGTAAAGCTCCTACTTACAGCGCGATATCCGTGTCAGGAATAATAAAATTCTGGAAAAAGTAGTTAGTTTATTACCAATGGATATCAATTATTTAGAAGATATCATACTGAAAATTGCTGATTATTGTGATTGCTATATAACAGATGCGTAACATATGTACAGCGAAGACCACGCGCATGCCCGCAAGCGCACGCGTGCACACGCGGACTATCGAACGCAGTCACAGATGCACGCGCGTACGCATACACAAGCACTCATACGCGCACGCACGCTCACACAGCTTACCAATTTTAACCCGAAAGGACGGATTCGAAAATTCAATTTACAATTTAATAAATATATTGTTGGATATTCTGGAACTGATGTGATTGGTAAGCTGTTGCTGCAGGGCTTGCCAACTTTGTTTCAGAGTGTTCAACGGCTAACCTGTATAGCGTAGCTCCGGCGCCGCACCGCTCCGCCGTTTCTTCTTCGGTTTCCGACTCGTACTAGCGGTAAGCGCCGACTCGACGATGATGGTTATCTGGCCTCGGGGATGTGGAAGAGAGACTGTGAGCGACCAGAATACAAAGACCGACCTCTGGGGCCGGTGGAACCATTATGTTCCAGTGGGTCCGGGAGAACATTTCCCCCCAACGGCGAACACTGCCGTGTCGTCCTAGCTATTCGTGTAACCGGTGTGTCTATTCATATTTTAGATAATTATATTTTATTTTATATAGCACAGCGAGTCGAATGCTGGTTTCCTGAAAAAATATAGGCGCAGCGTTTAACAGTAATTCGTTTTCTGCAATTGATGAAAGTGACGTGTTGGCGCCGTCTATTTTGTATCTCGCCATAGATACCTAACCTATCCTTATACATACGTATAGCTACCCATGCAACGGATAAGTCCTCGTGCGGCTAACTAGTTTAATATAAACTAATGCCTCAAGCCGGCCAATAAATTGCTTTTGCGAGAGGAAAATGCCTCGCACGTGCCTCAGTCACAGGAAAATGCCTACCACGCCGAAGTGGAGGAGAATCGGTTAAAGCTGTTCTCCCAGTTTAGATCAAGGATAAAAGTGTTGAATTATATATATGCTGTTATTTAAATACAGGAATGTACGCTGGTTTACGTGGAGGCGCTGCACAGGTTTCAACAGAAGTCGGCGCAATCGTTTCTATACTAGTTGCTTGTTTAGTCGGCGCCGCGTTATTTTGACGGTCCTTCTCATGGATCTAGACCAACAGTTTTGTAACACAACAAAAATACTAAGCCACTCAATTCACTGTTTGCTAAAAGTCACCTGACTTAGATATCTCAGAAAATTTTAACCTATTCATTCCCATGGTGTAGGTTCCCTTGAAACAAGTTTAGCAGAGATACATCCCTCCATTGGGTAGTCTTGATAGTATCTCTTTAACTCTAAAGCAGTCATTGCTCTAGGGAACCGGTTCCTCTATTCCTATAGAGAACATATAAACGAGTCTGTGAGCATGCGCACTTATGCTACTATGCATGCGACCGAGTCCAAGCCTTCATTAATTAATTTTCTGTATTACCGGAAACACCTAACTTTTATCTCAACAAATCCTATTCATTCCATAATCTTGTGGCGCTACATCCACATTTGATTTTTCATGAATACCACAGTACAAGCGGTCTTTGTTGAATAAGTTATAGTACTTATGTAAAATGTTTATAATTTACGTGAATATGAACGGAAAGTTCGTTGTTACTAAGTTGAAAGAAAATGGCGCCAGCTTCACATTACAAGCCAGGTGTAGTCAATAACTCTGATCCTTTTTTTTAGCCACGAGGCTCGTTCCTACGAAAGGTATACTATATACCGGTTTGGAACATCTCCTACGAAAGGTATCCTACATAACATATGTAACATACCGGTTGGGAAGTTAGTGGATCAATTAAGAGTTTTGACTAGGTACGTATTTCCGAGCGTCATTCTTTCCTACATAAGGTATACTACATACCGGTTTGGATCGAATCCTACATAAGGTATCCTACATAACTATGTCATATACCGGTTGGGAAGTTATTGGATCTATTAAGAATGTGACAGTGGTGCAAACAGGCGTGGTGGAGGATGAACACCACAAGGATACACCACGATCATCCCCTGAAGAAAAGCGAGTGGTCCTTCTAAGGACCGTTACTAACCAACTAACATGAAACTCGCAATTACTTCATGATGATCAGTCAAGTCAGTCGTATTACAATAAAGACGAGACCATCAGTATTAATTCACGATTCGGTGTTCGTTTTCAATTGGCGGCGTTTTTGCAGGCTAATTTAACATTACTAGCAATGGGCCGTGAAACCTTTTTACCATTTATTTAATATCTTATAAAAATTACTCGAGATTTTATGTTTTCTAATACCTGGCGGGGTTATTCGACGCAAGTATTTTTTATGGCCTTAGTTTCATGAAAAATTTAAACATTGCGTTGCTATGGGATATCCTCGTTAGTGTGTCGTAAATTGGCAAATGTTGGACGATCTCGGAATGCCCGGATGTTCAAAATTACGATACTGATTCGAATCCTCGTAATCGTATAACCCTCTTTTGTTAGATAGGCTATTAAGCCTGTGCCAGATTATCAGGTTCACTTGATTTGTAAATCTAGCGAGAAACTTGCGTCCACTTGATTTCTAAGTCTAGCGATAAAATGTATCATATATATTACTGCATGGTTATATTGTAATGTGAGTGACCAACATAAAATGATCTAAAACGTAATGCGATGTTCTAGAAAAATTGCATGAACGGCCGATAATTAAACTGGGTAGCCAGCGTCTATTGTTAGCGAGCCGGACAGTGGCAAAGTAAATCTCCGTTTGGAGGCGCTGACGAGAAGCGTAGATCTCATTGCCGAATTTCCGATTCCAGGATATCTATATCCGAGTACTCGCTTAAGCTACTTCATTAAAATTTGCTTTAACCTAATCTGGTCAGATAATATCACGTGATTTATATATCATGTGATTATCACGTGATTCTGATTTATATATTATAAAGACGACATTTATGTCAAGTTAGGATTAATTTTGATGGAAAAAACAATCTTTATTAAAGGATACGCAATATTTAGGCTGCTCAATTTAATAATTTCACTTCTGCGAATGATGTTTTGAGGTATACATTAAGCATAGCCGCGAGGTGACAAGATTTGTGAAGGGTTTTTTCGTGGTATCTTCAGACGTTAAGATGTTTAAAAATTCAGAGGAAAATAAGTTTTATCCTTGTATATAGTGCGCGCAAATTTTTTAGAACATGTAAATTGAGCATAAATGTGCGACCTATTTATGGATTTTTAAGTAAATACGCCACTCCCATATTTGCTGGTACTCATTCAGATTCAACTTATTTCAGTTGCAACTTATGACTAATAACTTCGAGAGTTAAATGGTTGATATTTTGATAGCAAACGCTACAAACTTTGATGACCAAGTTTTACTATATCAGAGATGTGTGTTGATCTCAGTGTTTTAGTAGCAAGCATAGCCTTTGGATCAGGAAAGTTCTTGACTATCAGCCACTTTTATTAGCCCTAAGACGGGTTTTTTCCCTACTTAATGTATAATCTAATCTCTCATCATTTTGTAAATTCTTTCTGCGGGTACTTAACTTGGGTGAAATTGGATATATAGAGCATGTACCCAGGCTATGAGGGATCATTTTATCGGCTCTCAATCGATTAATTGTTATAGTCAAATATAACATTCTGCTTGCAAATGGACTATTACTCGTGGAAATCATCTGAAACTCTAGAAGAGGGGGAGAACTAACCTAGTTAGAAAAATTTTCTCTCTAAGGGGTGTGTAAACTGTGAAATGTTGGTCTGAACATGTTGTTTCCACACCATCTCTTAAAACATTCGAAAATGGTTTAGGTAGGCTTTGGCATAGTCAAGCCAATGTATGACTACACCGTACACGCAACCCATGACTAGAAGTGACGGCACAGGCATGGAGATAAATGAAGAAGAGATGACCATGAGGCCTAATTGTCCTGTGCTCAGTATTATTACCTAGATTATAACTCAGTTTTTATGGCATAGCAACTGATTATAATTAAACTTCTGGTTTAGGTATGCCAAATCAAATCACTTCTGGTGTTTTGCTGGTATTGTTTGTTTCTAAATCACTTGACAGTTTAAATGCCCTATTTCAGGGGCTCTTATTTTTGATTCTTTAATTCTTTATTAGTTGCTCTTAGTGCAATGGCTGAACCATCCAATTATCCTCATCCTTCGAAACCTTGTGTACACCCAACTCTTCGCATTTATCTTCTAGGAATGATTTAATTTTTTCTTATGATCCTAGCAGTGCTTTTGTCGTTTTTATTTCACTAGATTTCGTTTTGCTCCTGAATCTTCTCATGTATTACACTCTTTCTATCAGCCTCCATCTTTCGACCTGTTCTCTCAAAATATTGGAATCAATCATCTTTCGATTCTCCTAATATCAATCTGCAAATAAGTGCGGCAGACTTTATTATTTTAATTGTGAATAGTGGTTTGCTATCTTTTAGTATCATATCTGGCCTGATTTATTTTTAACATAGTTTTTCAGTCTTTCTTTTCTGTCAGTAGGATCCCTCGCCATGATGAAGCATATCTATGGGTGAATGTAAGCTTGTCACAATAACAAAATCTTTTTTGTCTTATCAAGATTTACACCGCTCCTTTCTCGAGTTCAGTAGAAATTTTGATCTTTTTATTTGTCTAGGGATATATCTATTTCTATTATTGTCATATGGAGAGGTCTTCTCAGCCTTATCTATTCAAGCCTATTTTTTATTCTTCTAAATTCTAACTTTCCCAGGCATTATTAAATAAATTCCTCAAGGGGGCCTAACCAAGATGATTGGATTATTGCCTTCGCATGGATTGTGGAATATGGTTTTTTCCTTTCACCCTTCTGTGTAGTTTCAGTCCTTTGTCCTTATCCATCATTGATCTGGTCACAGGTTTGATGGACTTCTTTCCTGTTTAATCATCTGATAAAGATATTAACAATTGGGCTCATATCATACTAGCTTTGTTTTAAAATTAGATTTGTAAAATAAGATTCTGCAGGTTTATTCTGGTCCTAGCTGTCATGCTTAAGCGCTTCTATATAATCTCTACTCTATCAGGGGTGGGATGGGTATAGCTAGCCTCATGCATGTCTTAGGTAGCAGATTTCCTACATATAAGGTACAATCAATGTACTCATTGAATCCCCCTTTTTTCTATCAAACCATGTTGGTCTCCTTTGACATTAGTCCTGCTTCTGTTCCTGATCAATAATATTTTGCTCTTTTCAAGTAGGATACAGTGGAGGAATGGCAGAATCCAGACTTTAAGGATTATGAGGTGCTGGCAGATCATCTTTTATAGGGTCTCGGCTCTTATCTTCAACTCATATATTTATCCTTTTCTGACAACTTCCAAAAAATTTACACTTCATGATTTAATACTAATTCTGTTGTATATTTTGGAATTATTTTGTCTGGAACCCATGGCTGCTTTGATACTGTTTGAGACAAAAATTACTTAGTCAATCGTTTTATATTCAACTCTTTTCCTACTATGTTGTCTCAGAAATGGAGTTCATCGATGAAAGGAATAATATGGACATGGAGTCATTTTGCCTAGTCATCACTGGTCTAGTCAAGGATAAGGGACAGTGTTTTCTGATATTTCTATATCCTGTACTAAGATATATAATTCTGATCATTTGATACGGTATTGATTGTTCTGGTTAGTTTATATATATATATATATATATATATATATATATATATATATATATATATATATATATATATATATATATATATATATATATATATATATATATATATATATATATATATATATATATATATATATATATATATATATATATATATATATATATATATATATATATATATATATATATATATATATATATATATATATATATATATATAAACTAACCAGAACAATCAATACCGTATCAAATGATCAGAATTATATATCTTAGTACAGGTTAACGAACCTACTACGGTGCGGTTAGTGAAAACACCTTACAGAAAATGAGAATAACTATAAACATATACAGAAATTATAACTAGCGGTCCGAAGACCGTTATAGTACCTTTTATTCATCGGGACCATTTTTACGGATACAATATAATTAGAAGAGTACATTTAGCGGAATAATTAAAATGTTAAGCATAGTTACTTGAATACTCGGTAGACATTCTTAAGTTAGTATATCGTGTTACTGAAATTGATACGTCATTCTTTGGTTGACGTGAGTTGCTGCATTCTCTGGAAGGTGGAAAGTTCCTGCAGGTTGGTTCCCGTAAACAGGATTTCGGCAAGAAACTCATGGCGGGAGCACATCGCTCAGGACTGTAAGCACAATGGAATGTCTAATGAGTAGTCAGTAAGAGATTCAATAGCATTACTGCTGTGGAGAAAGTTCCCGTACACTGATGGCATGGATGGAATTTGACAACAACCTGATCACAGGCGGGGTTTGTGTAGATGCAGAGGAAGATACAAAACTAAGCTTAATGGTGATGGGTACGTCAACCAGCTCTGCAGACGCACCGGGCAAGGTTTACTTGCTGCGGTAGAAAGTTAGAAGAATCTGCACGACATCAGTGCGGGGACGGTTGCAATACCACTTTTTGGCGTGGCCAGCAGATCCGGCGAGTCATCCACCAAAGATCATCGCTGCCTTTACAGCTGTATAATCACATATTCAGGCCATAAAGGCCTCACCGCAAGTTCGTGTTCCGAAGTAGATCTTAATACTCGTGAACAGTGATAGAAAGTTCAAAATTGCTCCCGCAAGTAAGGGGAGTTACAAAATTTATTTAATGCAGTGGGTTGGATACTTCTAGTTACGGGAGAAAACCGACAGAAAGAGAAGTGATCTGTGCCTTGTCGATCGTAGTTGGTACAGGTCCGACCTGTTCGGCCCCTGGCCGAGGATGCTCCCGATCTCTGGATCGCGTCTCCTTTTATACTACTCGTGACGTCACAGGCACAATCTCCATGAACAGCCAATCAGCGCATAGCTAATAATAGCGCAGTCGAATGCTCTAGAACATTCTAGAAGTTCTGCGCCCACGTGATTATGACGTCATGGCAATATTTTGAAGATAATCAAGAAGGGTTTTCCGTGGATAACTCAGCCATTTCTTACACGATTTTGAAATGGTTTACAGATTTAAAAAGCCCGTCGAATTCTGGTCTTGATTATTGCCAGATTCCACGGGAACAGGTAATCAAAAAGGATTACAGGGTACCATCTCTGTACACTAAAAGTGTTGTACCATCTTGGTCGTAAACTATGTGCTCCATCAAAAATAGCATCTAAGCGTGCGCATGCGCACTATGCGCTTTAATGGACATAGTCGTTTTTACAATGCGATCTCTCTCATAGCCCATAAATGCTCATGGCTCTCCCCAGCGGGGCGTGTTCAGGGAACGAATCCAGGACGGGCGGCGCATACCCAGTTTGGCTGGTATGGCCGGTACCCAACCAGTCGATCCGAACTACACCAACCCCCTCCCCCCTCCGCCAGTTTTGGTAGAGTTGACCTGAGAAATCGCAGAGGTTTCTCGACGGTTAGAATCGAAATGACGATGACTCACACCTTCCCCCTGTACCATCACCGTTATCTATTAGGATAGTCTTTAAGCCAAAGCAGGATTTTACTGCGCAAATATTAATTATACTAGAACAGCCTAGCAGTGAAGCGCAGGGCGATTCCATAACCCTAAAGCAGTACAAACGTTAGCTCCAGGGAAGGGGTCTCTTACGGCTCGTTCTCTTGCCCAGTAGGTGGGGCTTAGAATACACCTTCCGTATCCTCTGCGTGTCGTAAGAGGCGACTAAAGGAGGTAAGGGTGAGGTAACCCTGACAGAAACCTCGAGTGCTGAAGACGGAGGTTCTAGGCCGCACGGCGACTCTAATAAACCATGGATCCACGCATTTAACGCTTATGATCATGTCGATAGTCACTTACAGGACAGGCGGTATGATCAGCGAACGAAAAGAAGAAATAGACGGCTCGTTCTCGACACTTCGGCGACGGCGAAAGACACTGATCATAGACTAACTCAAAGGTGACTGGAAGGGCCAAGTAGGCCCTCCACGCCTTGCAGGAATGTCACCATACTCTGCCATCGGCTTCTTCAACCCCGTCTTAACTAGATACGGTGCTTATTCAATGTTTCTGTGTTGCTGTCTTGTCCTTGTATAGTTATTTGTGGTTGTGCTGACACGTGGTTAGGTGTCGCTTTTCGTCTTCAGACACGTCGGCCAGACAACATTTATGCGCCGACTGCCTGAGGTAGTTGTTCAATGAGTCAGACCCGAAATGGGGGCTCGAGCACATACGCCAGGAAGGCAAAACTTTGTCAGCATTAAGTAGGCATAAGCCGTTTGAGGCCTAAACATTCTCTGTCTGGACTTAATAAATAACGACCCAGACGTATATATACTGGTCTGGCGTTTTGTTAGCTTACTAAAATACTTACCACTCAATTCACTGTTTGCTAAAAGTCACCTGACTTAGATATCTCAGAAAATTTTAACCTATTCATTCCCATGGTGTAGGTTCCCTTGAAACAAGTTTAGCAGAGATACATCCCTCCATTGGGTAGTCTTGATAGTATCTCTTTAACTCTAAAGCAGTCATTGCTCTAGGGAACCGGTTCCTCTATTCCTATAGAGAACATATAAACGAGTCTGTGAGCATGCGCACTTATGCTACTATGCATGCGACCGAGTCCAAGCCGTCATTAATTAATTCCACAAATTTTTAATGATTTGCAATTTAACGATGCGGGGTGGCTGAGATGGGCCCCAGTGAATTGAGTGGTAAGTATTTTAGTAAGCTAACAAAACGCCAGACCAGTATATATACGTCTGGGTCGTTTTGTAACACAACAAAAATACTAAGCCACTCAATTCACTGTTTGCTAAAACATAGAATTGGTCAGAGCCCAAATACTAGGTGGGTTGGTAAATTGCAAATCAGGAATGAAAGGTTAATCACCAAAAATACTAAAACCAACTAAATCGCTGAAGTGCTGAAATAGCACGAACAAACAAATGTTCGAAATAAAATACAATAATATAATGATAATTAGAAAATCTCAGCAAAGAGAATTTAAAAACAGCCGTGAGATGGTGAAGAAGACGGCTGACTAAAGAATCTAGGCAATTGAGCCTAGGTTTGAGTGGCGAAACGAGAAATGTCAGATTGTGAATTGAATCTGATCTTTCAGATAAAAATAATGTAGAATCTGACATTTATACTGCAACTTACATAATGTCGTCCATTGATAGATCTGCATAGAATGCGAAGGAGAAGGCCATACCACGAACATCGTGTGCCTTAACACAAACTGAGTGTCTCCTGGAGATACATTCTAGTGTCAATTAATGGTGTCTGTAATCCAGTTGATGAGATGCGCGCTTACTAAACAAATTCGCATAAGTAATCTGAACGGTAGATCTGCATAGAATGCGAAGGAGAAGGCCATACCACGAACATCGTGTGCCTTAACACTTACTGAGTGTCTCCTGGAGATACATTCTAGTGTCGATTAATGGTGTCTGTAATCCAGTTGATGAGATGCGCGCTTACTAAACAAATTTGCATAAGTAACCTGAACGGTGTTTCAAAAAGATCTTTTAAATTGGGCATAGTTTTCGGAAAAGATTGAAAACAATTAATTAGGTTTTATATATATAAGATCTCTTCAAGGGCAAAGAATGAGGCCAGATCTCCTACCACCTAGAAAAGATCATTCACAAAAAGAATATGAATATCAAAATGCCATCTAACAAACGCGGCCGCTAGTACAAAAAGAATGATTTCAGAGTTATACAATTAAACAGATGGACCCAAGAATGAATTAATAGAGGAATTTATTATAGGTATTTGCCTTTGTGCTATACCCTAAAAATACCGGTACCATGGATAAATGATGTAAATACTTAATAACTCTCAAACCGGCTTCTAGAAAACAAAGAAGGGTAGATGCTAGTGAAAACGATAACACCACCCCAGCATACAGGGATTTAAATCATCAAAAAATATGCCATGAATCTATGACTTGATGATGGGATGCAGAATCGGGCGAGATAATGTGCTGTTCTAACAACCATTTGAAAACCTTAAATATACTCTGGTAAATTCTCCTGTAACAGATAGTTTGAATTGATTAAGAATACTAAAGTTCAGACAAAAAATCAATTTCTGAAAAACAGGTCTCTTGGAAAATACCATATATACATATTGAAGATTTGTGGAATGATGAACTGAAAGCTGCTGTTAAACGAGATAGAAAATCAGCAAAATTGGTAAGACGCTTTGGATTTCCACAAAGAGGACTACGAGATCCACTGAATAACTCTCATTGGGCCAAGCAGGAGTGATTAAAGGGATAATACATTCTGCTGACAAAAGTTCTTAAAGACAATTGTACTAGAAACCGCTGACAAAAGTTCTTAAATACAATTGGCACTAGAAAGTTAAATTGAAGATAATTAAAAAAAATGTGAAGTCTATGACTGGGCCAGAGCATCTACCGCCAGAGCCTAGCCTGGAGGAAGAATATGAACATCAAATCTGGACACTATACTGAGTAGAAACTTAATGGGATGTAATAAATGAGCTACAAGGAAAATCATTCTACCTGGAATGTGAGCTGCTGAAAGTTTTGCTGACATCTCCACCGCAGGAGGAAGACCAAGACTCCAGACAAAATATGATAACCTCAACTGCCCTGCTTGTTGATGAAGGTCACTACTATAGAAATGACTGCATGAGCAGATAGGTGCTTGTGAAAGAGACAATATCTCTTCATTCTCCAATATTCCTGAGTATTGAAGAGGAATACTAGAGTATTAGCTCCTGTTCTAGTTCCTGAAAAGGAAGAGAGTAGTAAGACTACTTTATCTGATTCCATAGACACAAGAACGAGATCCCCTCCCCCAAACACGTAAGAACAAGACATCAAACTGGACCTGCAGATGGATAAACTGGTGAATTGGTACCGATGACACCCAACGAATGAAAATGCAGTGTATGCAGTCGTGGTGAGGGACACAATTCTGAATTACCAGACTTGACCTTCGTACACAATACTGACTCCATTCGGCACAAATTTTAACACAATTAAGCAACCTTCCAAGCCAGAGGAATCCCAGACTGGCTATGATGTAATTAAAAGAACCCAGATCCAGTTAGGACAAATTCTGTATATATAGAAATATCAGAAAACACTGTCCCTTATCCTTGACTAGACCAGTGATGACTAGGCAAAATGACTCCATGTCCATATTATTCCTTTCATCGATGAACTCCATTTCTGAGACAACATAGTAGGAAAAGAGTTGAATATAAAACGATTGACTAAGTAATTTTTGTCTCAAACAGTATCAAAGCAGCCATGGGTTCCAGACAAAATAATTCCAAAATATACAACAGAATTAGTATTAAATCATGAAGTGTAAATTTTTTGGAAGTTGTCAGAAAAGGATAAATATATGAGTTGAAGATAAGAGCCGAGACCCTATAAAAGATGATCTGCCAGCACCTCATAATCCTTAAAGTCTGGATTCTGCCATTCCTCCACTGTATCCTACTTGAAAAGAGCAAAATATTATTGATCAGGAACAGAAGCAGGACTAATGTCAAAGGAGACCAACATGGTTTGATAGAAAAAAGGGGGATTCAATGAGTACATTGATTGTACCTTATATGTAGGAAATCTGCTACCTAAGACATGCATGAGGCTAGCTATACCCATCCCACCCCTGATAGAGTAGAGATTATATAGAAGCGCTTAAGCATGACAGCTAGGACCAGAATAAACCTGCAGAATCTTATTTTACAAATCTAATTTTAAAACAAAGCTAGTATGATATGAGCCCAATTGTTAATATCTTTATCAGATGATTAAACAGGAAAGAAGTCCATCAAACCTGTGACCAGATCAATGATGGATAAGGACAAAGGACTGAAACTACACAGAAGGGTGAAAGGAAAAAACCATATTCCACAATCCATGCGAAGGCAATAATCCAATCATCTTGGTTAGGCCCCCTTGAGGAATTTATTTAATAATGCCTGGGAAAGTTAGAATTTAGAAGAATAAAAAATAGGCTTGAATAGATAAGGCTGAGAAGACCTCTCCATATGACAATAATAGAAATAGATATATCCCTAGACAAATAAAAAGATCAAAATTTCTACTGAACTCGAGAAAGGAGCGGTGTAAATCTTGATAAGACAAAAAAGATTTTGTTATTGTGACAAGCTTACATTCACCCATAGATATGCTTCATCATGGCGAGGGATCCTACTGACAGAAAAGAAAGACTGAAAAACTATGTTAAAAATAAATCAGGCCAGATATGATACTAAAAGATAGCAAACCACTATTCACAATTAAAATAATAAAGTCTGCCGCACTTATTTGCAGATTGATATTAGGAGAATCGAAAGATGATTGATTCCAATATTTTGAGAGAACAGGTCGAAAGATGGAGGCTGATAGAAAGAGTGTAATACATGAGAAGATTCAGGAGCAAAACGAAATCTAGTGAAATAAAAACGACAAAAGCACTGCTAGGATCATAAGAAAAAATTAAATCATTCCTAGAAGATAAATGCGAAGAGTTGGGTGTACACAAGGTTTCGAAGGATGAGGATAATTGGATGGTTCAGCCATTCTGGTTAGTTTATATATATATATATATATATATATATATATATATATATATATATATATATATATATATATATATATATATATATATATATATATATATATATATATATATATATATATATATATATATATATATATATATATATATATATATATATATATATATATATATATATATATATATATATATATATATATATATATAAACTAACCAGAACAATAGCCAGTAGCCACAGTTCATATGTTTTGTTTATTTGTAGAAAATATAGGACTGCAGTGCGCGTAGGAAACACTATACAGTAACACTTATATATGCAGCACTTTCTCCCGCCACCAACAATTTTCACTGATGTCGCTGTCCGTCTATAACTCTGTTTAGCCTGGCATGCTACCGACTAAACCTTTCTATCCAGCGCGATAGGATAGGTTTAATATGATTAGAGACACTTTCTTCGTTAAGAAATCTGTAGTGTACTCTTCTCTTCCAGTAGTGCGATAATCTAGTCCCGCACTCCGGTAAGACTCATAACTCTAAGATTTTGTCTCTCTTCATGTTCCACTCAGCTTGTGGCTTCTTAATTGTTTGGATGTCCCTATCCGCACCATGGGCTGATCTGACCCTGGGGAACTGTTGGGGTTTCCGAGCGGTGATGGCCAGGTGTGGTGTCACATACATTCCCCTCGTATCTTCGGATACTTAGTAGTTAGCACTTTTGCCAATGTAGGAAAGCACTGCGAACACATATCTTAATTATTATTTTATATTTGCTGATCAATCCTCCCGCACCGCCGTGCAAAACTGGGCAACTTGTATTTAAACCTAATGCCAGGTTAAATGGTTAGTTCCTTAGGACCCGGTGACGGGCGAGACCCGTACCCCACCGAATTCCATAAAAATGTCTGGTCATGATATTTAGATCTGCCACGCCCACACAGGAAGGACATTTACGGTTGGAATTTGTCTCTCTTTCCCCCAACCATAACGATAGATCAGTTGCCTAAAAAGCTTTTGTGAAAACTAACCAGTGTCCTGTGACGTTTTATGTAGTTACGGAGCGAGATGTCCGGATTTTATCCAGTTCGTAAATCTTACTAAGTAACATGTATGAGCCCTATCTTCAGTATTGATGTCTTAGGGCATCTGTTCTCAATGACAGCCGTGTCTAATAGCTAGGTAGATACCAGCCATTTGCGGCCCAAAATAGTTCTTGTTCCTAAAACCTAAAAAGTGGTTAAGCAAAGCAGAAGGCCCGCATAAATAAAGCGGCGGCTACTAATTCAGCATACTAAGAATTACATAAGGTGGTGACGTGGGAATCCTTCGGGAATCGTAACTCCCGTCTTCACGTAAAACAGCACGCAACCCTATAGTCATAATCTCACTAGGTATGGTCTTTTCTTTTTCAAGCATTTTGGTTGAAATATTAGAGTGTCCCATTTTTGCCTACTACTCTTCTCCCGCTTTTAAGAAGTGGCAACACCTTCCCTAGACGGAGGCCCATGCGAGGCACTTGCCTCTTGCAAGGATTCAGCGATGATGGTCAACGCGAGGATAATACTCCTCACCCAAACAAGGACTAGGAGTAGTGCTCGCATGAGGCACATGATTTTTCGTCCGAGATAATCTTCTTTCCTTTCAACTTAGAGGTATAATAACTTATATTAAGTTAATTAGTTAAGTCTCGTGTATGGGAGCCTCCCTTGCGGGGATACCTCTGTGGACCTACGAGTCTGTGTGGTACCTCCGGGAGCCCCACGTTCAAAGGTTCATCTGGCGGTCTCTATGTCTTGTATTTTCGTATGCTCCTCATTTTTATCTAGCATACTCAATAGTTCGTTTAGGTAAAATCTTTGTATAGACTTATATTTTTAGGTCACCAAATCAAATCTTGTAAGTCCATAGATCACGGAATTGCTATGGACAGGCATACTGTTGACACAAATTCTTGGGATGAGACAGTTGTATTTAATGTTCGCACCAATGGTCGCACGGTCCCATCGGAACGAGTGAGTTCCACCGGCCTTAGGAGCCGGGTTTTGTTACCCGTAGAGCAGTCTCGTACACGATCTATCACCCCGAGACCGGATGCTAACCAGCGTCATCATTCATCGTGCACTTGCGGCATGGCGAGTCGACATGATACACCGGAATGGCCCGACACTACCCCGCGAGCTACATTACCAAATAATTAGTTGGCCAGCTACCCAGAGAGGCGCAGAAAGAGACGGGTGCTAGGTGGTGATTTAGAAGGCCATAAATTTAGTGGTCAATTATGAAAACCATGGCCCGCTACGTAACTTTGCCCAGAGACAGGAAATTAGAGGTTTTACAATAAACAGTCGGCCTTCATTTGAGCAGTCTTCTGTAACTACTATTATCCTATATCGAAATATATGAGCTGATATTCGTTCAGGATTAGGCACCGTATGTCGATTCTATAGGCACGGGCGCGAGAGACGTCTCTAGTGAAAAAGTATCGTGTAAAAATAAGCGAGTTCGCAATTTTTTAAGTTTAGCAAACAGCTTAACTTAACTTACAAGTGAAGAACTAAGTTTAACAAATGGCGTTCACCATTGTACACTTTTATACAGAAACAATAAGGTATATCTGGCCTGTACGCACCTACTTATAATCGGGGCATAAGCAAAACTAAGATAATTATGTTACATTAAAACGGCGCCTATTAGTCATCAGCGCATATCTAGAAAAGCACAATGGTTGGCGCCTGTTAGTCATCAAGGTAGAGAAAGTTCTGGATGATGTGTAGATGCTCACTCTATAGGTGGCGCCTGTTAGTCATGGAGAAGATTCAGGAACGGTGCGGATGCTATTGGCGCCTCTTAGTCATTGGCGCAAACTAAAGTACTAAGTAACAGTTTATATATCACCATCGAATTTGTGGTAGTGGTTGAAGCACGCAGAATATCCTGGTCTCGAATGGTGAGGAGGCTAAGTTTATGATAATAATAGTCACAAGACGATCAACGTCGCTACCTCAGAAGTGGCGATGAAGGCAATGTTCGCAGTAAACACAGTAAGTCTAAACACTGAAGAAGACACTAGATACGTGCAGGTTTCGAGTCACCACTTTTCGGCGAGGTGCGGACAGGTCTGGCGAGATATTAGAACGGACCAATCGTTTCACATGATGGTCTATGTGTTGAAGGCCAACAGTTGGCTCTGCTCAAGAAGGTCCCTGTGGTCTTTTACTGGGAACGTGTCACCGTTAGTTTGGGGACGCCAATGTTCGCCACAGTTGGGCCAGGACAACCTTATTTTGAGTTAGTTTATTAACCCTTTATCAAGGGTTACAAAAGTTGAGTCGGCGCAGAGGATGAGTTTGGTCCCCCATCGCGGCTACAGGAACCTGATCAGTTATGATTGCCAGAAGGGTGAGCTCTGCATAGTAGGCTCGATAATGTTCACAGCATCGGACTAACCCCACACCCTCGTCCCGACTGAGGAATAGTAGCCAATACAGGTCCTTATATACGACTTGGTGACCAATCAAGTCACCATCGCAGAGCGAACCAATCAGCGGAAAGCTATGATGGGATGGGGTCGGGTGCAGTTTGGGGGTGGTGGGGTGGGGTGGGGTGGTGGTGGTGGGTGTGTGTGGGGGGGGGCGGGAGGGGGATTATCCTACGGAGAGCACATGGCTGTGAGGTCACACTACCTTTAACTCGCTAGGACATACGCGATGCTAGTCTACACTACCTTTGAAGAATTACAAACTAGATGTTTACTGATGTCACAGCCATTCCTTGTCCGATTACAATTCTGTAAGTGGATTCGTGTTTTTTAACTATTCATGGTCAAGATTTACCCCAGGATGAGTGAAAAGGGCCTAGTATTAACGTTTTCCGAAATACAGGCGATTATGTAAATAAAAGATGTCATTCCCCACATTGTCTCTGCAGCATAGGTCGACCATCTGTTAACTGCGCGCATGTGCGAATACGTATTCTTATGGATTATGATTTAATTCCCTCTTTTCTATGCCTATGCGCGCTGGCCCATAGGACCACGGGGTGTGTGGTTGGCGCATCTCAGCCCGAGCTAATTCATACCTGGCGCTAAGCGATCCGTGCTACAATAGGTACACTGAAGGTGAGATTCTGGGAAATCTGGTTTCAAATCAGTTTTAAATCTTCATGTGTCAACAGCGCCTCAAAATGCTCAAAATGCTGCTCTCCTATCAATTAACGATGTAATGATCAAGATTTTTCAAGAAAATTATAATATAAAAATACCATTCTGTTGTCCTACAAATGGACATTCCTGAAGACCACTACAGATGGTGTTCTTGTGAAGATTTATCACTGGAATTACTGACTCGGTAACCGAGCCAGTCATTCCAGTGATAAACTTTCAAAAATTCATCTTCTCTTGGACTGAAAATTGGCGTTTCCCAACACCACTGCATAGACATTTTTTCCATTAAAAGTTTAACTTGTCACAAGAAGGGTTAACTTTTCCCAAAAGTGGAATTGCATTTTCACTTAGACATTTAGATTAACAATTTGAGACTTGCAGGGCATGTTCATGTAACCAATCTAGATAATATACTAAATGACCCAAAAAATTCAGTTACAAATTTTCCCCATAATCCTGGAAATACGGCGGCCATCTTTGAGTTAAGGCTACTATTCGTGTTAATGCCTCTGGTGAGCGAACCAATGTAATTAAAGGTTAATTTCTTTCGTAAAATGTTCGGTAAAATGTTCGTGTTCGTATTCTCTGTATATCACATATCCATTTATAGCTAAAAAAAGTGCGGATAAAAAATAGCAGCAATGTTTGTTTTAGGCAGACTATTTTTTTTTCAATGCAGCTAACGGACGGACCAATAGACTTAAGAACACCACTTGTGAACCTTGCCTGAAACTTTCAGTTTCTTATTATAAATGTCTAGATAAACAGCAATTGCACTCTACAGTAGCCCTGCCAGACAAGGACATCCAAGCAAAAGTAGGCAATGCTGCTTTATTTTATCAACACTTTAATGTAATTGAGGTGGCGCACTGGCGCCACATACAACACATTAGTTGTTGCTTACTGCAAGTCAGTTGCCATACAAAACCACTTTTGAGGACACAGAATGACGCCATTTAAGGTGGGGGTCCTATGATAATCACCATCATGTGCCCCAAACACAGGTGCTCGCTATGCACACGTTTTTACGATACTCTCGTTCAGGTAAAGATATTATAACTAAAAGCCAACCCAACCCATTCAAACGAGGCCGCCTCACCACTCCTTGCGTTCTTGGAAAGTGGCGTTGTGCCAAACGAACGTGTAAACTGTGGCAATACCCTATCAATTGATGTACCATCCATGACGTCAATGGAAGGCAAGCCGATTAGTGGCCTCCATCTGCCTAAAAAAGCATTATCCGGTCCTTGGCAAGCGTGGTGAGGTTAATGAATGGGCGGGGTGAAGAAGTCTGCTTAAATCTCTACCCGTTGTTCCACTGAATCGCCTGTGTTATCATGAACTAATCTGAGCTGGCAGAACATTTGATGTATCATGGTACAAGGCGCAGACGGAATAACCCACATGCGCGCAGATGGATTGGCCCACGTTGCGGCAGAACAAAGACCGCGCCCATGCTGAGGACAATATCAATAACGCACATGAACGGACATGATATGAATACATACTTACCGACATATGTCCATCGAATAGCAAGCAACACTTTAATATATATATATATAGTTTGGGCAAGAACACACACCCATCGAATAGCAATCAACACCTGAATCTACATACAGTTTGAACAAGAGGTAACTTGTAACACAAGGAACATTACCTATGTGCCAACTAATCAACAATTTAACTGGCCTTTATCAATAGTTTACCTGTAAATTAATCATTTAATATATCTATTATCAAAATGTACATTACCCAGAATCTACATGCATTCTCCTGAACTGATTAAGTATCCGTTTGTTTCTTAGCTGATTGCTTAATTATTCCTTATATTAATTTAAGTATTCCTAGACCAAGACACACTTGTTCTACCATGACTAGGAATACGCGATGGCGTTATTGTAATACATGTAAATAACACGGAATGATTGGAGTGACGTCATTCGTGGTTTGTGTCGATTGGTTGGTTTCTCAGCAAGGTTCTGGTTAGGATATTGTGGCAGGTTGTTATTAATAGTCAGATATGGTTTAATAATATTCTTACTTAGGCCAGCCGTCTGTGTTTAGCAATCTAGTTATCAGGCGTCGGCTCCAACAGTGCTTATCACTGGTGACACTCGGCTAGGCTATGCTTTGTTTGTACCGAAACAAGTTCCGGATCAATCTACTCACATGACTGACATGACCATCCTCAACCGGCCAATAAAACTCGCTACGGCCAGTCAATAGGAAGATAGCAGTTTAATAACATATGTTTCTCATTATTTTTGCTATTATATTATACTACATTAGTATATTACTATGCGGTGCCAAAAACTCATGCATAATACGAGGACGAGAGATCGTTCATATGGCTTTAGTCACAGTTACTGCATAGCCTACTCTGTAAATGTAAATATGTACAGGAGCCTAGACGTCTTTGGTCAAGTAGTAATTAACCTTCGGCTGGAGGAAGATGTCCTCGTGTGCAATTGCATTAGGGTTGATTGCCTATTTATTGTTAATAAAGTAATCACAAAACAAAAAGCAAGTAAATACAAAAATAAAATAAATAAAGCCTCTGGGCCTATGAACCCCAAGCCAAAAAGATCGAAAGTATGCCTCCCCACTCCAACACTCTCCCCCCCCCCCACCTCCACCCCCATCGCACACCTCTTGCGCCTATAATACCGACGCGCCTCTCACATCTCTCTATCTTTAGTAAGCACCTATGGGCATTCTATAATTCTCACCTAGCGACCACAATGCGGGCGGTGATATGCTCATCGGTAGTGCTCGGCACGTGATGCCAAGATAGGAGGGGGTGGTGTAGCACGGATCGCATCTTCATCTACCTAATCCGACCATCAGGGTTGCATACATAACGTGTATGTTGTAACACGCTTAGAAAATGATAGAGTCTGTAAGATCGCTTACCACACATGCGCGATATTCCAGATAGGCCAAGCACGCTGTACTGTAGGAATGGAGATGGCATCTTTTATGTATATATTTCCGTGTTCTCTAAATTGCTAATACGGGTGCCTCTCGCTCCATCTCTGGGCGAATATCAAACGAAATCTCCTCAGGAATCCAAATCTGCAATCAGAATTTAAATCGGATAAGTGATGGCGGAGACATCGTTTGCTATATAAAAAGGTGCAAGTACTACTGTCATTAACCCTGTAGTATCTATGATGTCATAAACATGTGAGTGCGGGTTTTAGCTGGATTGTTACAACCTGCATGCGGATTGGCTGCAACGGAGTGCTGGAGCATTTTTATTGGTCACCCAAAACTATAAAAGGACCCACTTCGGCCCATAAAATTCAGTCGAGATTGAGTGGTTGTCCAGTACGGACGCACATTTAAAAAGCTTTCAAAACACATTTCGCCGCTTACACGCATCTACAATGACGTGTTACCAGTAAATGACAGTGCCATGCTTAGAGACCCTCACATTACGCTGAAAAACACTATTTTTGCGGCCCAACATTGGGTTAAAACTGAACTGTATAAATCGGCTTAAGCCGAACTGTAGGCTAGCTGAAAGCACGACAGAATCCTGTGGATGGCAGGTACGCAAAAAATACAACTCCTATCGGTAACTCTTACTCAAAACTAACATTTGTGAAGAGACTCTGGAGGCGTCCTATAGCCACGATTATTATCTCGCCCTAACTTAACCGTACCATGACTGAAAAGTGGTATAACAACTCATTTTATAGTGGCGACGAAAAAGTGTGCTACCTCGTTTCCGGCCAATCCATTTGCACCAAAAAGCTGCGTCAACTCGTTTCCGGATATGCGGAAATACCTGTATTACTCGAAATATATTTTTAATCGAGCTGATTCTTGTTAGGCCGAATTTATTAATACTGTTGCGTCTTACTACACTGTTCTGAACATGCTTGCCATGCAGCACCTGAGCTTGCTGCACAGTTTGCCTTGTGCCGACATTCAACTATTCCATGAAGCTTTCGTACTTCTTCCCCAAACACTCATACTATGCCTAACACTATCTGCCTGCTTCGTTCAGCGGACTCAGACTTTTTTACACCATTTATTCAACAGAACACAACTGTACTACTTCGTGGTTCTTCATCTTGTACACATTACCTGTGCCAATTGTAACTCGGTACATATTTTCACTTTCTTGTACCGATAACTAATAATAGGCCCACTTGTAAGTCAATTGTTTTCCTTTGCATGTCTTTTTCTCACCAACGACTATTAGATGAAATTACAATTCGTGTGCACTTCTGCACCCACAATAAAGTGGTGCCTAATTCTTAGTTATGCCGACAACTATTAGGCATGTTTATATGGCCAGTTATGGCTCATTTCTGTATGTAACATTTTTCATGGCCTGTGCCGTTCTTCGTTTTAGAACTCATATATAATTGTATCTTTGCCACCAATCATTGTATGTTACATATTGTACTTCGCATACGCCGTTAAAATAACACACCAACAGTAGCGTATTAACCATAAGAATTCTTATATATCAACACTCCACACTAGGAGTCTTCTTGTGCCAAAGACGATACAAGTTCGGTGCGATCTAACATAGGTAGCAGCTAAGCTATTTACACGAGAACTCTGTCACCAAGCCGAGCCAGTTGCTGTAATAAAGGCGACTAGTTATTGTAAAGCCAGCTTCAGTTGCCACAAACGTCTAGTGGCAAAAGGGTCACAAGAGAGTCAAAAGAGCCACCAGCAACTGTTTCACTTTGTGACTAACTAAATCTTTGGCCATAATTAATGCATTTATAGTTACTAAGTCCCTTCTTTGGTTCGGTTGTGCCATCACAGAAATTGCTTCGGTTTCTCAGTGGACCCAATCCTAATGAGGATGTATCACACCTCACTCTGTATCTCACTATACCTCATAGGATAGCAACTTTCTATCAAAGTAGAAATTCACTGCAAACTAAGTTATTATTAATTATGGGCCTTCGCGGTGAACCTTGGGCAACTTGAACATAAACCTAACACATGTCTAAAAGTAACTCCCAAGAATCAGGTCTATGTGGCATGACTCTGACAAATCGGCTCGCAGCAAAAGACACGCTAGATAGACCGATGCTGTGGTGCCTTAGAAGGTGCGAGTCGATCCCCATGCTTTCTAAGCAAGTCTTAAACAGTCTGTCAAGTGTTTCTTTGGCCAAGCAATACATATGTCACAGTGCTTCTAAATGCTTTTGTATTGCCTTTTCCTTGTCTTGTCTTATTTGTGATTGCGTCAGACACTTGATTAGGAGTTGCTTTTTGGCTCCAGTACCAGTCTCCCTGGTAACCTGGCAATGTGAATTCCGTTTGTTGGGCCTGCTTACGAGTCGAGTCATACGGGAGACCAGAACTATCCTTGGGAAAGCAGATGACACCTATTTTAAACGATAGAGTGCTAGGCCTCTGTGGCACAACTATCTATGTTCAATAGAATTTTAGATAGGTCCCTTGAAGGACCGCTAACTACAGTTAGTTTAGACATTCAGCCTGACCAGTATCTATGGAGACTGACCAGCCGTATCTGATAAAACAGCGTACACCGCACATGTAAAATACACACAAGCATTTACCAATTGACTTTTTGCTTTACCCAACTTCGATTGGATGGACTTATATTGGCAGTGGCCCACATGAGGCATATCCTCTCGCTTCGACTAAAGCCTTCTTGAATAGAAAAGGTTATGTTTGTGTGTTATATATGGCTTATATTAAGCCTTAGGAATTGTTGGTGACCCTCCATCTTTATTCTTCCTTTAGGTATTTTGAAGATAAGTAATCTCAGGTAAGATCTCAATCAGCTAGGACTCATTACTCTTACTAAACCAGCGAGTCTAACGTTGGCCTAACTGGACATAACCCAACCTTCGGCCAGTACCACTAGCTGCGCCGAACTACGACTATTTGAACTTGATAAAACCATACTTGGCATACAGGTCTCACCAATAGTACAGATGTGACGGTGGTATGGAACCATGATGCATGCAGGAGTGCATGCGCGGACTCACTAGATAAGTGTTTGTATCATTTGGAGCATTTGACTCCCACGTCCAACGAATAGGAAACCCTGAGACCTAACCAGCGAATCCGTCGGGATAATGCAGGCCGGAACATCTCTACAAGCAACAACGTGAACGCGCCGATGCTACACTTACCTCCAATCTTCTCCAGGTCTTTCCAGGGCTTTTTAACTTGGCGAATTGCTGGACATGGCTGGAATGTAGAGCCATTAACGATCTGGCGTAAGGAGCCCATGATTAGCTTGGAAATACCCGGAAATGCTTGAAATTTGCAGCCTCTTAAGTAAAAAGCCTAGATGATTTTTGAAAGAGATTGAGCTCCGAGATAAAGCCCATCCATTTTAAGGCTATCATCCTGTACCTCAATGCCTGAATTTAGCTATACATGAAATGTTAAAAACAAACCCAGAACACGTTATAGTATATTTTAAATAATTAGACAATTGTTTTAGGGAATCTTGCACTATAATTATGCAACTAAATGTATACTTAATAGTGGATTATTAATTTATAAAACTGTCAGCATTTAACTGAATATACATACTCATTTTAATATTTTAGTCTTTTTCTATAATACACGTATTTTCTGAAATCAAGAAAATTAAATTAATTTGAAGAAGAATATGGAGCATGTAACATAGTATGTTCTTGATTTCATTTTTATTGACGTTAGGCAACATATTCTAATTTTCTGCTTTCAAGAAAATATTCTTACTCAGATCCTTATCTACATGTCTCGAAGAAAACTTATTCTATCCCCTAGAAAATTAAACTAAGTTGTCTGAATGGATATTTATTAATTTATTACGGTAGACATATCAGGAAGGTCGTTTTATAAACATTTCTCTGACAATGATCTTCACATAAGCGACTTTTATATTAACGGTTTTTCCTAATGCATATCCATGACATTCATTGGACCACGCGTGTGGTATCTCTTGTAGCCTCCTTCGTTTTCTCTTAATAATATGCATTGCAAACAAATAGCGTTACCTGACATTGTTTTTTAATGATGAGCTGCGGCGGGAATGTACCCTTAGATACTTACTCGAAATCTGCCAATAATTACCATGTATGGTGACATAACATTAACAGAAAGGCATCCCAAACAAATACATTCCCACATAGACAGCTTTGTACACGTAAATAATGTTTGAGCTGACATTGGCATAGTAAAACCTAGAGAAAGTACAATGTGTGGTCTTACCTGTTTATATTTTATTTCGTCATTTTCTTTTCAGGAAAACACATGAGAATTTGACTTTTATGTGAAATTTCTCTAGAAATATCTTGGAATAATCAGACATTAGTTTCTGGAACCACTATGCGTTAGTCACCTATGCATTAACTCAGAGAATGGAATAGTGTCATTATTCAAATGTGAGTAAAGTAACCATAATAACACTAAGAATTTTCTCAAATTGAGGTTATAACTCTTACATAAGATAATGAATTTTGGCAGGAACCCATGCCACCCATGCGTTGACTGGGGCTGCCTTGCTATCTATTCAGAATTCATAGTGTCAGTTATGTGCAATTGATATATCCTGCATAGATAAAATGGCATATGTACATTACGAATATCAGGTCATCATACAAGGTTCAAAGAAGTACAATAAATATATGTGATTGTGACACAATTCTTATAATATGATGAAACAATAAATAGTAACCCAAAACACCACGTCGTGAATCAAATGTTTGAACAGCTCCAAAGCTGATCTGTATGTCGGGCCTAATAATGCTAAATAATTCAATATAACCACTAAGTACAATTCCCATGGTCATTGTGCATGCACATAGTTAAACACAAGTTATGGCAGGGAAACATTGTAGACCTTAAGACGCATCATTGCATAGAATTCTGAAACCAGAATTGTGTGTGTTAAATTATAATATATGACTCAATTATATTAATAAATAAAATGCATTTTGTTTTAGTACTAGTCAAGATCAACATGTTAAATCGAGTATTCAATTGTCTATTTATGTAATTAGCTGTCATGATAGCCATGTTAATATGGGAATGACACGATTCAAAGAGGAAATTCTTTAATAGAACCTCACTTAGTTTTAACAGGATTTCCCCCATATAAATTGGCTTCATAGAATTGTTGCCAATTGTTGGATCACATTTATTTGTCGATCCGCCTTAAAACAATAGTTCCATTTGGCTTAAATGATGTCGTGCTTCAAGCTATTTTGGTAATTCTGAGATTTATTAGTTTAATTGGGAACACAAACAGAAAAGGCCCAATAAGTGGCTAAGTATAATTTAGTTAAACTAAAATATAATATTTGTGTATTTCGAATTCCTAAATAGTAAAGTTGGCTGCAGCAAGTTATTTTCCTCCAGTTCCCGTGAGAATCACATGGACAGGAAGCTGTCGAGATCAATCTTCGTCTGTGGAGGTTGACATTCAGTCTGCAGTGGCCTCACCAGAGTCTGAAGATGATCACTTGCTTCTGCCTATCAAGTGAGTGAATATTGTCTCCTCGTGTCTGTGTGGTGATGCCCACATGCCTCTTCCATCTGTATTTAAACTTATTCTTGAGAAGGCCTCCGAATATGATGCTTTGTTCCATTTCGCATACAATCTTTGCTAGTGTGTCTGTCTGTTCATTGCTTCCTATCTCATATGACACAGTGTGATGCCAACCACCGTAAAACTACTGGTCTGTGTCATCCCAACCAGTTTAGTTCCTGTGTTATTGCTGTGGTTATCTGTTCGTTGTAAGTGCCACTCTTTTGCAGGACAGCTTTACAGTTTGTTAGGAAGATAAATGGGTCTATGTACGCTGCTCTTGTTGATTGGAGTGATTTGGAGGATTCCAGTAGGGAATGTGTCCTTGCTTTGAAGTTTGAGGACAACTGTCCAGTTGGAAATGAAGGTTTGTCTATTTGACGACTATGATGATAGGTAACATAACGGCCTCCTCCATTCCTGGTAGCCGTTTCAGCTGACCCAGCTGTGAGGATGTTAATCCAGCTCTACTTGTTTTATGCGTTGATCGTCATTTCAAGTGCTAGAGCTTTGAGCTGTTTGTCACATTGGTCTGCTTTGCTCGAGATGCCTGACTCCTCTGACTTTATAGTATAGAGATCGGTCCCTGGTATCGATTGTCTTCCCGAGTTATAGAGTTCTATCTCACTGAGGTTGTTATGAATGGACCTTGCCACTTTTAGCTATGCCCCATCCATCTCTAGCTAATCTCCACCGACACCTCGCTCGTGTTGGGATCGATCAATCTCTGAACTCCCTGACTATCAATTTCCAGTAAACTATACAGGTAATCTGTTGAACATTTTGAAACTAATTTGACTGGGTGCTGTTGCTGCCTATTAGTTTCAAAATATTCAACAACATGTTTATTAAATAGTAGAAACATACAATTCGTACAATGTGTTAAGAGTTAGAAATTGGACATACAGAATCACTTATGACGTAATGATTATGGCGTAATCCTAGACGCCGCTTAGCTGATTATAACATCATATTACGTCAGATAATGTTGGGTACTCTGGAAAGGTGAATTGTGCCTGACTTCAAATTGGCGCTGATGTCCAGCTTCGTAACTGTATCAGATACCAGTTTCCTATATTCTGAAAACACATCGAAGATATTGGGTTTCATACCTGTCTCTTAAGATTGGAGTCGTGTAATGATACCACCTTATTACGACTGGGACTTGACTCAATGCAAGGAGTCAATAACCGAGGATTCCAGATTCGCTTAAGAATGAATTACGTGAACTATTCACTGATTAACGAGAAGGCCCTTTAATAAACTTATATTACTTCAGAATATTGAAATAACTTGAATATTAACAAATTTCTGTCAAACAACTCACAGCTAGGACGCAGAGACTCTCCTAATGCTCACAATATACTGTAAACTATATAATCTAACACACATTAAGATTGCTTACTTGAGATTATAAACTATAAACAGATCCTAGGATGATCTGGTGACTGGATGATCATGAAATAGCGTATAATGATCTTATATACCGATAAGCAAACACAGGCACGTGCTTGTGATGAGCTGTCAACAGGGCTATTCCTCAATAAATTATAATTTGTGCTTGGCCAGCCAAACTATCAGTTCTTTCACAAGATTTTCTCATGGTGTACAATCCACCAGATCAATCCTGTACTATATGGATCAATTTGCTGTGGTTTTGCTAGTTTTACAATATCAGCTATGTTTTGATTAGCATATCAATTTTGGATTCCATGCACGCTTATGCATTCACAGCCGTTTAGGAACATAATTTGACCTGGGGTGATGGTGGGTAGGCGGCTAAACTATCGGTGGGGCAAAAACCTAGGGACGCTATGGGGATACAATTCAAGTCACAATTATCCAGTTTACTGCTGAATGATCATTTTCAATAATACTTTTTCCTGTACTGCAAGTGTCCATTAACTATTTTACAGCTGAATTTCAAGTCTTCAGTAACCACTGTACTGCTGAATTGCAAGTCTTCATCAACAATTTTACTGCTGAATTGCAGGTCTTCATAGACCAATTAACTGCTGAATAATCAGGATTCATTCCCCGTTTATTGATGAACTGCAGGTCTCCTGATTAACACATTCACTTCTGAATTGAAAGTTGCTGTTTACTCTTTTACTGCTGAATTACAAAGTGTTTTAAAGCCATTATAATGGTTTTACCACTTTTCATAAACTTTAACGATTTGTTATCATGTTTGGTCAATTTTTCATCATCTTCATCCATTTTCTTATGGTTTTTGATTCGTTTTACAATTTCTGTTCCTTTTGAACTGATTTTGACTGTTTCTTCATTGTTTGCCGTTCTAGTCGTTTTTAGTATTCTTGACACTTTTTTAAATTTTAAAATCATCTCCATTTTGACCATTCTTTGATTTTTTTGGCCAATTTTTGGCGAGCAATATGCGATGCATAGGGCGGACCTGGTTTGGCCATATTGAGCTGTTTGTGTTTTTTTGTCATTTTTACCATTTTTATGCTTTTTTACCATTTTTGATTTTTTTGGACCTTTCTTTCCATTTTGTCCATTATTCGCCCTCTTTGGTCTCTTTGTCAATTTTTCATCCTTTCTGGTTGATTTTTTTACCATTATTTGCCCATTTTGATAGTTTTTATAGTGTTTGAACATCTTTTATCATTTGTCGCTGGTTTTGACAATATTTTATTTGATTTTCATCGTTTTGGGTGGATTTTACTGCTTTTGTTGTTATTGATAATTTTTACCATTTTTATGCTTATTTGTCCCTTTTGACTGATTTTAACAATTTGCTGTTTTGATCCTTTTTGATGATTTTTTATCGTTTTTTTACTATTTTTCATCGTTTCTAATCATTTTCAATATTTGTATGTTTTTGTCTATTTTTGCCCATTTTGCCCATTTTGGGTAATTTTGTATAGTTTTTGGTCATTTTTTATTGTCGTTGGCAATTTTGGTAATTTTTAACTGATTTCGAGAGTTTTGGTTATTTCTTTCATTCTTTTTTCCATTTTGGACATTGTTCCGATTTTGACCACTTTTATCGGTTTGGTTGTTTTTGATTGCTTTTGATCATGTTTGGTCCTTTTCACCAACTGACCATTTGTTACGTTTTTTACTGTTTTCACCATATTGGTAATTTTTGACTGATTTTGTCCATGTGTTGCAATTCCGGTGTTCTTTAATTGCTTATTTGGACAATTGTTTAGTCTTTTTACGATTTTGACAATTGTGACAATTAGTGCTTGTTTATTTTTTATTTGTGGGAATCTCTGATCATTTTGGACCGATTTCTGTTCATTTATTACTACATTTACCATTTTTGACAGATTTTCACCACTATTTACCGTTTTTGGTAATTTTTATATTGTTTGACGATTCTTAGTAGTTTTTGAGCGGTTATTTGGCTTATTTGAGTGAAACTGTAAATGGACGTAATTTACGTCCATAAGGTACAGCAGATATTAAAATTAGGTCTCCATGACCTACTTTTTGTGGTGTGTTGATACTGGTCGATATCTCAAAATAACTATTTGCCTAATTTACATCAAAATTTAAATACAGATGTAATATTGGAAGACAATACTCTGATTGTAAAACTATGTCACAATGACCAACTTTCCATTGTCCAGTGATGTTTGAAAAACTATTAGAAGTGTTTGGACGAAACATTATATATTTAGATGTTAGATGGGAAGCAGGACATAGATATTCAAATTAGGTCATCTCTTTCTCAAATGAATCTAGGACGGTTTTGCCTGGAGTAATGAGATCTGTTCAGTGGTCATGACTTCCACTTAGAAACATTGCCTTCATATACTGTGAGGTGGCTTCTGTAACCTCTAATTATTATTATTATTATTAGTAGTAGTAGTAGTAGTAGTAGTAGTAGTAGTAGTAGTAGTAGTAGTAGTAGTAGTAATAGTAGTAGTAGTAGTAGCCTGTTTAGATGAAATGATTCCTTAAGTAGAGCACATGCCGCCTATAGTAATACTTGCACATTATTATAGGTGACACATGCATGTTCTATTGATTACTTAAGTGTATTTCCCTCATCTAAATCGCTAATAATAATAATGATGATGATTGTCAAATCCTTGCTGAGATCATTCCTAGCAATGACACAAATGTAATTCCTATCCCATATTTGACGCTGTATACAATAGGCTACAAATGTACCCATTTTGGTGCTTTTATCACAATCTGAACAATTCCACTAAAATCTGGTGCTTATCGGCTGGATTAGAGAAACTGTCACTAAATCAGTGAATATAAGTACTCCAATATCTTTGGAAGACAGATTATGACAATGCTGTTTGGAGGGTGTGGAAGTAAGGTATCCATGACCCCATCCCAAACCCCACCACCACAGTCAAGCACTAGATAAGTATCATGGTTATACCAATGTGAAAATCCATATCGAGACCGTTTTATGTTTCTGCCATGCCGCTCAACTCGACTTATTGCTAAGGACGGAAAAACATCTATGATTTATTTTTGGAAGTCATCTGTGAACGAGTTAACATTCTGAGTTCTGCCAGCTTTTATGTTGAAGATCTACGTAAAATTAATGTCCAAATCCTTATTAAATTATACAGCAAACGTTTATTTCAAAAAAGGATATACGTATTTCGTAAACATTTGTTTTCAGATTAATCTGAAATCACCGACTGTAAAAGTACCTGTATGTATCGCGTACTATATTGGTGCTGCATTAGTACTGCACTAAATTTGGTCTCTTGCGAAATTGTGGAATCCAGTTTCCTAGTCAATAATATGACGTCATAATCAACTACGCCATATGTAGGCTGATGTCATAATCAATTATGCCATGACTGACGCGACTTAGTCTTAATCTCTTAATAGTCAATCAAGTTGTACGAATTGTATGTCTTTACTATTTAATAAGCATTCTGCTGAATATTTTGAAACTAATTTGACTGGGCGCTGCGGTAGCCATTGAGAGCAACAGCACCAAGTCAAATTAGTTTTAAAATATTCAACAGCTTACCTGTATAGCTTTCTGGAACTTGATATTAAGAGAGTGCAGTGCTCGATTATTCCCAATACGGTAAAAGTGTGGGTGGAGCTAAGTTAGAGATGGGCGGGGTATATATAAACCTGGATTCATCCATTATGTCGGAATATGACATCGCTGTTAGTGTTTACGTATTTTTAACATTTTCATAATATCACGTCTTATAGTCCCTGCGCAAAACACATATATGAAGGGGTTGAAAGGTGAGTTACCATACACCAGATTGATTGAAATCATTGAGAGAATTAGATGGTATCGCTGGTAGTTATAATTAAATATGTTATGCAGATAGGTATGCACTAGATATGGCATCGAGGTCAACCAGAATACGACAATAACTATAGTAACAGCCCGTGCGTCCGTCGTTTGTCGCCGACTTTCCTGCAGTTGATCAACGTTGCCCTTTGTCACCTGTTTTATAACTACACAATGCTTCGCAAGATGAAAGATGGCAATAAGAAGGTCTGGCAGCAGCAAGTAAATCGTAACTATTATAACAACATTCTCAACTTTGTTCGGGTCAACATCGCAGACCATGTATAATCTTCCCTTGTAGTGAAATGACACAGCTTTGTAGAATGTGAGGACCAAGACGGTCAATCCTGTACAGAAGATCCAGATACATATGCAGACCTGTGCTACCAGGCGTGTGGTGATTCTGGCATGGGCGTCGAGAGGGAATACCAACTGGTAAAACCTACAAGAAACATAAATAAAAACAGAGTCTGTGGAAAATGTAGGTAATCGTATTCCTTGTACTTACAATTAAGGAGCATCACCTAAGGGCCATCTGTTTTAGCAGACCGTTCCGTCAAATTGTACATTCCATGCAACTGTCTTGACTATTAAGATGTAATATTACGTCGTTTCTTCCACCAGGTGCAAGGACTCCGTAGGACCATACCACGTGCAGATACATATGGTTAGCAATCAAACTTGTAAGTCCAGTCAACGAACAGTTATAGCAGGTTATTAGTGGGAGTATTAGAAGCCTAATATACTCAGCGCAGCCGCTAATACGCTTATACGGTCACTATTGTTCAAGGTGTTGATATATTGACCCTAGGTAATGGGCCTAATGGCCCGTAAAAGTGGCAATGGGTATGTCCTTATTAAAAATATTGATGATACCATCATAGCTCTCGACCAATCAGCGCAGGCGCATCTACAGTTGCCAATGTTTGGCCTGTAAATCTCTTGACAGGTGTAACGAGGTGTGAAATGTATAAGGTGGGGGGTGTCCAAAGTGAGATCGCGTGTCCCCTAGATGCCTATCAGAGCAGCTGCTTATATAATTGCCAGTGTTCGAAGTCGAGGTGTCACTCGAGATCACGTGAACCCTCGAGGTCTATCATCACAGCCGCTTATACAGCTGCCAATGTTTGACATGTAGAGCTATTCACAAATCAGCCGTAGTGTTTGGGCCGTGATCTAATTGAAATATTGACGAAGTCATATCTCGCTGTCAATAAGGGTAGCAACTAATATGGTCACCAATGTTTGCTCTGTGGAGTTAATGAACCATGCAAATGCTTAGGGGTCTGGGTGTCGGGAGCTATATAGAGTCATAGCCTGTTCAGCTAGGCATGCAGTCTACTATTGCCGCTACTACGTGTACTGCTAGTACCACTACTGCTGTAAAGTCAATGGGCGTATGCTCAAAAGAGTTAACATTTAGAACTCTGACCGAGTACAAATCAATATAAGCAATGGAAGTCCATGCACGTCCAGCCCATGGTTATCTTCTACCAACAACAACAGCGCCAACAACGGTACGCCATATAATGTCAACAATAACAACAATGCAACACTAGAGATTATTTTAATGATGATGCTATCTAGAACTGCACGCGGCTAGTAGTTCAATTAGCTTCAAAACATTCACCAGAATGTTGATTAAAATAGTAAAGTCATGCATGCATTTCGGGTAATGGATCTATCCGAATTTAGCTATGCCCCGCCCATCTCTAGCTAAGCTCCACCCACAGCTCGCTCGTGTTGAGATCGATTGATTGAACTACACAGGTAAGATGATGCATATTTTGAAACTAGTTTGCCTGGGTGTTGTTAAATAGCAAAGAATTACAAAGACATACAATTCATACAATGTGTCGGGCTATTTGAGATTTGATGACGGTCTTTATGGAACCCTTTGTGACGCATGATTGTGATGTCATCATACACGCGCTAAGCTAATTATGACGTCATACGAGGTCAGATGATGGATGGATGCTCTGGAAAGGTGAATTGTCAATGTTCCTAATAACGCTAGCTGCTGGTGCTATTGCTACCGCTACAACATTTTCAAAGCAAGTGGGCAGAATCATTGAATATGTTCATATTAGCAATTTTATTTCACGAATATCAGGCCGACCAGATCAAATGCATGCGTACCTCAGTTTCATCGGTTATGTCAAATACATAATTCACGTAAAATTAGCAATATAAGCTAAATGTCTTGAGAGAACATGATCAGCTGCTAAAATATCATTAAAGTGATGCTAATATCATCTCAAATTTTGCATTGTAATGATAGATTTTGGTTTATAGAGTCCATATCATTCATATCCTGCCATATTCCCATATGTGTTTTACAAGTATCTGCTTTGTAATATCACGTAAATGCTGAGCAGTTAGCCACCATTTTGTCTCGTGAAGATATAGTGCGTGATATCATGTAAGTGCCAATGTAATACATTCTTTAATATGTAATAATCATCTTATTGAATATTTAGAAACTATGCTGCCTATCGCAGCAACAACTTCCAGTCACATTAGTTTCAAAATAGTCAACAGCTTGCCTGTATTGATGCTCTTATACCACATTGCTAAACTATAGACGGCAATTCTATGACAAACTGGGTATACCTAGGCAGACGTGCCGCGTTTTTACTAATTGGGTGAAAATAAATCATAACAGCCATCACAGGCTGTAGAAATATATCAACATTTAGGTACTAAAGCCTGAATATCTTTCATTGTCAGCATGATAAAAAAGATAAAATATCACGGATGGATTATGGGTGGCAAATTCTTTCACCTGAATAGTAAAGTATAAGATAAGGCGAGCTTTCCTTTAACGCCCAAATATGTGGTTATATGTCGCTCACAATACAGTTGCTATAAGTCTGCTAAACCGAATTCATTGAGAACGCTATAGTTAAAGGGACATTTTCACACCAAAATGCTTGAAAATAGAATTGTTAAATCTGTATACTTTAGAGGCTTAAATTGTGGGCCTAGATGCCATGAAATGCAATAAATCTTCGGCCGTGTTCTTACTGGAAAGTTAATCGGGAATAACGTCATACCACAGTATTGCGGTACGCCGGTTAAATCTCTAGTGGGAACACGGCCTTACGGCATGATGATTTGATTTCATATTAATTAAGACATTTTAAGCTGTCAAATTGACACGATACCTAATTCAAAATCAGAACTAAAAGAATAATATTAATTTATATGGGATGGCATCATGATATGCTAAGAGCACTTGCATTTCTCATCTGGGCAGATAATAAAAGCCTTTAAAAGTATACAGTTTAAACACTTTTATCAGTAACAATAGGAACAACAACAACGACAGCGACAACGACGACGACGACGACGACAACAACAACAACAACAACAACAATAATAATAATAACATCAGCAACAAACTCCATTTAACATCAACAACAGCAACGCCAACAACGGTAAGCACGACAACATCAACAAAAACAGCAATGCAAAACTGGAGAATATCAATCAATCAATCAATTAATCAATCAATCAATCAATCAATCAATCAATCAATCAATCGATCGATCGATCGATCGATCAATCAAACAAACAATCTGGCAAACAATTAAGTGGGTCTGAAGTAATCAATCACTCAATCAATCAATCAATCAATCAATCAATCAATCAATCAATCAATCAATAGTAGTAGTAGTAGTAGTAGTAGTAGTAGTAGTAGTAGGAGGAGTAGTAGTAGTAGTACTAGTAGTAGTAGTAGTAGTAGTAGTAGTAGTAGTAGTAGTAGTAGTAGTAGTAGTAGTAGTAGTAGTAGTAGTAGTAGTAGTAGGAGTAGTAGTAGCAGTAGTAGCAGCAGCCGTAGCAGTATCAGCAGCAGCAGCAGCAGCAGCAGCAGCAGCAGCAGCAGCAGCAGCAGCAGCAGCAGCAGCAGCAGTAGTAGTAGTAGTAGTAGTAGTAGTAGTAGTAGTAGTAGTAGTAGTAGTAGTAGTAGTAGTAGTCGAAGTGAACGCAAGCGTTTATTTAGCTCTGCAATTGCTGCCCGAATTTGCTAGTTCCTAGCGCGATTTTGTGGATAAATTTTATACATATATTTTGTATTAGTATTTCCTTTCAAAGTTTATGTTTAATTTGTAAATTCTTGTCTTGGTTGGAGCGCATTTTGTGTCTCCATTTTCTAAAGGCATTCCTCTTAGCTGGCGGTTTCCGTCATTTAATAGGGCTCCTCTTACTGTGGTCAATGCAATACATTTCTCCCCGCACCAGTCTGCTATTTCTATAGTTCGTAGGCTAGCGCATTATATTTGGCAAGATCGCTTTAGTGAGTGGATTTAATTCCTTTGTCATTTGTAAGCACAAGCCTAGTTCTTTAATTATATAAATCCTTATAGTCAGTTGGCTGTCCCCGGTCAACTCGAACAGACTAACAAATATATGACTGTACTATCTATTCATATATTTGTTAGTATACTTTAATCGGCTAGGTGTTAGTGAACCACTTAGAAAGTGGTTCAAACTAACACATATACGACTGTACTCTCTATTCGTATATTTGTTGGTAGACGTCAGGGTTTCAAAAGGGGACACTATTTATTTAGTGTTTAGCTCTTTCCCTGACGTCCTGGTGTTATATAAGTATATATTTATATTATATATTGTAGTAGTATGGGGTTCCTCCTTTTATAAACCACCATGGCGACCTATAAGCGTACCCTAAGCCTTAAAATAACATCTAATGGGTGGGGTGTCACGGCTATCGACGTGTATCATGGGTTAAAGGACGTCGTTGGCGCGGGACCTGCTACTTTGCAGGGGCTTATCAATGTTACTAAAACTGTATGGAATGTAACTTTGTCAAATGAGGGGGTCAAGGAAAAGCTTCTGGAAGATGTTCTTATTGTAAAAGGTGAAGTTTGTAACGTAGAGGAAATCGAGTCAGATAGGTTGCTGGTGAAGATGAAAGTTCCACTAGAAATTCCAGATGACAGAATCATGAGTGAACTCAAGAAGTATGGCAAAGTGCAAAAGATTGAACGGGAAACGTATCCCTTTGACAGAACGCTAGAAAACGGTGTAAGACGTATCTGGTTTGATAAAGTGGATAGCCCATTACCAAGCAGATTGACGCTTGATGGCAGCTTTGTCCTGCCCTTATGGTATAGAGGGCAAATTAAAGAATGCCGGATCTGCCTAAGTACTGGCCATTTGGCAACAGATTGTCCCAATCGAAACAAATGTTTGCTCTGTGGTTCAGTTGACCATTTTAAATGGCGCTGTCCAAAAAATCAAAACAAGCCCTCAGTATCAGGAGATAATCGCCCATTAAAGGATGCAACTGAGTCAAACTGAGTACGGAAGCTGTTGTTGTGGTTCATGCCACTGTAAATGACACAATTAAATCATCAAATCCTGTTAAAGTAACTACAGTTGATGAAATTCATGTATTAGAGGAGGGTATAACCTTAAGTCAAGAAAATAATCAAAATGCAGTGGAGTCAAACGTTGCTGTAAAAGACACGCAGTAAAATGATAATCTTACAGAAGAGCCAGTTTACAATTCCTTAGAAGATGAATTAAAACTAGGACAGGATAAGTTTAGGACTCAGAGGACAGAAAGGTCAGTCGATTTTCCGCTAAGCCCACTTGATTTAAGTCAGCTTGAAAATATGGTAAATGATGCTCCTGCCAAATGTTACTTAAGTAGCAATAAGCGTCACAAAGAAGACAATAGCTCAGAATCCGAGATTGAAGTAAATGATATGGATAATGATACAATGTGAGTTGCAGAATCAGATGTGTCCATTCAAACACAGAGTTCCCAGATGAAAGATGAAATGGTAATGTACCGATCAGAAGGGGGTGAAGTGTTAGTGCCATATGTAACGGCGAGAGGCGTGAAATATCGTATACTGCGCCATGATTCTGATATTTCCAAATATGAATATTTGTCTGTGGTAGAACGAGGAAATATTGAATTCGCAGGAAAATTAGGTAAATGGTCTAAGAGACGAGCTAAAAAAACGCAAATCAAGTTAATCTAATGATGGCGGTTGTAAACATCATTTTACAAATTATGATTATCTGCACCATCAATTGCAGAGGATTAAATACCGAATTCAAGCAGCGCCACTTGCTTGAAGAATTAGCAAATGAGAGTTGATATTGCTTTTCTACAAGAGACCAAAATTCAAAAAAATGAAGTGTATGAATCTCTCACAGATATTTCAAAAGGGCAGATTTTTTTTTCTTTGTCACAAGATAATAGTGTGGGAGTGGCCATTCTTATCCTGCCCCGCTGTCTCAACTATGTTGACGTTATATCGTCGTCATCAGATACAGATTTGGGTATCAATTGATGTACTTATCACAAGTTTAAATTTGATGTGCCTTTATGCACCTACCTCTCATCAATTGCGCGGTGAATTTCTAAATGATGTTTCCACAATAATTCAAGACAGAACGCCTGAAAACTTAATTATGGGCGGTGACTTTAATTGCATATTAGACGAGGCTAAAGACAGAAACTCTAGGTCTAATTTTAATGACACATCGCATAATATTTTGAAACACATTTGTGAAAATAAAAGCTTGTTAGACACTTATCGGATTGAAAATCCAGAAGGCCAGGAATTTACTTGGTTTTCAACCGATGGAAGGTTAGCTTCAAGGTTAGACAGGATCTATGTAGAACGTTCATTGAAAGGTTACATGTGTAAAACTAACATAAAACCAGTAACTTTCTCTGATCACAATATGTTTTCCATCACATTAGACATTGCAGACTGGGTCAAACGAGGAGATGGATTTTGGAAACTTAATGTAGCATTGCTACGAGATAGTTGCTATCGCAAATGTGTGGAAAGTTGTTGGAGGCATTGGGATGAAAGAAGAGGTTCGTATGAATGTATAACAGACTGGTGGGAAGATGCTAAATCAGACCTGAAATATATTTCAAGGCAGTATTCCATTAGGAAAGCACGTGAAATACGAAAGCGTAACCAGGCACTTCAGAGGTCGTTGTGTAAAATTAATAAGAAAGTTAATGATGGGGAATATAATTATTACGAACTATTAGTTAAATTAAACGGTAGACTAAATGAAATAGAACAATATCAGTTTGATGGCGCCAAAATAAGGTCAAGAGCACAAATGCACACTGAGGGCGAAAAGCCTACACGTTAATTTTGTAACTTGGAAAAAGCAAGAGGCGTAGAGAAATTAATGTGCTCACTGAAGACTAATGATGGTGTATCAGTGTGCTCAAATGCAGAAATGATGGAAACAGTATCCGAATTTTACAAATCATTGTATAAATCTGAGGGAAGCGATGAAACTGCAACTAGAGATGTTTTAGCTAATATAACGAAAAGATTTCCGGATTCATGTCGCGAAAGCTGTGACCAATCAATAACAATTGATGATTTGACAAAATCCCTCAAAGGTATGGAGTTAGAAAGGTCTCCTGGATGTGACGGACTTCCAGTTGAATTTTATCAAACATTCTGGCACATATTTGGGCCAGTATTAGAAGAAATAGCAACCAGCATTTTTAAGCAAGGGCATCTCCCTACATCGATGGCCCAAGCATATGTTCGGCGTATATACAAGAGGGGTGACAGAAATAAAATACAGAATTATAGACCAATCTCTCTACTCTGTGTAGATTATAAGATTATTACTCGGGCACTAACATTAAAACTTGGCGCAGTCCTAGGCGAAGTCATTCATGATGATCAAACCTGCTCTGTGCCAGGAAGATCAATATTAGACAACGCTTTGCTTATACGGGACCTTATTCAATTAGCTGAAAAGGATTGTATCCCAGCAGCAATAATAGCACTTGATAACGAGAAGGCGTTTGACAGACTAGAATGGGATTTCTTGTTTAAGTCTTTAGACCATATTGGCTTTGGTTCAAGATTTATTAAATGGGTCAATATTTTATATACTGATATAACAAGTTGCTATTTAGTAAACAATCAGCTATCCAAACCTGTAGTGTTGGAACGAGGTGTCAGACAGGGTTGCTCACCGTCCCCACTTTTATTCGTCATAGCTATGGAATCGTTGGGGGCCACATTTAGGCAACACAATGACTTTCAAGGAACATGCATACGTGGCGTAGGAAGGCCACTAAAGGTTTCTCAATATGCAGATGATACGACTGTGTTTGCAGGTAAAAACACGGATTTTAGAATTTTAAATGGAGTATTAACAGATTTTCAAAAGGCATCAGGGCTTAAAGTCAATAAAGATAAATCTAAGGGATTATTTTTTGGCGATTGGAAGGGCAGAACTGATAATGTGATGGATATTAACTGCTCAAATTTTGGGTATTTACTTTAGTCGAGAACAAAATGTATTACCAAACTGGGAAGAAAGGATATCCAAGCTAAAGTGTGCATTACTAAATTGGAAACGACGTCGCCTAACTGTCTTTGGCAGGACATTTGTCCTAATAATTTAATTTTATCTGGACTGTGGTATACCGCTTCTGTAGTTCATATGCCCAAATCAGTAGAGTCAAAGATCAACACGTTACTTTTGTCCTTCTTATGGGAGCACAAAGCCCATTTAGTATCACAGTCAATCCTCGCCAATGAAAAGCATGCCGGAGGCCTGGATTTGGTTAATGTTTCAGCAAAGTGTGCTTCTTTAAAATTGAAATTCTTGCATAAGTTACTGACTTCAAACTCATCTTGGTCAAGTGTTTCAAGGGCCCTTCTCCAAAGGTACGTTGACCCATTTCCAGTAGAATGTTTATTTATGTGCAATAAACTGCCACCAAATCATCAAAAGATTCCAAATGTATATAAAGAACAGCTCGAAGCCTTAAACATATTTACACGATCAATGCCACAACCCAATTTTTGGGAAGATGCCTTAGAGCAACGTCCTTGGCGCAACGAGTTGAATCGTGATAATGATGATGTATTATATTTGCCCACTATGGCCAAAAATGGTATTCAATATTTACGTGACTTGGTAAATCCGAAATCTCGTAAATGGATTGCGATGCAAGATGTAGCAAGAATAACATCAATGAGACATATTGATGCTCAGCGCTTATTTGTTAGAATAAAGAATGCAATACCTGCTGTATGGTTCAAATTGCCGAAAGCACGTGGCAACATTGATATGTTGCAACCAACATTAGTATTTATGTCAGAACATATAAAATACAACATGGCATCTGGAGACTCTTATAGAATTATAATGCAAAGTCGGAGACAGACTCCTATTGTGGTTAGGCATTGGAACAATTTAGGATGCACGCCAAAGAACTGGAAAAATGCCTGGAAAGCAATACATCTACCTTGTCTACCAGGAAATGCACGGGACTTGGCATGGCGATTACTCCATCAAAGGCCATGGGTCGGCCATCTTACTTATATGTGTAAAATAACAAGTACAGACTGGTGCTTGTTATGTAATACTGAGGAGGAAATGATAGAACATCTATTTACTCAGTGTCGCATAACTACAGACTTTTGGGTATATATCAATATGCTCCTTGCTAAATTTGGAACCGAATATGTGAATTTAGTGTCTGAAACAATTTTCTTCAAAGATTGCTCAACTATCGGACGAATCATTAATAGCAAGGAGAAAGAATTGTTAATAACCCTGTTATCTGTAGGAGTGTGGGCCATCTGGAAGCATCGGTGTGCAGAGGCCAGAGATAAAACCGGCAACAACCATCAGAGAGCCATACAAGCCATATTTCGATCATTGTTGATAAACTGCATACATTGTGAATTTTACAGGCTAGTAGAACATGGTAGAGAAAGTAGATTTAAAGACGTATGGTGCAAAACTGGCCTGGTATCAATTGAATACGATATCTAAAAATATCAGAAGCGGAACTTGTATAAGCTAGCACACTCGCTGCTTGCTGTATATTGATAAATGCCATTTTAATTTAATTATATGCCTTTATTTTAAAATTGTAATGCCTTAGGAGACTCTAATCTTGACGAATATCCTAACCTTGGGGTCATTATATTTAAATATTAAATGAGCATTATGTCAATATTCTGGAGGTGATCCGATTTTCAAGTTAACAGAGTGTGATATCTTACAATTAGCTTCCTGTTATAAATATTTACTGTAGGTGTATTTGTTCCAGGGTAATTTGCAAAAACTTACAATGAAGTAAATTTAGAATGTGAACCCAAAGCGCCATCTAAGTAGTCATAGTTTGTATAATTTTGCTTTGTGAATTATATTATATAAAGGCTACTACGTCCGTTGGGCATTTAAGAATCGGCTAACTGGCGTCAATGAGTGACTTTTTGTTACTTATTGACGAGTCACCTCGCCACTTGTTGGCGAGCTGCACTCGCCATTTGGCCCTACTACTATACTGTGTGCTACGTTAAACTACATATGATCTACTTAGCCTGCCGGTCATGAATCGGCTCAATGGCATCAATGATTAGCAGTAGCTTACTGCTAATTATTGATGAGTCGCTTTACCACTTGTTGGTTAGCTATGCTCCCCATTTTGGCCTACTACTACACGGTGTGCAAATAGCAATGTCTTTGTTGAATTATGTTATTTTATCAGCTCTTTATTAATTATGTTTTCTATGTAGTTATGCCACGGTTGTGGTATATGATAATAGAGTATTTTAGCTTGCACTGTTTTGACATGTTAGGTTTGTATTGTTATTCTATTAATAAAGCCTGCTATTTTAACCGATTTTTATGGGGGTTTGCAAGCCTTTTTAAAGGAGTTCCTCCGTGAAGTGTATCCGACTGCGTCAGCGTCGGATTTTCAAAATAAAAGAAAGAAAAGTAGTAGTAGTAGTAGTAGTAGTAGTAGTAGTAGTAGTAGTAGTAGTAGTAGTAGTAGTAGTAGTAGTAGTAGTAGTGGTGGTGGTGGTGGTGGTGGTGGTGGTGGTGGTAATAGCGCTAGCGGTAGCGGTTGAAGTAGTAGTAGTAGTAGTAGTAGTAGTAGTAGTAGTAGTAGTAGTAGTAGTAGTAGTAGTAGTAGTAGTAGTAGTAGCAGTAGTAATAGTAATAGTAATAGTAGTAGTAGTAGTAGTAGTAGTAGTAGTAGTAGTAGTAGTAGTAGTAGTAGTAGTAGTAGTAGTAGTAGTAGTAGTAGTAGTAGTAGTAGTAGTAGTAGTAGTAGTAGTAGTAGTCGAAGTGAACGCACGCGTTTATTTACCTCTGCAATTGCTGCCCGAATTTGCTAGTTTCTAGTGCGATTTTGTAGATAAATTTTATACATATATTTCGTATTAGTATTTCCTTCAAACTAACACATATACGACTGTACTCTCTATTCGTATATTTGTTGGTAGACGTCAGGGTTTCAAAAGGGGACACTATTTATTTAGTGTTTAGCTCTTTCCCCGACGTCTTGGTGTTATATATTTGTATTATATATTGTAGTAGTATGGGGTTCCTCTTTTTATAAAACACCATGGCAACCTCATATACGCGTACCCTGAGTCTTAAAATCACGACAAAGGCTTGGGGTGTTTCGCCAATTGAGGTGTATCATGGGTTGAAGGATGCAGTTGGGGCAGGGCCACGGGTCCTTCAAGGTCTCGTTAATGTTTCCAAATCTGTATGGAATGTCACCGTAGTTAATGAACGTGTGAAGGAAAAGTTGCTCGATGAGGTCCTTGTCGTGAAGGGTGAGGTGTGTAATGTGGAGGAAATAGATTCTGATCGTCTATTAGTCAAGATGAAGGTTCCATTAGAGATCCCAGATGAACGGATTATCACTGAATTGATCAAGTATGGCAAAGTGGACAAAGTAGAAGACGAGACCTATCCATTTGATCGAACCTTAGAAAATGGCATCAGAAGAATTTGGTTTGAAAAGGTAGAACAACCTCTGCCAAGCAAGGTCACCATAGATGGTCAATTTATCTTGCCATTATGGTACAGGGGGCAAATCAAAGAGTGTAGAATCTGCTTAAGCACAGACCATCTTGCAACAGATTGTCCTAACAAAAACAAATGTCTAGTTTGTGGATCATCTGATCATTTTAAGTGGCGATGCCTGCAGAACAAATATATAAAAGTGCCGAGCAAGTTGTCTCTAAAAAGAATGTCATAGAACCGGTAGCTGCTGAGATTGTAGCTGAAATCCATACTAATGGGAAGCACGTTGCTAAGGAAAATGTCATCGAACCAGTAGTTGCTGAGATTGTAGCTGAAGTCCATGTTAATGAGAAGCATGGGGAAAAACTAAGAATCCAATCGCTGTAGTTGCAGGCGATGAAATAGAGGTTCTAGATGAGGGGCTAAGTCTTACTCCAGTAACAAGTCAATCCAAGTTTGATGTCAGAGAGGCTAATTCCACACAAGTTGAAGATGATGATCAATACCCTCTGGAAGAGAGTTTTAATTTAGGACAAGTAAAAGTCAGGTCGCAAGATACTGAAACTAACTTTGATTTTCCACTGAGTACACTCAATCTAGACGATTTAAATAATATAGAGAAAGTAATTGGTGTCTCGGATCGATTGAGTGGAATAAAGCGACAGAAAGATGGAGAGAGTTCTGAATCAGAAATAGAGGAAAGTGATATAGAAGACGATAATATGTCAGTCGCTGAATCTGATATATCCACTCAAACACAGAGTTCTAAATCACCTGATGAAATGGTCATGTACAGGTCAGAGGCAGGAGAGGTGTTAGTTCCATATGTGACGGCAAATGGTGTTAAATATAGGCATCTGCGTCATGATTCAGATATATTAAAATATAAGCATTTGGAAAAAGTTGAGCTAAGTAATGCAGCGTTTGTGAGTAAAATAGGTAAATGGTCTAAGAGAGGGTCGAAAAAACCAAAATCTAGTTAGCTTAATAATGGCGGTTTTACACAGCATTTTATTACCTTTTATGCTAATTTGCACACTCAATTGTAGAGGCTTAAATAGTGACATAAAGCAACGTCACTTATTAGAGACTCTGAAAAATGAGCAGATTGACATTGCTTTGATACAGGAAACAAAAATTCAGAAGTCAGAATCATACGATAATTTAGAAAAGATTTCTGGATCCAGAATATTTTATTCGTTATCTCAAGATAATAGTGTAGGCGTAGCAATTGTTATACTCCCTCGTTGTTCACCCTATGTAAATATAATCTCTTCAGTATCAGGTGCAAATGGTCACTGGGTGAGAGTCACGCTAGATATACAACAAACACGTATCACGTTGCTGTGTATATATGCACCTGCATCTCATCAACTACGTCGTATTTTTTTTAAGGAGATGTCTAAAACAGCACTAGATAACATCACTGAAAACTTAGTAATGGGTGGTGACTTTAATTGTGTCATAGACAAAGAAAATGACAGGAATTCAACTTCAACTTATACTGATACATCACATAGACTCTTAAAAGAAATATGTGATAATGAAAATTTAGTTGACACCTATAGAATATCAAAACCTCATGGTAAAGATCTTACCTGTTTTTCGGTAGATGGTAAAGTTGGTTCAAGGATCGACAGAATTTATGTGAATAGTTTGTTAACAGGGTACTGGAGAGATGTTAATATTAAGCCAGTTGCATTCTCCGATCATAACATGGTTTGTGTAACCTTTGCCAATGCTGAATGGGTAACAAAAGGGGTTGGGTTTTGGAAATTAAACACAACACTGTTGGGAGAAGAATTTTATAAGAATAATATAGAGAGATGTTGGCAACATTGGATCAATAGGAAAGCATCATATAAGAGCACATTGCAATGGTGGGAGGATGTAAAACCGGATTTAAAGTATGTTTCCCGAAAGTACGCTATTAGAAAAGCACAGGAAATACGCAACCGCAAGAAAACACTTCATCGATCACTGATGAAAATTAATGCTAAAGTAAATAATGGTGAAGAGAATTATTATGAATTACTGGTTAAAATTAAAAGTAAAATAAGAGATATAGAACAATATGAGTTTGAGGGTGCAAAAATTAGAACAAGAGCCCAGATGCACGCAGAAGGGAAAAAGCCAACCCGATATTTTTGCACATTAGAAAAAGCACGGACAATAGATAAGGTGATGTGCTCATTAAACATGCCGGATGGTTCAACCGTCTTTACCAACAATGAAATGAGTACTATTGTATGCAATTTCTATGAGTCATTGTACAAGTCAGAGGGAATTGATGAAGATGCAAAATTGGATTTGTTAGCAAATATAGACAAAAAGGTGTCAGACACAGGCAGTGAATTTTGTGATCAACCCTTAACACTAGAAGATTTAACTAATTCCCTTAAAGGTATGAAACTAGAAAAATCACCAGGGTGTGATGGCCTTCCAGTTGAATTTTACCAAACGTTTTGGCACCTTGTAGGTCCAATAATGGAAGAATTAGGCACTGAAGTTTTTTAGAAAGGCCATTTACCACCAACTATGGCTAGGGCATACGTAAGGCTAATATATAAAGGAAATGACAGACGTCTAATTCAGAACTACAGACCAATTTCTCTACTATGTGTGGACTACAAAATAATATCCAGAGCACTAACATTGAAACTAGGTAGTGTTTTAGGAGAAATCATTGGAACAGAGCAGACATGTGCTGTACCCAGGAGGACAATTCTAACCAATACCATGGTAATAAGAGACCTTATACAATTGGTTGAGAAGGATAGCATCCCCTCAGCTGTGATTGCCTTGGACAATGAAAAGGCATTTGACCGTGTGGAATGGGATTTTCTTTTTAATTCTTTGCAATCGTTTGGGTTAGGCTCAAACTTTATTAAATGGATACAGATTTTATATACGGATATCAAGAGTAGCTATTTAGTGAACAATCAATTATCCAGAGAAATTGTCTTAGAACGTGGGGTTAGACAGGGGTGTTCCCTATCGCCATTATTATTTGTTATTGTGATGGAATCACTTGGCATAGCATTGAGGCAAAATAATAACTTTCAAGGCATATGTATTCGTGGCATAGAAAGACCACTTAAGCTGTCACAATATGCTGATGACACAACTGTGTTTACCAGTTCAAACAATGATTTTGCAATTTTAAACCACGTACTAGAAAAGTTCCAAAATGCATCTGGTTTGAAAATCAATAAAGGAAAATCCAAAGGATTATTTTTGGGGCCATGGAAAGAGCGGAATGACCAGCCACTTGAAATCAATTGGTCTAATGATACCATTAAGATTTTAGGCATCTATTTTGGCAGGAAACCGAATACAATACAAAATTGGAATGAATGAGTATCTAAGCTTAAGAGAATATTAGCAAATTGGAAGCGTCGTCGTCTTTCAATCTTTGGTAGAGTGTTTGTTGTCAACAACTTGGCATTATCTGGGCTATGGTATACAGCATCTGTTGTACACATGCCAAAACATGTAGAAAAGGAGGTTAATGAGTTGATATTGTCATTCATATGGGAAGAAAAGAATCATTTAGTTTCCCATCGTGTCCTCAATAATGCTAAGTTAGAAGGAGGACTTGATTTAATTGATATTAAAGTGAAATGTGTTTCTTTAAGGTTAAAATTTTTGGATGATCTTATTACATCAGATGAGACGTGGGCATGTGTTTCCCGAGCTCTCATGGAGAGAATTGTAGAACCCTTTCTGGCGGAGCATGTTTTTACCTCAAAGAAGCCACCTCCGAATAGCCAACTGATACCAGATGTGTTTAAAGATCAAGTTATGGAGTTAGAAATATTTGACAGATACATGCCTCCACCTACGTGCTGGAAGGAAGTACTAGAACAGCAATTGTGGGGCAATAGTAATATATGTTATAACAATGCAGTACTTTATCTACCGTCCTTTGCAAAATATGGCATTCAACATTTATCGGATATGATACATCCTCAAACACGTAGATGGATTTCAATGCAAGACGTAGCTAGAAAAACACATATGAGGCATATAGATGTCCAGCGGTTGCTAAATAAAATAAAACATGCTGTACCAATTGAATGGTTTCGTCTGCCAAATGTAAATAATAATAGTTTGACTCCACAACCCGCATTAGTTCTTGATGATGAGAAGTTAAAATACAAGATGAGATCCAAGGAATGGTACCATATTATGAGATGAAAACAAGTAACACCTCCCATAGCAATTAGGAGATGGGATGACTCAAGCTATAAACCATCCAGTTGGAAAAATGTATGGAAAATCTTACATTCTCCATACATACCAAATATGGCTCGTGATTTATTGTGGCGATTACTACATCGACGGCTATGGGTGGGACACGTGACATACAAGTGCAATATTACGACTTCTGATAGGTGTTACTTATGTCAAACAGACGAGGAAACAATCGAGCATTTATTTGCGGAATGTCCAATATCGTCACAATTTTGGGACTATATCAGCCAAATCTTGACAAAATTTGGAGCGAAGCCCATTGTTCTAGACACGCATGTAGTCTTATTTAGAGAATTTGGATCAAGCGGTGTAAATATCATAAAGTCTGAAAGGACTATTTTAATAACAATACTAACCATAGGTGTTTGGGACATTTGGAAACATCGGTGTGCACAGACGAAAAATCCATCTATGGGCAATCACAATAGAGCAATAAAGGCAATATTTCGTTCATTGCTGCTGAATCATATTCCTTGCGAATATTTTAGATTAAAGCAGCATGGTAAAGAAAAAGTATTCAAGGACATATGGTGCAAAACAAACATAGTTTCAATAGAGTTGGGAGCTGTAAAAATAAATGAGCCTGTACCAGCTTAAATCATTTAATTACTACAGCTGATTTATCTGTGTCTTTTAATTAATCTGTGTCATGTAATTCATTTTAGTCTGCACTTTGATATTGTTATGTTTAATAATTCATGTTAACAAATAAACAGACTGGGGTAATTTAATAATCAATCGATAAAGTAAGTTGCCATTGAATTATAAAATTGTCCCAGGTAATTTTAGGAATTTGCACAGAGTTTTATAGGGTTATTTGTTCCCGGGTAATTTACAAAACCTTACAACAAAGTAAATCAAAAATGGAAACAAGAGCGCCATCTATTTCCATCTATTTTTCTGTAATTTTCCTGCTGACTATATATGTTATGCTACCCAAATGCTACCACGCCCGCTTATCTTTAAAGACTCAGCCCACTGGCGTCAATGATTGACTTATTTGTCATTGATTGACGAGTCACTTTTCATTTGTTGAATAGTTGCACTCGCCACACGGGCCTACTACCACACATGGATTGAATGGTAATTTGCAAAACCTTACAATAAAGTAAATTGAAAATGTAAACAAGAGCGCTATCAATTTTTCTGAAATTTTTCTGCCGACTATATGTATTATACTACCCAAATGCTACTACGCCCGCTGATCTTTAGAGAATCAGCCCACTGGCGTCAATGATTGACTTATTTGTCATAGATTGACGAGGCACTTTTCATTTGTTGGATAGTTGCACTCGCCACACGGGTCTACTACTACACCTGGGTTGAATAGTAATGCCTTTGTTAAGTTTTGTTTTGCTATCGGAGCTTTATCAGCATATTGTTTTGTATCTATAGTTTTTAAGCCATATGTATTTATAGATTGTATTAATGCTCATTATTTATCATTGTTTTGGTGTAATATTAATCAAGATTACTAGTTCACCAGGTTTTTTTCTGGGGGTTTGCAAGCCTTTTTAAAGGAGTTCCTCCGTGAAGTTTGTCCGACTGCGTCAGCGTCGGTTTTTCAAAAAAAAAAAGTAGTAGTAGTAGTAGTGGTGGTGGTCGTGGTGGTGGTGGTGGTGGTGGTAATAGCGGTAGCGGTAGCGGTTGAAGTAGTAGTAGTAGTAGTAGTAGTAGTAGTAGTAGTAGTAGTAGTAGTAGTAGTAGTAATAGTAATAGTAGTAGTAGTAGTAGTAGTAGTAGTAGTAGTAGTAGTAGTAGTAGTAGTAGTAGTGCCAGCAGCAGCAGCAGCAGCAGCAGCAGCAGCAGCAGCAGCAGCAGCAGTTGTAGTTGTAGTAATAGTCAAAGTGAGATGTACTGAATTTGGCGTCGCTAATTCTGACGAATAGTTTCGTGCTCGTGTTCGCTTAATTTGTGTGTTTTGTTCGCTGCATATGCGCATTTGGTTGACTTTGGTGTTTTCTGTTTTGTTGTATTGTCCTGTGGTTTGTTGTATTTTGTGACTCTAATTTTCTATTTCGAAAACCGGAGTCACAAGCAGTGAGCTGTATGTCATTGGTATTTTGGCATACGGCTCGTGTGGTGTCTTTTTATGTCAGTTTATCCCACTGTGTGTGTTATTGACAGGCACATTTGTACTTGGCGGGATTGCCCTTTGATTCAGATCTCTCTCGCTTATCTGGCTAGCTAGCGGCGTGGTACTTGCATTTATATTCTTCTTCTTCAAAATAATGTGGATGACTCAATTAATTGAGTATTGTTCTACAACGGTAATTCGCAGTAGTAGACATTCGTATTGCTTGGCGTAATCTGGGTCAATGTGACTTCCTGCGAGTAGTATGACAGCTCGCTATAAACACCCTCGAAGCATTAGGATTACTACTCCCGGATGGTCAATCAATGCTATCGATGGCTTTCATGGATTAAAAGACATCATAGGCGCTGTACCAAATGTCTTAAAGGGGTTAATTAATGTTGGTAAAAATGTCTGGCATTTGACTGTATGCTCAGAGGACGTGAAAGATAAGTTTTTAGAAAAGAGTTTAATAGTTAATAGACACGTTTGCAAAATTGAAGAGGTTGATTCAGATAAAGTTATTGTGAAAGTTAAGGCAACTCTAGAAATTCCGAATAAGCGGATTACAGCTGAGATGGGGAAATATCGACACGTGCTTAAAATTGATAGGACACTTGAGAATTTAGTACGACGATTGTGGATGGAAAAGATCGTCAAACCAATTCCCGGAAGAGTGTCCATTGATGGGATCTTCTTCCTCCCTGTTTGGTATAGAAGAAGAGTGCCGCATTTGTACTAGCACCTAGCTAGTATATGTCGTTGCAAAAATAAATGTCTTTTTGCGTGGGTCCTCCGATCATTTAAGTCTCGATGTGACAAGCGATCTACTAGTAATGGTGCACGTAATGTGGACAGTGTGAGCTTTGGTGATATGGTCCAAGTGCCTGCCTCACATACTTCTAGTACAGAACATGATAATAGTAATATAACGCACACATATGCGCATGTTGTTAGTAAGGTTGGGGGCCCAGCTGTTGGTAAGGCTGAAGACACATTAGTTAGTAAGTCTGAGAGTGGCATGGTTAGTAATGATGGCGACATCGTTGTTAGTAAACCTGGTGATCCAGGTTTGGCAACTCATGTTAATGAGATTGAGGTTTTTGAGACAAGTATAACTCTTACCCCTCCAGCAGACGTTACTGACGAAACTCCAGAGAATGATGCCAGCGACAATGATGATACACACAGTTTAGCTTTGGGACAAACAAAATGTACATGCCAGTCAATGGATGTTGATACACCTTTTGACTTGTCACCGCTAACTGAGTCTGATTTGATATTAAGAAAATCTTAACAGGTGTTGTTGGGGGTAAAAGATTAATAGAAGATCTTAGCTCTGGGCGGAGGAAGGGGAGGTCTGACACCTCGATACAAACACAAGAATCTCAGCAGCCTGATGAAATGGTGTTGTATCGCTCAGAGAAGGGCGAGATTCTAGTGCCATACATAAGATGCTTAGATGTTCGTTACAGGCACTTGCGTAGTGATTGAGATATTTCATACTATCAGCATCTGACCATTACTGATCTAACAAATTCAGAGTTTATTATGAAGATTTGTAAATGGGCTGAACGAGATAAAAATAGTAAGAAGACAAAATCAAATTAGACATTATGGATATTATTTATATATTTTTAATGATAATGATAGTTTGCACTATTAATTGCTGTTTTTTGAATGATGGATTGAAACAACGCATGCTGCTAGATAAATCATCTGATCTAAAAGCTGATATCGTCATGCTACCGGAAACTAAGTTCCATAATGTCGAAGTAGTAGAAGGTTTTGAGCAACTTTCTGGAGGTAAAATAGTGTAGTCCAATGCCACTGATTTGAATACGGGAGTGGCGATCCTATTTCTTATCCAGTTGTTTGAGCTTATTATATATCATTTCATCCGACGCTGATAGTAATGGCAGATGGGTCATGGTCACTCTTGAAATATCTGGGATGACACTAAATGTGATGCCTATGTATGCCCCAGCATCCTATTCTCAACGAGGTGCAATTTACTCAACTATTGGCCCAGTAATTCATGATAGGTCAGAAAATTGTATTATTGGTGGAGATTTTAATTGTGTTTTAAATCCAGAGAAGGATTGGCGGTCCATATCAATATACTCTGATACGTCTCACTGGCGTTTGCAGGAAATATGTGATAGTGAGCACCTATTGGATATCTATATAATGTTAAACCCTGGCAGTCATGCATATGCAATAGTAACAGTAAATGCGCAGACAGCCTCTCGCTTAGACCGTATTTACGTACAAAATGTGCTAAAAGGGTTGATTTTGGATACTGGTATAAATCCCGTGACGTTTTCTGACCATTGTCTAGTTTCTACTGTGTTAGATAATGCAGAATAGGTTACACGTGGCCCAGGGCTTTGGAAACTTAACATTTCTTTGCTGAATGGTTTTGAATATCATCGCTGTATTGAAAGTTTCTGGCGTTTTAAGATCCGTACCATATCAGAATTTGACAGCTTGATTTCTTGGTGGGAATATGTTAAATTAAGTTGTGCTTACATATCTAGACAGTATTCCATTCAAAAGGCATGAAAAATGCGCAAAGAGGAAAAAAGCTTTATTCGTCAACAAACCCTAATCTATCGCAAAAGTTTCAAATGGCGATATTCACTTGACTGATGCTTTGGCGGAGACCAGGTTAAAATTATCACAAATAGAAATACATAGAGCAGAAGGCGCAAAGGTCGAGATCAAGGGCCCAATTTTATTCTGAAGATGAATAATCTACAAAGTATTTTTGTGGCCTGGAAAATTCTAGAGGTGTGGAAGGGATGCTAAGGTGCCTCGAAATAAATGGTCTAATTTTTAATTCAAATAAAGATGTCCTAGAAACTGTTCAGACATATTATGAAAATTTATATATGTCTGAAGAAATTGATGAAGAGTTGGCAGCTGAACTACTTGGTAATATTAAGGAAACATTGCCTCCTCCATCGGCTGATATTTGTGATGAATATTTAAACTTAGAAGACCTGACTAAATCGTTCAAAACAATGAAGAATGAGAAATCGGCATGGGGAGATGACATGCCTGTTGGGTTTTTCGTTACATTCTGGCATCTAAATGGTTCTAAATTATGTGAGGTTGCTAAAGGAATTTTCCATCATGGAAAACTTCCTTTTGCAAGGTCTCAAGTTCATGTCCGACTGCTATTTAAAAAGGGTGACCGGGGTGCCTTACGGAATTGTAGTCTGATTTCTCTTTCTCTTTATTTCTAAAGCTCTTTCACTGAAACAAAGTCAGGTGCTGGGTGACGTTATTAATCATGTTCAGACAAGTTCAATACATGGTAGATCAATATTAACCAACATTGTTCTCGTTAGATATCTGATTCAGTTGGTTGAAAAGGATAACATTCCAGGTGCCATTGTGGCTGTAGATAATGAAAATGCTTTTGACCGCTTGGAGTGGAAGTTTCTTAATGTCATTCTTAATGTCATTAAATCGCATAGGCCTCAAGTCAAATTTCATTAAATTGACTCTAATATTGTACAATGGCATTACCAATAGATGATTTGTGAATAATTTTACAAGCCAGCCAGTTAGTTGTTCCAGAAAATGGAGTTCGACAAGGTTTCTCACTGTCAGCACTTTTATTTGTAATATGTATGGAAACCTTAGGAACAACAATAAGAGAAGATATAGATTATCCTGGACTGTGCATTCCTGGGCTTATGACACCAGTTAAATGATGACAATATTCTAATGGTACGAGCATTTTTGTTGGCCAAAATAATGATTTTAATCGCTTCCATCTTATATTAGAGAAATTTCAAAAGGTGTCAGAGCTCAAAATTAATAAAGAAAATCAGTAGGATTGTTTTTTGTTCATGGAAAAAGATTGAAATGATCAGTCATTGTGCATCAATTGGACAGACCTGCTTTCCAAAATGAGCCAGACAAATATCGGTGGACGCATCAACGTTTAGATATTTTTGGACAGGCCATGGCGATCGATAATTTGATATCGTCGAAACTTTGGTATGTTGCTTCGGTTGTTAATATGCCTCAGCATGTTGAAAAAGAAATTACCAATATGATATTTGATTATTTGTGGGAAGGTAAAACACACCTTGTCTCACAGCGTGTCTTTGCTATTAATAAGATTGATGGTAGGCCTGCCATCCCAGGCCTAAAAATTAAATGCGTTTCATTCAGGCTAAGTTTATTAGATGATTTACCTCATTCAGATAGCCAGTCGGCACATGTGTCTAGATGCCTTATAGAAAGGTATATTGAGCCATTTTCAGCTAAATACTTTTTCTGGTCTTTTAAACCTCCACCAAATTACAGATGGATTCCATCGATAATTTTTGGACATTAAAACTGCTTTAGATAAGTTTGTTCGGAAAGAAGATTCACCCCTCTGCTGCGAGCATGCCTCCAGTCAATACCCATGGGGCAAAAAACATATTCTATATGAAGGCAGAGTTTTATATTACACAGCTTTTGCTAAACATGGTATTCAAGTTTTGTGTGATATTGTAGATGTAAAACACGAATTTGGAAATCACTATATGGCATATTACGTGCAACATCATTATGCCCCATTGACGCACAACGACGAAGCAGCTACAGGAAGCGATTCCAATGGAAGAGTTTTTTCTACCGAATGGGACGGTAAATGATGCATGGCCAAATCTAATTCTGGAAATTACTGATGCACGTTTTTCATAAACGTTAAGAAATAACGGAGGGTACACAATTTTAATGCAGCAGAATATTACTATTCCATAGGCTGTAGCCAAGTGGAAATGGTCTGAACATTCTCACATGAGTTTGGATGTGGTGTGGAGAAATATCCATTCACCACACATACCAAATAGAGCAAGGGATGTTGTGTGGTGGTTGCTGCATATGAAACTCTGGGTGGGTTCCCTCCTCAAGAAAGTAGGCATAGCAAATAATGGCAACTATCTATTCTGTACCAACACGGGAGAAACCATTATCCAATTGTTTACAGAATGTTTGCCAGTCTCGAGGTTTTGGATGTACATTGAACAGATATTTAGGGAAATTGTTACTGTTGATATCAAAATAATCCAAAATGCAATTCTATTTCATGAATTAGACATGTATAATCTGACTATTAATGGAAATCAAATCTTGTTATTTTGTTTGAGTGTGGGGACATGGGCATTTGGAAGCATCGTTGTATTATAGTCAGTAAATCATATACAGGGCCTATCTCTAGCAGTTTTGAACAATTGAAGTACGCCTTTCGTGCCTTGTTCTCGTATTTTCTTAAATGTGAATTTCATGACGCACTAACTAAAAATAGACTTCATTCTTTTGAAGTTAAATGGTGCCCTGGTGAGTTGATTTCCATTTTCCATCAGATTTGATTATTTCTTTTCCACCGTATTAGACGAATGCATGTATTATATATATATGTACATGCATTTGTGTGCTTAGAGATGTGATTTTGTTTCGATGTGTCCAATGTTTAAAAGTTAATTACATATATTTTTAATTCTTATGTTATAATGAACCTGCAGGCTGCCGTATCGGTGAGCTTTGGAGTGTGTGCGTGTGTGCGTGTGCCTTTGTGCGTGCGTGCGTGCGTGCGTGCGTGCGTGCGTGCGTGCGTGCGTGCGTGCGTGCGTGCGTGCGTGCGTGCGTGTATTTGGGCTGTTTCAGTGAGAAGCAGCAGCATGCGGGTATGCTCCAAAACTCACCGCTAATCAGATTAAGATGATAAATCGGGAGCTATAATAACGTTTGTTCCGGGATATTTTTAGAATGTGGAGCCAAAAGTAAAGTCGATTCTTTTAAAATAAATGTAAACATTCAATCTAAGCCCTTCTTATTCTAGATTGGGAATATATAGCGTGCATACAAATAATCGTGTTGGTATCAGAATAGTTATAGAATTTGGCACGTGTAGTAAAGTGAAATGTTATAAATTGTTTGTTAAGTTAACTCACACCTCACATACTGCAATGCCATCTGGACTAACACACAACAAAAACAAATTAACAAAATTGCAAAGCATGCAGAAAAAATGCATGAAAATGTTCTCAAAAATAGCAAACGGTCAAAACATCTTCAAAACACAAAAACATCTTAAACTCACAGACATAGGCAAGTCACAGATGATCAACATTTCCAGAGCCTTTCATCACAAAATCCAACCTAAATCTATAACCCACAGCTTTGCAAACACCATCGAAATCCACACATATAACACTAGGGACAAACATGATCTCCACATTAGATACACATGAACAGACACAGGGAAACGTAGAATTTCAGTTTGTGTCGTCAAAGCGAGGAATAATATAGATAAACACACGCGCGAAAAAATACTAAAACTAAAATCATGCAAAGACATAATTAAAACTAGCATACTCAATACATACTAGATCTAGAAAGCACAATGCCAAGATAACTAAGATCACACACTTCCTGTATCATTACCATAGCTACTATCATAACAACAACCCACCACTACTACTACTACTACCACTACTACTACTACTACTACTACTACTACTACTACTACTACTACTACTACTACTACTACTACTACTACTACTACCACTACTACTACTTCTACTGCTATATCATAATGCACTATTACAGCTATCGTGACTACTGCTTCCTTCAATCTGACGCACCTCAACAAGTGCTACTACTAAATAGCAACCTATGGGTTGAGCTGGGGGTAATTAGCATGCATGACCCCCATCCCCCTTCCTTCCCACACAACACCCCCCCCCCCCAAATATAAATCTCTAATCCCAATAACTAAAAGGAAAACCATAGATGTATTGTATCGTTTGTTCTTTTTACTATGTCTACTGAGCTCAGTACCGTATCTGTATATTCACAAGTATGTCTCACATCCTATGCTAAGCTGTGTATGTAATTGTATATGTATGTTTAATGTTGGGTGTCCGCCACCACTATAGGCAATGCCTTCGGCGGACAACCTGTATTGAAAATATGTAAATTGGTATCCAAGAAGCAAATAAATACTATTGAATCTTGAATCTTGAATCTTGACTTCAATTATGTAGGTCGCTTCACTGAGCGCAGCGTAATATCTTGGCATTTACTTTTTATAAATTATCCTGCGGGGACGTTGCTTATTAATTAATTTGTTCCCGGTTGACTGTGTGTCTTAAATACGCTAGATCGTTGTGTTTATTTCTCAGCCTATGCTCGCCTGACCGTTTGAAATTTTATTTGTATGTTATTGAGCTAGTAGCTTGGAACTTTTAAAAGGGAAACATCAAGCTGTTTTGAATTTGTATATTAATCGTTTGTCCATTGGACCCACTCCACCCTAGACATTTCAACTCCTCAATAAACGTGGCAATAGATCTACATGTCAAACATTGACGTCTGAAGAGGCAGCTGCACTGATCGGTCGAAAGTTATGACATAATCATCAATATTTTTAAAATTTAAACACGCTCCCTAACACTATCACGGGTCATTAGGCTCATCTATCAGCAATACCGAGAGCAAATATCTTAACACCTCGAACAATAGTTAGTAGCATAGAAGTGGTCACGAGAGGTCACGTGTCCAACATTTGTCCACGCCCATTTCACTTATCGTTCCATCTGCCAATCGTCTAAACAACTATCTCCCCCAATGTGGCGACGTGATGAGCAGCTGCTCTGATTGGTTGAAAGCTTATAACGTTATCAGTGACGTCATCAATGTTTGAATTAGGCCACAGACACTTTTTTCCGCCAAAAAATACTCGAATCTGATTGGTCGAGAGAGAGAACAATGGAAATGGCTCGCGACAAAACAGATTGTGTGCACGCCCTAAATCAAATATTGATAACGTCATTGATGACGTCAAAAGCTCTCAACCAATCAGAAAGCCGCCCTTCACATAGCGTTTCCACGGCCATCGTTGGAAACTCTCTTTCGCTTTCGATCCTTGTCTCTCTCCACCCAGGGGTATAAATGGCTACGAGTGCAAAAGCTGGAAAGTTACCAATAATACACGGAAATAAAAAAAACACCTATATATGGCGTGACTGGGACCTGGAATGATGGATTAGAAAGATGCAAATCAAACCAATTTCCTCTGAAACATATCCTATCAGCGGCCGCATTTTTGTGGATAGCATGAAGAGATACCAGCCTATATACTGTGTTCATGTCAATAACTGTTCAATAAGATGTTCCACTGGTTTCCGCACATTTAGCGGATTCCATTAAAGTGACATTCGGAATGGGAAACAAAGAAAACAACAATGCCACACAGAATGATAACACATACTATAGAATCAGCTAGATCCCTCCCTCCTCCCCCGCCCCACCCCCTCCACCCCCGCGCCCCCGTAACAACTTGAACATCCCCACACCACTCCACCCACCTAGCCTACCCCATGTCCATTCTAACCTAACTATGCTAACCACACTACTATCTAATCCATTCCAATTTTCTTCTATCTACTAATAAGCAATACAAGCTGATAAATTTACAAGGTCACGATTCAAATGGAATAGATAGATAGATGATGAGCTATAGGGGCTTTAGAGTCAATGTGTGGTCGGGTAACGAGATGTACTGGCCAAAGCGGAACCAGTACAATTCCACCTCGGGCTATGCCATGGCTACCCCGTCGGATGGCAATACCTTGATGCACGAATGCAGGCTAGAGACTCTAAGACCTGATTTGCCTCCAGTGATTATGCACCGGGCCACTGGAAGTACCCCAGTAATAAACAGGTTTTCTCATAGATAAGTACATGGCCATGTACGCAGGATGTCGTTGACAGATTAGACATTTTTAGAATGTACATATTATCTTTGCGCAACTTCTTCCTAGGAAAATGACCTATGATCACAATGTCCTTTAGAGTGTTCAGTACCGCTAGAAAGCCTGAAAGTCCCTGGTTTCTGGTAACAACGAACATGAAGTTATTCAAGAAGAAAGCAGCCATGAGATCGGCATTAAACATGGTCTACCATGAATAAATTAACCAACGTCTTGGCCAGGCCATTGGCCACATGCCTCTTGCTCGGATGCTGCTATGATCTCCTCACCCACATAGGCGACAACTGATTGGCCAAGAACAAATCGAAGGTGATAGCCATTTGCCGAAGATACTGAGATGCAGAGCTGACCCATATAAAAGCAGCCGGATCTGTGTCGAAAGCCAGCTGCGGCAACGTCTGAGCATGGGGAGGTTCGATAACGACCCCAGTCGATGCCCCTTTATAATGTTCCAGCTTCACTTGCTATGCTTGTGAATTTCACCGTGGACCTTTTCACACCTTTTACCACTCGTTGTGAGCGACATTTACATAACCTCCAGTTGGGTCAATTTGTGGATGGTCGCTAGGAAAAGTGGCCAAACTAGCAGCCTAAAAGACGAATAGTCACACCCTGCTGAAGAAGTTCCGCCACACTCTGTATTTCTCAAAGAGACATGTGTACGGAAATCCCATACCTTTCCCCTGATGAAGAGAGGGAGAGAATATGCTACGACGCCGCCCCACCTCCATCTGAACCACTGCCTCCCACAGAAGAGCTGTGAGACTCATCTCCGACCGAGTTCCACTTTGTGCCACCGAATTTCCACTGTCTAAAGGGCACTTCATGGTAGAACAATCTACTAATACGAACTTCCACCGCTGCCTCTTCTGTGCTTGCTTTCTTGCGAGGACATTATCCCATCCTAGTTCTGCCTCCTTGGCATTGTGATCCCCAGCCGCCAAGGACTAATTCACTGTGTGATGTTGTGTCTTAGTTATATATCTACCAAGGCTTGTTCAAAGCCAACAACATTTGCATTAGCAAAACCTAGACCCCGCAATCATGGGACTTTTGTGACTTTTATCACTCTACTGAGGTATATGCTCTAAATCTTAAATGCATTTACTAATTTAAGTTTTCTTTTTCTTAAAGATCCTTAGATATACCACCTTAAACAGCAGTTTCTTTTCGACTGCTCTTATAGTGTCCATTTCACGTTTTACTTAGGAAAACCCTCGAAAGAGATTGGCCATCTTAGTCATCACTTGACAATCTTACGCCCCACTTGATGGGAATAAATAAACTAGCATCGTTAACGGTGTCGCCTTTTAGTATCTAAGCACAAACATAAGGATGTCTGCTTTAGCCACCAAATTTCTAAATAGCAATGCGATCGAAGATGCCAGATCCTCTGTCAAGAAGGCTTTCTTCCCGCTTGCTCAGTAGGTCCTTGGCACTGCACTTTGAACCTCCCCTAATATGCCAAATGTCGCCTGTAACCATTATTCTTGCTGCCTGTCATTTAGCTCCCGTTCGAAGCTCCTGCAATTGCTGAATGTCTCAGGCACCGTGATTCGTACTGTTTTGGCTGGACTATGTGCCTCTTAGAGTAGCGATTTTAATTTGCTTAGGATAAGGAAAGCTGAGTTCCCTGGTTTACCACATTTTTTCTACTCACACACTTACACCTGAAATACCTTTGCTGACTCCGTGCCATTGTGAACGATCTTTATGCTGTGACGTTATTCACACTATGGAGGACCGGTCACAAAATACATGTTCTTCTTAAAGGCTTCGAATTCCTCCGGCATCCTTTTGACATGTTACCTTTCGTTCTGATGACTTTTGTCCGGCCTTTCTTTCTTAGAGAAAGTCTTGTTGCATAGAACACCACACTACATCACTAGTATGCCTTAATCGCACGCCTGAGGAAATCCACCATGTCTCGATCTTCTCAGTCGACAGTTATTACACAAGCTGGTTTATGAGTCTGCAACTCGGAAAAGCCTGTTTCTTGGGACTGCGCCAAAAACCTTTTGTCATCACTCAGGCCAGTCTACCCAACTTTGCGAGGGTAGAGGTTCTCGCTTACCATATGCGATCGTATCCGTCTGCAGCCATCTGAGACCTTAAAACCACAAACCGACTCAGCTCGCTAAATTACTGCCTCGCACGCGATCCCCTAATCACTAAGTTTAGGTACACTCAGAAGGCCCGCCTCTGGACATCTCCCGAGAACATCAAAGCAAACAGAGAGCAGCTACAAAAGCTTGCAGCAAAGCGTCTTCCCCACCCCACACCCAGCTGACCACTGTTTAAAGTGCATAGTATGCCTTGCCATGCCTTAAACGGGACATATCGCGATACTACCAGTACCAATGTCTTTGGTGACCGACTAACCCATTATAGACTAATGGGATGGGACGAATAGCATCGATAGTCACGTAGCCATCGCTGTCTCTCCCTAGTCCCTCAAGGACCCATTTCTCTGGAAATCCTCACACCCAAGAGACGGTTGCCACCGCCACGCAGGCTATCCTGCCCTTTGAACGACGATCTTAGTTTTAACCCAACGTTTAGTCAGATAACGAGGGCACCCTGTAGTCCACCTTTTCAGCCGATGGAAAATAACACGCATGGAGCTCCTGAATGAAAGTAAGGCTTCCCTCACGATTTCTCTCTCGCTCCATCTCATGTTCCCATCACATTAAAAAGAGCTTAGCTTGCATGCAGGGATAAAGACCAAGAGCCATCTGCAGTCCTCGGAAAAGCCAACCAGACTCCACTGTCCCCAAGGAAAAGCCTGCTGACCTGGGAATGACCCTCTGATCGTGCATACCAAGAACTACCACCTTTATAGCCAGCTCCACCGCCACTACCCCCACCTTTGCGCCACCTGTGCAGCCACCGCCACCACCACTTCCTCAAGAACCACCAACACACCGACTACTGCTGGAACATAGCTCACATCCTATAAAGATATGTTAAATGACGTGAATGCGGAGGAAGGGTATGATGTACGAATATCCAGGAAAGCATTCTGTTGGAACTTAATCATAGATGTAGGAAATGAAGAATGCCATCAGTATTGTGTGAATATATCGTATTCCCATAACATTTCAGGATATTTGAACAAGTTTACGGTACAACACATAACCATCAAGTCATATATTTTATAAGTCTCCTATTAAGGAAGTGGAAGGATTATGTGTATAACATTGAATTCGAATAATACTAAGATTTACCGTTCAGTACAAAATGGGATGTTCGAGAAGAATCGACGTCAGATAAGCATGCATTTGGAAAAGCAGCTAAGTTATGCTGTGCAGTCTCACTAACAAGGGAGTTAGAATATCAGCTAGAAGCTGATAATTTTACCAGTCTTTACCATGAGAGAGTCAAGCGCACTAAGGTGAATCATGAGGAAGGAACAATTGTAGAGTATCGAGAAAAACACTTACACAATTTCTAATCATTGTTCCATTTCTTTATGGCTAACTGGAAGTTGAACTCAAGCTAGGTGAAGATATGTAATGTCGGAATCAGGGACTCGTCTACTCTTTTAAAGCAGCAGTTGAAGAGAGAGCGACAGAAACGATGAACACAATTGTTCACCCAGGAGGACATCTCCTTGCTTGAAGAATCGAGAATATGAAGAGCTACTGCAATCATCTGTGGATTCAGTATAAAAATGTACAGAACATCACTGGACTTTATAAGTTCTGAATGTATGTGCCCAATCACTGTTGTTAATTGATTGGCAGTAGGAAATTTTCACAGGCACAAGTTTCAGGTGACCATAATTGGACGAATAAACGTTCTGTACTATTTCGATGGGAGTCAGTTTCCCAAGAAATTCAGCTGCAATAGCTGGATGCTGGCATTTTGGATCGCCGAAGAGATAACCGGCTAACAAGGGTTATGAGGAGGGTACGTGAAGTTTTTACCATGAGCGAGATTGACAAAAGTGTACTGACACATAGATAAAACAATAACAGGAATGCCTTGGCCCTCCATCCCTGAAAGCTCATCCTAACATGTTTAAAGTACATTTGTTCAGCACAGCACATGGGGATCAGAAAATATCTCCTTTCACTGACAGCCACCACTCATATGAACTCTGCCATCATCTTAGCTGCCGTCGAATCGTGCTGTGTGGTGTTCCTGGGTTGGGCAGGTGCCAGTGACGTCAGCAGCGTATTGGCGGCTTCTCATGGTGGGTGGCTCTTCACTGGCTGGTGCATTAAATGCAAAGGTTGGAGTATGCATGTAACAGGGTATATATACTCTATTGCTGACAGCGGGCTTCTGGAAGATTCGAGTCGCAAGATTAGATTTGATAGATTAGGCCTCAACCCACACTCTAGCATACACGTCACGCATAGCATGCGTGCACACATAGATTTATATCACTGGTTTTGTGTTTCTGTCATGGGGTTGGTGTGGTGGGAATAAAAACAAGACAGGGGCTGCCTACGAAGCAACGGTTCTATGGGATGGGGTTGTTTTGAAACTGCTTGAACTGTTTTGAAAATATTCGAGCTATTTTGAAGTAGCAGCTATGGGTGGGGAAGGGTGATGGGACCCGGTCTGGGGTGGGGCTGGCCCAAGAGGTGTAGACCAGCTGTGGGCTGTGGTCTGTGGGCTGTATCTCTCCCACGCATGTTATGACTGGAGACTGCTCGATACCTCGGGGTAGGTCTAGTCGGATTTTTTGCTTTGCTGCTGGTAGGTGAGATTTTCCATACCACCCTCCCAGGACAGATGTTGTCCAGAGCCGCTATTTTATATACTACTGGTGGTAATGAAGTCATTACTGCTGCCGCCGCTGCTGGTCTCCGTACAGTAGCGCATGGAGTCATCGAGCATTATCCGGAGACTACACATCCCATCCCAAAAAGCCATCAGTGGTATCTCGTATACCGTAATGGCGAGGGCATCTCAACACTGGAAGCAATCATGCTCAATCTGGCTACAAGTGCTATGGTGGAGATTCTCATTGCTTATCTCAAAGTAGGCGCTGTCACATGGCCGGCTGGAGTTGTAAGGCATCACTTTAACCATGACTACACACACACACGCACGCACGCACACACGCACGCACGCACGCACGCACGCACGCACGCACGCACGCACGCACGCACGCACGCACGCACGCACGCACGCACGCACACGCACGCACGCACAATGCCAGCACGTCAAGATGAACTCGCCCGTTTCCTAGCCAAGAAAGTCCTGGAAAGCCTTTGGCACTAATCGGGGACCTCATAAATGGTCATCCTCACCCGACTAGAAGTCATCAAGCCTTAGCTAGTGGCAGCATGAAGCGTGTGATACATAATTTTGCCTGCATGATGACAGTCAGCGCATCAGTGGATTGGCGGAATGTGAAGAACAGTATGCTGTTTTGCTGGGCCATGTAAGTCACTGGCTCCAAGTTTCTGGCCAAGTTCATGGGCAACAGTGGCGAAGTCAAGGGGATCCTGTTCACCAACTCTAGTGTGGCCAAGAAGCACAGCTTATGTGGCCTGCCCCCTGGCTGAGGGTACTGTTCTCTGGAAGATCCTCAGCAAAGAATAGAAGAAGGTCATTTCATGACCACTTCGACCAATGGCGCAAGCGAGAGGAGGCATCAGTCATGGAGGGTTAGATCACCACTGATTCATCATGCGAGTAGCACGCAATTGTACAGGTCCAGATTTAAGCTGCTTACATAGCAGCCTATGAGGCCTGGCGTGTGGTGCCAGAGTTGGTAGCACACAGTCGATCTCGAAGGCTCAGAAGCTGTAATGCTGGGGAATGGTGGTTAGCCCACCAGATGTGTCCCTGCAAAGAGGGTCAGTATCCTGAGCACTGCAACCTATATTCTAGGAGAGCCTAGAGAGGTGTGAGGTACCATATCAGTAAGAGACCTTGTGGGAAGCACTGATACGATAGGTCAATTGGCCATCAACAAGGCCAAGTCTGTGTACAAGGAAATAGGCATCAAGAACGGGGCACTGATGTTGACATGCTCGGAGTTGATGCGGATGGTGCCATCACGACGATGGCTGAGTCATATGTGCAGGAGTTAGTATAAGCCCTGTTGAAACCATGGAGTTCATTCCATCAACATGGAGATAATCACAATGTAGGTGCAATGGGATTGAGTCATATCACCATCGACGGTGTAAAAGATGCTACCTATAGCCTCCAACTACCCGAGGTGAATAAATCAGGGTTCTTTGTACTGCCATTTCAAACCCCTTCATAAACATGGCCACATGTGCGTTATTTCTACATATACTCAATGTCCTAGACACTGTGGTCCTCACGGCTGACGTGCACCCTCTGCATTACCTTCTTAGTTTTATTGGTATTTCATGCTTAACACCTCTATTACAGCCTTCATCTTCGCTGATGGTATGCCACTTCCCACTATACAGGCGAAAGAGCTCATAAAGAAAGTGCTCCTATTTCGTCTCCAAGATATAGATGACGCTACAGTCAAACAAGTGCTAACCATCCTCCTGGAACATGTCAGTACTGTAGAGCAGTTGACAGGACATTTCTGGTCAAGTGGTGCTGATCATCACCCCCTCAGGCCATGGAAAAATATCTCGCTGTGCACCCTTCTGGCAGACCATCTATCGCCACCAGGCGGCCACCAACTCGACACGAGGGCTGCCCCCAGATTTTCGTCAATCGGCAGAAGGGTATTCCTTTTCTTGGAAGGTTATACTGGTTTCTTCTGCTGACCGAGGAAACCCTGCTGAATAACTTTCCCAAACATGATGGTTTAATCCAGTTCCAGATAGCTGCTTTAAACTAGAACTAATATCGCGGTATTTGGAATAATTTCGGATATGATAGGGTTAATATGGCCAATCTATAAATAGGCATCCTTTTTAGATGTATAAACAAACAAAGCCTACACTTCTTTGTATTATATTTGTTTCAGCACCAAATAACATATTTTTTCTCATCTTTTTGCGTTTTACTTTGTCATTGTGAAGAGGAAGATGCGCATAAATGTCCTTAACTCCGTCACTGTGTGCGCAGGAATCTCCAAGGGAAATCCCAAGCGTTCAATCTGATAGGTTAAAAACATCAAGTATCTTTCATTGGTTTTAACCAGGTCATAATCGGGTGCAGTGTTTAATGGAGCATTCACGATCAGCTGTTTTTATTATTACTATAATTGAAAGCTTATAATGAATGCTCCGCGAGAAAGACCACGCGATTAGGCACATGATCAATTAATGGACTAACCAGGTCTGAAGACGCGATCGGCTGCGCGCGTGTATGCGTGTATAAAGATAACAAAATGGCCTGAATTTTTTTTAGCAATAAAATAGAGAATGTAGAATTGTAGATAAGAATCGTCGATCCTTGATTAAATTATTATACTTGACGTGCAAAAGTCTGGTACTGAATTGTTAATTATTGAAAATGGTCAAGTTTTATAAGGAATTGACTAATCAACCCCACCTGCCCGCCCAGCCCCTTTAGAACATTGTGGACCTATTGACTGCGGTGTGAAAGTCAATCACACACTTCATCCTATAAACTGGACTTACCGGAGTGTGTGAAAATAAATAATTATCAGCTATTTATACAGATTATTTCAAAACAATTTGACTCAAAGTTGTTGCTGTCGATGTCAGTAACAACTTTTGGGTCATAAAGTTTTCAAACTAATCAGCTCTTTATTTATTTCCTTTAAATTTTATTTCCATAAAGCCTCTGCATTCGTCTTGAAAGTGGTTAAATCATAGCCCTATAGATCGATGGTGAGCAATGACCCAGAACGCGTGAATATAGTGAATACAACACATTCCACGCTATAAGATCTGCTGTCTTCTAGAAAAGATGATCTAAGAGGTTATTAGTTATTAATAACTTGTCCGATTTTAGCTAAATATTTTGGAGACAATTTGATTGGAAATTATTGTCATGGCGCAATAAGTTTTAATCAAATCATTTTCAATATAATCAGCCGGGCTCGTTTCATTCATATTCCGGCTGCCTTTAGCGCATTCAGCATATCAATGGTATTACTGGTAAAGACTGATCAATACTCACCCAAGCGTACATTTATATACACGTGTGGGGTGAATTATTCTTGAACAAGCGAAGAATAGAGGGATTACAGTTATGGCTTCACCGGTTTAGTTAGATCGCTTGAATTTATCGTCATAGTTAGCGAGTGAATTTATCCCGCTAGGATATTTGGATGGTTGTTGCTTTATTTATTCCCTTGTAATGACATCAATTGCGTCATCAGCTATGGAAAGCGAAGGTGGTATTCCAATAATATAATCAAAACGAGGCTGAGTTAAGTTTATTTGTGTTTTACAAATGGCTGCTATTTTGCGTATTCGACGTTGTCAGCAACTACGATTTTCAGATTTAACTTGTCTTCATTGGAACAACATTTAATTGAGCATGGAAGGGTTTCTATACTAAGAACAGTAGGGCTATGTATATAACACATGGACATATATTTACTGCAATAATAGTGCCGAAAATTATTGCTTTTGACTACCATGAATACGGAAATGAAGAGACCAGACTCGTCAAATTCGCATGAAATGCTTTATTATCAAATTATTACAATATATAAATTGTCAATACCGTCACTGACGGTATTTGACGATATTGCCGGTTTTTAGAAATGAGACGATGACGATAACAATAACAATAATATCGCGATTTTCCCGGTTTTATCGGGAAACCGCCCAGCTCTACTTTAAACCATGCAACAGTATGTACTGTTCCAGACAAAGCAGTTGAATCCGCTACCTCACATCACTCCGATCCATGGAAGGACTATCTGACAGTCATTTGACCCATTATTCATGATGCGAACCCCTTTTCCATGGCTGGGAAGTCGCCACAGATGCACGAAGAAGCATGACATTAAAGTTCAATCTCTAGCCCGTCGCAGCGAAGGATGTAGAGCTCCCACAGGTGGTGAGCAGGTGTGTGATTATGCAGAGTAACCTGATCTGGACACCTCGTACGTGAATCATGAGTAACGAGTCCTGGCTCCACTGGCTTCGATGTGAAGGGAAAAGGGAATAACAGTATGGGGTGTAATGACGGATTCACAATATTCAGCTTACAGTTTGGATGTACAGATGCTGGTGGCTGTGCCACTCTTGTGCATGTGAATCCGGCCATTATACATGATAAACTGTTCCTACGGGTGTACACTGATTTCTCCATGATTTCACTTCAGAGTGCCTCCTGCCTGTTTGCTTTACACAAACCTCTACTTAGAGAGTTTCTCCATCACCTGGTTCTGGCGTTTTCATTTCACTTCTACCATCTTCTTGTCCACAAACATGAGACCCTAATTCACCAAGGCAAATACCCTGCCATTCAAGATTGTGGATGCTATGTTTCTATTTATTTAGTGTAATGCACTTATACAGCCCCACCAGTGGACAATGTATGAACTGGAAACATTCGCGGATTCACTCGATGAGGACTATGAGGAGGATGAGGACTATGAGGAGGATGAGGAGCATTATGGGGATAAGGACTATGACGGTGGCGACTATGATGGTGATTATGTAGATTATGCAGCAGTTGGCGCTCGGATGTGCTGGGTTTTTTCGTAAGACATACAAATACACTCTCACATGGTAGGTAGGCACATTCTTGGAGTTTCCAGTCCATGGCTCCCATATGTCTTGGTAGCACTTGTAGTCATATGAGCTGTCGACCGTTTAAGACGTGCTTCATAAGATGGCTTTTCTGTACGACCTTGTCAAGATTCTTAACATCCACAGAATGGCCAATGCTCTACCCTTTCCTGAGGACCCAGTTGAGATTAGACAATGGTGTATTTTAACAGGTATTCAGTGATGGTCTAATGAATGATTGCCGTCTGCTCAATTGTCAAGATTTCACACAAGCCATCTATGATAGAACAGGAGTCGTCGTGAGCAGTGATAGAAGCTGAGAACTCATCAACCACCTCAATTGAAAACATCTTCTATACGCCTGGTGGCTATTACCACGAGTTCATTAGCAGCTCGAGACTGCTTGTCACATGGGTCACAATATCACACTCGGCACAGTATTGCATTGGCTAGCAAGGCAGGCGGTGTGGCACATTCATAGGTCTCGGCCACGCCACATTCGGCATAAGCATTTCGATGAACCTGTCCCAAACAGAGTACAGATGTAATGTTTCTTCCGCAAGATCTACACATATGCTCTCACCACCGTAGATATGGCCAGCAGGTACAAGGACACTGTTACCCTTATGGATAAATCCATGGCTCAGGTGTCGGTCAGGTTCCAGAGTGCATATACTGACCTGGAAATGGTTAAAGAATACACTGGTGGAACGACAGCCCTCATGGGGAAACATGGGGTAATGGTCAGAGGAGTTGACGTGGGTCATCAACACGCCCACGCAATTGTCGAACATGACCCTGGCTGAGAGACTGTTACCAGACCAATACTCTCAAGAGATGGCGTCTCCTGGCGATTGTTCTAGAATGTGGGTGAGAGGGCTTCCTGTTGTCATTGTGAGATTTAATACGGACGGTACTCACTTGACAGGGCAAAGGCTGACTGAAGCTATACGGTGCACCATTGTCGTCCAGCCAAGAGAGAACAGCTTGAGTAAGGAGGCCAAGCTACCATCCGATACCATGGTTCGCTACCTATATGAGCCTGGTGAGTTAGAATGTGGATGGGAAGTTGACTTGACTTAGGTAACTAACGTTAATTGGACGATAGATACCAACAGAATCGACAGGTATGTAGAGACAACTGGGAAGCCCGGGTGGTACTTCTTGGCTAGTGGTTTCAGGCAGCCCTTTTCGTGAGAGGAGATCCATCTAGTTCATGCAGGTGCATATTTACCACCCGTCTCTGCGAGACCCCAAGCTCTAGCTCCTCGATGCGCTCTCTTACACTTTAGCATGCTCTACTAGATAATGGTGACCATAAGCCAGGGTGTTCATGCCATTTGGAGTGATCCATTGCTTGGTGTCTAGATGGATAAGGGAGGTCTTGTTCTGGTGTATTCCATGGATGTGTTGGTCTTCGCTTAGCACCATGTCCATACCATGGAGGAAGATCGTGCACTTGAAGAGGGGCTCCAGGTACTGTTCATGGCATATCTCCTTAACCACAACCTTGTGAATACCATTTGCCTTTTCGACCTCCTGCTCATCCGAGTGCCTGATGGAGTACATCTTCAGCTGGAGACCAATGAACTCCTGAAAGTGTGCACGCGCACACCCATCCTTCATCTTGTACAGAACCTTCGTTCTTACAGAGCTGTGTAGCAGGTGTTCTAGCAGGTAGTTTGCTTGTGTCATAGACGTCACTCGTCATGCACATGCCAATATTAATATTCAGGAGGTTGTCTGTATATATGGACAGTAGGTCGACCTTGCTACTACACTGTGGCTTGAGCGGGATGTAGTAGAAGTGCATATGAATAGCGGCAAATTCATCACCAGCCACCTTCGCTCGCGCATGTTTATCTATTAGGTTTATCAACTTGTTCTCAGATAACTGTACCGGTTAGGCATGTTCTTCATCGTCTTCAGGGCAACAGCGTTGTTCATCAGCTTGCAGAGCCTTGAAGCTCCTGGTGGCCTATTTTTGGAGCTCTTTATTGAGTCTGGTGTAGTGCTCCATCCACGGGAACCGATGAACGCATAGAACCCTGTGTACCTCCTTTAGCCTCTTCCCCAGACTTAGGTATATCTTGAGGTTGCGGTAGTGTAGCACATAGCGGTCCTTGCCCTGTGTGTGTGTGTGTGTGTGTGTGTGTGTGGGTGGGTGTGTGTGTGTGTGTGTGTGTGGTGTGTGTGTGTGTGTGTGTGTGTGTGTGTGTGTGTGTGTGTGTGTGTGTGTGTGTGTGGGTGTGTGTGATAGGGCTCTTGTGGGTACTCAAAGTCCACTTAATCTGGTGCTCACAATAGTAAATTACCAAACATTTACAGGCGCAGTTGTCATACCAGTGAACGCAGACATCTGCGCTGGTTCCCTGTGGCACCACAACTGTTGGATAGAACTTGTGCAGCATCTTCAATTAAAGAGGCATGCACACGGGCGCTGCGTCAACAGTGGACATACACTTTACAATCTTGCGGTCACACATAGTCATCACGTATCTCCTGTAGCTGGCATGGACTGTCTCATGCTAGAATTACAAAAGCAAATGACAGAGCAGAGAGAATTAGCGCAACAACAGTTGCAAAAACAGGAAAAACTAGTGCAAGTGCAAAGAGAGCAGATCGAAAACCAAACAGCCAGAATATCACAAATTGAGGCGATCGTAGCACAAATGGAGAAACACCTCCTTAGTCAATCACAGACTGGGTGCGCTAATCAAGAACCAGTTGATCTATCCACGCAGTCCGCTACAATAGTTCTATAGCATTTAGCAACAGAGATTAATGAGTTAGGATGAGATTAACACCATTCATTTTAGGAAACATTGCTAGGATCACGCGAAGCCTTGATAAGGGTCCAGAATGGGTAGACAATGAAGAGTGCCACTTGGCGATATAATATCGATTTATTATTAGTAGTAGTTCTTGATCAGACATAATTGAGTTGTAAGTATGGATCCGGAATATATCTTAGGCTGACATATTACTTCAGATAAGGTAGCTCGACTCCGAGATGCCTGGTCAATACAGATTGAATGCAAAAAGTTGTATTATAGTCCTTTTATATATCTTACCTGTTATACTTAGATTTACCCAATGTGGTGTTTCGTTGTTGAATTATAGGCATGCATAGCGCAGTAAGATAATGGGTCCTACTATTTATTATTACTTTGTCTTATGTTCCACTTGGACAGTTGTGAATGTAATTTCCTGAATCTCCGGTGCTTTATAATGTATTGTAAATATAAGCATAACTTTATATCATCTTCTGAAACTCGTTCTATGGCAGGCTATGCTGTTCTTAGAATGGGTTCTCATCCACGGTCTTTGCGAACGTGACAACATGGGAGTTTAGTTGTGGGAAAGCAAGCTTCAAATTTGGAAATACGAGGTTGATTGACCATGTCTCTGCATGGTACCAGCACTGGACTATGTGACACTGGCACCTGATATACAGCACAAGGACTGGCGTTTCCATTCCCCTGGTGGACAAGGAGACCAGGAGCCCTGCTTGTGTGAATTTGAAATAACTTGCCAAGGATATGACTCTGTATAAGCCTGTCGCCAGCTCTGGGTGCCAATTAGATGGTGTGCATATGAGTGGGGGGAGAAGGCCGGTAATAGCTAGTGGCGTTGGAGAGAAAGCCATGTCAGTGTTGAGTAACATTTAGCTCTCTTTTGAGGCATGTGACTGGAACAAGTCTGGCCTGGTCAACACAGCTGACACAGGTCCATTCTACCGCGTCATAAATTTATGTGATGTGTCCATCCATTGAAATTACTCTGACACGTGTCTACACTGGCTGGTCGAGCTCGAGATCAAAGAAAATCACCCAGACTAGATCCAGATAGGAGGAGTCGGTCTTATTCACCAATGAAAAGGTGTGTCCAGTTTCTAGCCAAACAACATAGGCAACGTCAGCCATTTATCAACCGATTTGTGGCCAACACTCACCGGAAATTTAGTGTGTATAGCCTGGAGGGAGGATGCCCCAGCGGTGCAATACATACTATGTGTCAGCTAACTTCTGTCAGTGTGAAGGCGTTGTGCTTGGTTGCAAGGAACATGCAGATTGTAATGAAACACCAAATGCTGGTCTCATTGTTACAGCAATCCTTTTACACTTAGAGGGGAAAGCTGACACAATTTAATCGAATATTAAGGACTACTCCATGTAACACTTCTGTTTATGCTCTGGATGACTCCATAAGTGACACCGGTGACCAGATTTCGCCTAAGGTTATGTTTCAGTGACAGCCCCAGTATCATTATCTATACAGCCGGACCAGGACTTAGTTTGGCCAGCAGACTGTCAATTAACCCGTAGACTGGGGAATAGAGAGATAAATAAAACATGAAAGCGGACCACACACCACTGTGTGTCTTTAAAAGTTCTATTCACGCCAGGCTCAAGAAATTGTAATTAAAATGCACTTATACCGTGTAGCCTGCTAGCAAAATTCAAGGCTTATGTGGACTCGGAAAGAAGTATGGTAGGCGAGAGCGATCTGACTGATCTCGTAGGATTCGTCTGGCTTCCACTATATGATCACGCTAGTGTGCATGTGACAGCTTGGCATTGTACCAGGCGTATATGTCATGATGGCCTTTAAGTTTTGTGATAGGGCTTGACATTGTTTTAAGTTGGTCCCTGTCTAGATCTAAGGAGAAATGAGGTGATATCCGGTATGACATTCTCTCTCTCTCTCTCTCTCTCTCTCTCTCTCTTTCTCTCTCTCTCTCTCTCTCTCTCTCTCTCTCTCTCTCTCTCTCTCTCTCTCTGTCTCTCTCTCTCTCCAAACTCATTGATTATTCTGCTAAAACCAAGAGACATCGGCAGACTTGAACGGGACCCTTTCATGGAGTAGTGCTGATTTTAACTTACTTTCAGGGCATCGCAATTTTCAAACTGAGATGGGGCATTCTAACGGTCTTAACGAACTGGAAGGGAGAGATTTCAATGTTTATGTTTAACCGCTCAGATCTCCGGTATCGACACACGCCTAGGAAGATCGGTGCTAACAATCCGACGATCTGTGACGACACTGATAAAACCGGAATTCCAGAGTAATACAAGGGATGCCGCTCTCATTTATATTTAGAGAATTGTTTTTCACGCATTTTATTTTCACGCATATGATTATCTTAGTATCCGTGTTTTTATAACATGCCATGGTACGCCTATTCATTTGTATCTGTGAGTGGGAGAAATGGTTTCCGCATTGGCTGGGAATCATCATTGGTTGAATGATACGAATACAGCTACATTCGTGCATTAGCTAGTTTTATGTTATCCAGACGACTACATCCAGACTGTAATTAGTCCAGAGGTTCCAATCCGGTACAATCGAAGATGTTTAAAGTATCTCAGTCCCCGAGCTTTGCCAGTATCACCAGCCATAAAGCCACCTCTGTAGAGTCTCATTTTACCGTTGGTAGACGTTGCCTGTGTCAAAATTTCTCGAGAAAGAGTGAGAACCAAAGCAACGGATACTGCGTCTAAGCCACAGCTTTATAAGTCTAGTAAGTTGTTGGCGCGCCATGGAGCAATGCCAGAAGCATGGCTTCATTTTATTTCGTTTTGCTCATGGTTTTAGCTCATCCAAGTAGAACGTGTTGATCAGTAGTAGCAGCACAGAAAACAACACGATTTTAGAGCCTATAAACGGGTTTATTCCATGTATAGGTTAGTGTATAGCACTATTCTTGTTCTGGACCCCTTGCCAGGATCAGGCGACGCCTTGGTGGAGTTTCAAAAACAGTAGACAATGACCGGTGACAATAGGTGATGTAGCAGCATGTTCGTGGTAGTTTTGGATCTGGGAGAAGGGGTGTGTGTGGTCATCATTCCTGGTCACCGCTGCTTGAACACATGCCACTCAGCGCCATTATAATATTTTTGCTATATATTTCACACCTATAAATTATAAAGCAAGATAGTCGTCACATGTGCTGTTGTTTTATGATTAATTTATCTCTGCCCCTGGGACCATTGTGAACGTAATTTTCCAAATTTCTAATTTCTAGCTGTTCTAAAAATAACCAAAACATCGGATCAAAACACGTTTTATGCTGGTCTCTGGTGATATGAACACAGGTCCCCTATCCACGGTCCTTTGGAAATGTGTCCACTGGGGAGTGTGGTTATGTGGAAGCAAGGCTTCGAGTTGGAGATAAGAGTTAAACCAAGCGGTCCTTTCCCACCACCTCCGAGAGTTTCATGGCGTGCCTGAAAAGGCATGACACCAGCACAGGTCTGTGTGACAATACCGTACACCCCCGCCCCCCACCCATATTACTATTAATACTATCTGTCTAGATGGCGTGATAAGCTTGTTTATAATACCGTACACCCCGCCCCCCACCCATATTACTATTAATACTATCTGTCTAGATGGCGTGATAAGCTTGTTTATAACGAGCACACTATGGACCATTTAAGAGATGGCACTAAAGCAGATAGCCTGATAACACTGGTTACTGGGCTGATATAGAGCGATGCCGGGCCAATGCAGCCCAGTACTGGCCACATACTCGCCCGGAAACGTGGGTTATCGGTGTAGCCACATAACACAATCCAGTTGCCATATTAAATGCTATTTGGGCCCATAAAATGATGGTAGTTTAGGTCTTGTAACCACCCATCTTAAGGGATTCATCATCTCATGGTCCCAAAATACTGTGCTTGGAATAGACAGGTGTGTCTGTAGTTACCTGAGCATGCTGAAGAAGACCAAGTGGAAGGTGCTGACTGAATAGAAATAATCAGATATCCATATACACACAGTGCATACCCATGCTGGCCCGCGCAAGACAGGCATGGTCACAGCCGCCAAGACAACGGCTCCAATGCATGTACCAGTATCGCAGAAACACAGATTCATGATCAACATAAATGTTGGAGAACGGTATCGTTTAAACTTTATCATATACACGAGGAGCACTAGGTTTGCAATCAGACCCACCGTGTAGATTGCGTAAGTAATGATATTCATCACACCAAAATGTATTTTCTCTATATCTTCCATGTATTGGATATATGGGATGTCATGTAGATCAATTGGTATTGTGACGTCACTAGATGTGGTCACTCTGTTTATATAATTGTCACTGATACTGTCACCCGGGCACGTGAGATTTGCTGTGTTATGGATACCACCAGCAATAGAGCAGTTCTTGATGGCCATATCGATATTCTGTTCAATCTGGGAATAGAATGGATAAATTATGCACCTTTACTGTACCCAATCTACGCTGGCCAATACATTTACTTCTTTGGCACTTGACGTAAAGAGACTAACTTAATTTGACTCAAATCTAAGCTGATCTGTGCTTGATATGAATAAACATAATATAAATTGAGATTCATAACGCGCCAGTTGCACAATTCTGTCGCTACTTTCACTCTAAAACGCAGTATTAGCGGAATCCATATCTAGTTATGCGCCACCATTTATAGCCAAGCTCGGCTCACGTTTCCCCGTTTTGGTATCGGTTTATATACTTTGACTCCTGAATCACCAGAATCCCAACTTCAATGTAGCTATACAGGTAAGCTGATGAATATTGTGAAACTAATTTGACTGGGTGTTGCTACTATGCCCACGGTCATAGTAGTTTCGAAATATTCATCAGAATATTTATAAAATACTAATGGCATACAATTCTTGTACTTGACAGACTTTTAAATGTTCATGACGGAGCTAGATATGTCACTAAGTATTATGCTGCTGGCTACAGTTGAATTAGTTTCAAAATATTCAGCATAATATTTATTAAATTGTAAAGACATACATTTCTTAGGCAGACTTTTCAATTTTTATGACGGAACTAGACACGTTGCTGTATTATTACGTCAGCCTACGTATGGTGTAACTGATAATGACGTCATATACTTGAGTGACAGATCGGAAGATCGGATCCATCCGTTAAGAAACCTTTGTATCTTACCCTGGAATTTGTTTATTGTAAGTTTAAACACTTTGAACGCGTTTTTAGTTTGATTAAAGAAGCATTACCTCCGAGCTATAGATAAATCTGGAGATTTTCCATATTTTTGTTGTATTATATCTGTCCTAATGTATTATGACTACATACTAAAATGTATGCAAAAATTCCAGCATCCCCCCAGCCACCCCACCCCTCCCCCCACCACCAACACCCTTCCCCCCCCACCCACCATACCCCTACATATGTTTGTTACTATGTGTTGTTTTTCCTGAACTCTTGTGAGCGGATGAGTTTTTCAATCTAGGAAAGCATTATGTTCACGAAACAATCCAAATAGAAAGAACTTAGAAAATCTTCAGTATGTCTAGACATACTGTTGACGGCTCTCAAAAACACCAAAGCGATACACGCCGGCAGAAGAGAAATGCCAAAAGATTCCAAATAACAAATAAGCTGCACAATCCTTCTTTTGTTTATGCAAGACGCGCGATGAATCACAAGCAACCACTAAGTAGCAATTACTCTGGTTTCTCTCCAAAACCGAGATAATTTGGACCGTCAGATTTGCGATTTAATTTTTTACCCGCGTCGCTAAATGCATGGGTATATGCGAGCATGGAGTGCTTCTTCTTCTTCTTCTTCTTCTTCTTCTTCTTCTTAACACATTTTGGAATAAACTGAGTTCTACTGGAGGGATCTTCACCAAACTTGGTGTATGCGCGCGGGGTCGAAAGCAGATATGGAAATCCTGGAGTCTAATACGCAACAGCAACAACTTTTAGCAAGTTTTCAAAATAGTCATTTTTATGCACTCTTCAATAACTCTGCCTCTAGTTGTGTAATCTTCTCTGAACTTGGGTGGAAGCCTGCCCATCTGGTCGCCAATACGTGCGACAATGGTGAGGTCTAATACGCAAGAGAACCCGCTTTTACCAACAGTTTACAAAATCAACAGTTTACACATTCTTCAATAATCTTCTGTGAAATCTTCTTCAACCTTGGGTGAATGTGTGCCCATGTGGTTTCGAACACGTATGTGTCCAAAGGTTAAAACGACACGGCAACAGCTTTTAGCAACCTTTTGTTTTCAGATAGACATTTTAAAATCATTTTTCCCGAACTCTAATTGAGGGATCTTTTCGTAACCTGGGTTGATGTGTGGCTGCGTGGTCCCGAAGATGTATGTCAATTTGACTGTCAAAAACTAAACCGCAGCAACCGTGTTTCCAAAATAGGCGTTTGGACTCACGGTGAGCCGACTGAAAAATATATAAACGGCGCGGGTATTGGACAAAGTTCTCCATGTTTATATGTGTGGATTTTTGCATCTTCTTGGATTTTGTGCGGTCGTATATATAAGAATTGATGGTAAACTGATAGTATTGACCCACGGAAGCGTTTTATGGCAATGGTTTCGTATATTAAATTTCTAGATCTATCTATCTGTCAATTCACTTCCAAAGTATGGATATTGTAACCACATATTGAAACGCGCTATACAACCGTCAATGAGTAACACGGGGACATCGACGGATGACGGTAACATGGATACAAAATAATTGGCGCTCAATTTGAGATGAGTTGATAAATCATAATTTTTTCTTGTACGTGCTTATTGTTGAATAAGAATTTTGGCAAAGATCTTACAATGAATGCGCGAACGATGTACATGCAGGTTTCCTACATTCAACACCCTGTTGTTAGTTCACGATATCCCGTCAAGGTGATATTCTTCTGAAAATGTATCAAATTGTGACACTTGAAGTCTTAGTTCCCGAGTTTGCACCATCTACTGGAGCAAATAATAAATATACCCTTAGGAACTTTGGTCATTCCTATTCCTGATCACCAAAGAACATACCCAACCCATATCAGGTTTCTAGAACATTATGCAAACACGCATGGTTTAGGCATTAATGGCAGTCGGGAACAAAGAGATAATGCAGTGGGAACCAGAGATCGTGATAAAAATGGCAATCGGGAACACAATGATTCTCAGCTGTAATTGTATTCCAAATACGCGTTAATTTCCTAGGTTCAACGCCAGAAATACAGTGAAACATATGTATGAGCAGATTATGGAAGGTAATCGGGTGTTGCTAAAAAAGAGATTTATTATAGTCAGTTAAAGGAAATCAGACCTTAGCTTATACTCAGCATTATTGTGATAGAATTTGCCACCCATAATCCCATCCCTGATATTTTAGCCTTTTATTATGCCGACAACGAAAGATATTCAGGCTTCAGTAGCTAAATGTTGATACATTTCTACAGGCTATGATGGCTGTCATGATTTACTTTTCAACCAATCAGAAAAAAACTAGCACGTCTGCCTCAGTATATACGCTCAGTCATAGAGGGGCCAGCTCTAGTTTTGGCACTACGGTAAGAAAGCAATTGTACAGGTAAGATGTTGAATATTTTTAAAATAATTTGACTGGAAGTTGTTGCTGCCATAGGCAACAACAACTTTCTGTCAAATTAATATTCAACGAGTGTTACATAATAAAGAATGTAATGCATTGGCACTTACATGGCATCGCACACTATCGCTTGAGAAGAGAAAATGGTGGCGATTACTCTTCAACATTTACGCGATATTACAAAGCAGATAATTGTGATACAGATAAGGGAATGTGACAGGATATGAATGATATGGAATCTATGAACCTTAATCTCTCAGTGAAATACAGCATTTGAGACGAGATTAGAATCGTTTTAATACAGATAGTGGCCTGCGCGGCTACAAGATGGCGTCTCTTTAAGATGTGTGGTCACACGACCACGAATCTTGAAGAATAACCACCTTCTGATCCAGAATCAGACGGTCACTATAGGAAGGGTTCATTGTAGAGTCAACCGATAGATGTTTTGTAATAAAAGAACGTAATATAATTTTCTCTAACTTTCAGTATTCCAAGAGTCATCATGAAGGGGTTTTAAATGTTTAACAATACAGATTGTGGCAGCGTAAAATGTGTTACACAGATTGGATGTTGCTTTTTATTTTGGTGAAATCTTCCTAATGAAGTTAAATTAATACATGGGCAATACATGCGACCTAAGCACACTTTTTTTAAAGAACCTGGTAATCGCGCTCCTTTTATTTTTAAGTCAGCAACATACCAAATACAAATACATATAGATTTTGAACAATGGATGAATCCACTTTTCGCTATGGCACGCCCATCTCAGCCCATGCTTTGAGAAGAACTTATTGGTTTGATTGGCATCTATCGAGTTCCTGATTCCAGGTCCCATTCACACCATATCTAGGCTGGTTTATCTCAGTATATTATTGGTAACTTCCCCAGTTTTACACTGCTGTCCATGTATACCATTGGGTGGAGAGAGGTCCCATTTCATATCACTATTATCAACCTCGTCAGGTAAGTCCTCGTTTAACAAATACATTTTATGCTATTGCAACACATGGGATTTTATAGATAATATGTGCGTCGCTGGAGTTCACTGACGGAACGTGATCTGGGAATATCTTGAAAATAAACATGATATTCCTGTCTCAAACATCACATTATTTCCGTGCTCACAGTGCCACCAATCTGTGGTATCCCATTCCTTTAAAATAATGCTGTTCGTGACTGCCATTGCTGCCTACAATATACATGTTTGCAAAAATGTTCTGACAAGCCTGATATGGTGGGTGTGTTCTTTGATGATCAGGAAGAGGAACGACCAAAGTTCCTACCCGTACATAGTTCAGAACTAAGGCTTCATGTGAAAAGATTCGATGCATTTTCAGAGAACTTTCAACTTGATGGCATACCATGATTTAACAACATGGTGTTGACCGTTGGAAATCTACATTCACAATGTACGCACATTCATTGCCAGATGCCTATCAAAAGTTATATTCAACAATAAGCATGTACAAGAAAAAATGACGACTTGCCAACTCACCTCAAATTGCGTGCCGATTATGTGTATCCACGTTAGCGGTGTCCTCGAAGGCGCTGTGTTACGCTTTGCCGGTTGGACGTATGGTGTGTGGAACAAATGTGTGAAATTACGCTCAGGATTATGTCACTCTCTCTCTCTCTCTCTCTCTCTCTCTCTCTCTCTCTCTCTCTCTCTCTCTCTCTCTCTATGCATGGACGTACGCAATTATATTTCACATCTAGAAAATAATGTTTGCGAACGATATCTAACTGTACAGCATACTGAATATTTTGAAAATAATTTAACCAAAACTCGTTCTTGCCAAATATATAATCAATCCTCACTCAAATTAATGTCAAAACATAAAACTAAAACTCGTTGCTTCCAAAGATATAATCATTCATCACTCAAATTAAATTCACAACAACGACCAGCAGGTAGCTATCTCGAAATAGTAACTGCCACGTATACATACACAGAACAGACTGATGTATCGTGGAATTATTGTAGAAATGTTCTGCGTATGCTTTGCCTTAAGATACATATAGATGGCTATTATCATTACCAATATACGATTGATATCGATCAATTACCTTCCGGGGGAATTATTGATTCTTCTTTGATAGTCTTTCATAGAGAAGCTTATCGTTATCAACCTTTTATGATCATATTTTGCTTCATCATACTCATCTCCATCACCAACCTATTGTTATCACTAATATTAGCATTTTCTATTAATAATACCACAACCAAACCTGTCAGTAGCGACCACCATGTGGTCTATGAGGAGCAAAGCCCCTGCGGGCACGCAGTTGCTCGAAACATCTTAATTTTATACTTAAATGGGGGTACCTAGATAACACCCCCACCCACCAACAACCCACACGCACACGCACGCACGCACACGCACGCACGCACGCACGCACGCACGCACGCACGCACACACGCACACGCGCACACCACCCGCACCCACCCACTCACCAGGTATGCTCAGCGCCGAACTATTATTTAACATCAGAGGAAATAATTACATATTGTCATTCTTCAATTCTATAGCGATAAAATATCATTTTGCTTATAAGAAATGGGTTATTCAGAAGATTTTTAATAATTACATATTGTCATTTTTCAATTCTATAGCGATAAAATAATATTTTACTTATAAGAAATGGGTTATTTTAAAATAAGGTTTTAAAACTCCGTAGACTAGGTGCCGTGTACATGTGTTAGTCTAAAAAGGGTGTAAATCCGTATTGACAAAGAATTGTGCAAATCATGGTTACTATGCACCATGTGTAAGTCTTAAAACGTATAACTTCTGCAAAACTGCAGTGAATGAACGAATTTAGGAAAGCGAACTGGCATTCTATGACCATTCAACGCATGCGGACTGCAATGAAAGCCTAGGTACCCTGATAAAGCAGGTTACTTGGACGATTTCAGGCCATGTTGGTCTGCTAGTGGCGCAGTAACCTGCGTTATGGGGTAAACAAAACAGATATTCTCTATTGACTTACTTTTGTATGGCGTAGAAGTCGAAATTGATCGATACGATTGAGACACACATGCAGCCCGTGACACCATTCACTCACCCACCAACAAACCGCTGGGATAACTACCAACCCACTCACCCATCCACCCACCCACTGAGTGATACCGGTAGCAATCACTCACTCACTCGTTCGCTCGTTCAGCCGGTCGTCCGCCCACCTGCCCATCCAAGCTCACTCACTCACTCACTCACTCACTCACTCACTCACTCACTCACTCACTCACTCACTCACTCACTCACTCACTCACTCACTCACCACCCACCCACCCACTCACTCACTCACTCACTCACTCACTCACTCACTCACTCACTCACTCACTCCTCATTCAGCCACACAATCATCCACCCAGTCGACCACACACACACACACACGCACGCACGCACGCACGCACGCACGCACGCACGCACACACACACACATACACACACGCGCACACACGCACACGCACACGCACACGCACACGCACACGCACACGCACACGCACACGCACTCGCCCACTCACACACTCAGCAACTCATTCACTTACAGCCACAATCTGTCACAGTCATCACCACGCATCATAGCACTATTGTCAAAGTTGTCAACATTACTCACCATTAATGTAACTCACCATCACCGTCACCATTACTCGTTGTCACACGCACCCACTGCTACCATCACTCACATTCACTCACACTTACCATCACCGTCACTCGCCAAATCAGTAGTATATGTTCAATAATATCATTATTGGCCTGTAAATGCCTGCAAATGCCGAGACTGGACAATCACTAAGCAAATTAGCTTTCAATTCTCTTAAAATGAGAAAGACACTAGCATAATGGGTACACCTTATTTGCGTCACTTATGCGAAGATCTAGCGGGGTATATCCAACACCACCCCTCACCCCGACCCCACCCCAAGGTACTCTTGCACTCCAAAATCAGAAGCATTCATTACTGCAACTTCTGGGAGAGAACATCTCCCTCCGAAGATACCGTAGCAAGGACTAATGAATAGTTAGGTGTTATGCACACATACGTAAAATCTCTCAAACGTGGGATAGCATAAACTAGCTCAAATAATGCACAGAATTTGCTGATTTGGCAAGAAAGACAGTCAACCCTGTCTCATAGGCAGACGACACGCAGTTTCCCTCCAAAGAAGTCACATAAGCATACTTTGAAAAGCTATTCGCACTACAAATCCTGATGACAATGGCATGTGTTAACTATCCCCGATAGCGGGACATATATATGGCGGAGTGTTTGTTAGTGCCTTGAAATAATCTAACAAAAAATCTGCACCAAGTTTAGACTTCGTGTCATACAGGTGCATTACAGATAACCCCCAGCTATACAAGTGGATCATTAACACCTACAACCACATGCTACAGAACCTATACCACAACCCTGGTGCACAATCGTAATAGTGCTGGTGTTCAAAAACAAAGGGAGCTGGCTTGACTCTGTTGCGCGTAGTCATATCACCATTACCTCTATCATAATTTCGCTATTCCGCAAGATTCTGACCAATAGATAACAGCCGTTTATACGGGGCAGGGGTCTCACAGACTCACAACTCCATAAGAGATGTATACAGTTCAAGTGGGCACCTTTGAACATCCAATCGTACTGCTTCATAAATACCAGAACTCCTGCACTACGCTTTTCGACTTGTAAAATACATTTCCGTCTATCCTACATTCAATTGTAGAGCAGACCCTCCATGACTATCGCTTACAGACGAATTTGTCGACTACATGCTCTGATTCTATGAAGCTATCGTTGGGAAAATGCATGGAACTTGGTGGATCACTGGCATGATCCGGCCAAAAGTTGTCCTCCCCCAAGGGTGTGCGTTGGGCCCACTTATTTTCACTCTCTGGATAGAGTCGTTGCTACGATCCCTGGCCAGCCATGTCGAGTCTACCATCCTGTCTTATGCAGATGACACCAACCTTGTTTCTACACTGCCTATGGAAGAACACAAGAAAATGGTGGACTGGTTCACCCATAACTCCAAGTCGGGTGGCCTATCCCTACAGACGAGAAAAGGTGCGGCTCGCTCACCAACACTAGACCAATCACAAAATACCTTGGCACATACATCTCACACAACGCTCAAGAAGGTCAAGAACATATCTCAAACTACATGTTCATCACTCTGAGATCAGAGCTGGAATAATATTCATAAAGCTAGGCACCTATGTCCCAAACAGAAGGGCACGATCGCACCGCGCTACCTCATTCCCTCACAATATGTTGCTATCATATTGACATCACCGCGATTTACGTAGACAAGACTGTAGAACTGTTCACGCAATACAGCAAGACATTTCACACTACACTGCCAGATTTGCCAATCTTTGCTAGAAGGAACTAGTCAATAAAATGTAGACTGCGAATGCTGAAGGAGATATACTTCCTCATGTTGTTGGGGATAAAGCTTATTGGCATAGGAGTTGGCCTGTATGATTAGTTGAGAGCCATGTGCTTAGGATTTGTGGAACACAACCTGAAGTGTGGTGGCTTGTCGTCGTGACAAGCTGAGGCGCAGCTTTTAGATTACTGGCACTGTGCACTGCTCCCAGATATCGACCAATGATGTGGCAGTGATCTTGGACGCTGTATGGGAATCCGTTACTAGATATGGTAGCCCACACACACACACACACACACACACACACACACCCCCCCCCTCCCTGTGGTAATGTTATTTATGAGTCTAGGTTACTCCTGGGAGCCGCCCATATTTTAAGTGATGTCGGTCTTTTCACACAGGAATTGAATTTTTCAAGCAACCTACCCATTTAACAAAATATTTAAGCTGTCCTCTTATGTTTCGTGTTTTAAAATTGTTTTCTATTTTGTATGATGGATTTTTATCTATTTTGAAAACTATTTGGGATTCTTCTGAATAGAAAGTTCGAACCAGCATTATTATGATCAATTAATTTCAAACTGTCTTCCTGAAATGGAACTTTTCTTTTATAGTAAGAATTTCCTTTTAGCTATGCCCCGCCTATCTCTAGCTATGCTCCACCCACACCTCGCTCGTGTTGGGATCGATCGATCTCTGAACTCACTGACTATCAGTTTCCAGAAACCTATACACATAAGAAATTGAATATTTTGAAACTAATTTGACTGGGCGCTGTTGCTGCCATATGGCAGCAACAGCGTCCAGTCAAATTAGTTTCAAAATATTCAACAGCATGTTTATTTTAAATAGTAGAGACATACAATTCATACAACGTGTTGAACTATCAAGAGTTGAAGACGGGTCATATATTTATTTTACGATTATATCGTCATCCTAACGCCGCTTAACTGATTATGACATCAGTTGATAGATGGATACTCTGGAAAGGTCCATTACGATTTACTGAATTCCAGTCATCCGTGGTTGTGATAACTAGCCTCATAGTGAGGGTATGCGCGTGATCAATCTAGCCAGTATTTCGTATCTATGACTATAACATACGACACATTTTGGAACATAGTCCCTGGTTAGTTATCAGTTTAATCTCCTCCCGAGACCACTGCAGTTCTATTCTTCTTTATGAAAAAACTAGAGAGGTCCATTTCTAGCTTTGCCCCGCCCATGCCTAGCTAAGCCCCGCCCACTGTGTACGTGTGTTGGAATCTCTTTGTACACTTTGAATCTTAAATATCCAGATTCAGAATATTACGGTAAATATACACGTACGCTGTTGAATATTTTGAGACTAATTAGACTGGGGGTGGGCAGATCCCAGTCAAATTAATTTCAAAATATTCAATGTGTATTGAACTGTAACTCCATCAAAGATGCGTAGGTTTGACGGACATTTTGATGTTCATAACGGAACTAGATAATGAATGTGACGTCAGCTAACCAACTAGTTGCGTAATTGATTATGACGTCAGCTACTTGAGTGACGGATCAATCCGAACCACTCGTCTCCCTATTGTTACTCTAGTCCAATGGCGCCAAGACGGTAATGATTCAGGAAAAAGCAATCAGAAATTCAAGTTCATTACAAACACGTGGCCATTTTAAATTATTGATCTCGTCCTGGAAACGAAGTGCAGACTAGACTGGATAGTGATGGCACAGATAGGGCACAGATAGAACGTGTTTACACTATTCCATATCTCCTGGACAGTGCCTAGATACAAGTTAGCAAATATTGACTTCATCCGTAACACACATACAAAATAAATAACTAAATAACAAATATAGCACTACAGTGCTCCCTGGCTTAACCCATTTAAACCGTTTAGGCTTTAAATTCTTTCAATCAAATTCCAATTTTCTCAAAGGAAATATCAATTTGCAGACCATGAGAAGGCAATTTTTGAAATGTTACCACTGGAATGACTGGCTCGATTATCCAGCCAGTCATTGCAGTTGTAAGTTTGCAATAATTGTCTTCTCTTGGTCTGCAAATGGACATTTCACAAGGCCACTGCATAGGTCATTTTTGGCTGATATCAGTGGTAAAGGGTTAATGAGGAGAGATACACAACAATTATTTGACCTTTTTCTGCTGAATTTTGCATCGCCCATTGAATTGCACGAAACTTAAAGGAGTACACGGTTCTAATTAACATAATTACTTTCAGGAACGCGGGCTGTGTGAAAATGTGTATTGCTACGCGTGTGTGCATGCGTGCGGGAGGGCGCGCGTGCGTGTGCGTGCACGTGCGTTTCACAAATTCTGCGCAGTTCTATTTGAGTTGCGTTGGAAAAGAACCGCACTTGTTTTATATGTCACGTCTGGAAGCGATAAACCAGCTTGATTACAGACCTGACACTCGGTTTCTCTCTTTAGAATATCGATCGCCAGCTGTTAGTATGGGATCAAATATTAAACATATGCCTAAACTATAACATCGTCATCGACCGAAAAGCCATAATGGCTAAATTTGGTTTTAAAACCCCTAAATATTTGCTTTCTTAATGTCCATTTGCAGGCAAAGAGAAGGATATTTTTTTTAAAGTACCAATGTATTGCCTTGCTCGGTTATTGAGTCAGTCATTCCAGTAATAAGTTTTCAAAGATAGGCTTCTCTTCGCCTGCAAATAGAGCTTCCTCAAGACCACTGCTGACGCCGGTTTGGGCGGGCTTGGGCATGAACGGGTTAAACTGTACTTATGATACATATGTTATGAAGCTTTGTGTCATCACACGGCTCATTAATTACATTTTTATTATAGTTGTCGTCGCGTGTCACAGCAAATGGAGAGATGGGATGTTTCGCCTAATCAGGCCATGTGTTCAATAAGGAAAACTTTCCAGAGCGATACGACGTAATTAATCCGGAAACCGCAATAGGTTGTAGACTTCGCAGAACGTTTTCAAACGTTTACCCTATCGAACGAAAGGCTGATTTCAACTTCTGAAGCGCGTAACCCTTTTGAAGACGACATGCAAGTTACGAAAACTCATTTACAAGACAAGAACCATTCTGTTAAATATTATCCGCACAAATTAACGTGGGGCCACGTTCTGGATTGTGGCGAGTTGAACTGATCACCTAGCTTTGCCGTGCCCATTCTGATCCGCCTATATTGTGTGACATAGTGCTCAGATCTCTCATAGTGTCCTTTGGGGCACTTGACCACCACTCTGTCTTATCGGATGATATTTGCATCTTTAAGAAACAGCCGGCCGTTTATATATACATATAGTAATGTATTTAATAATCGGCACATGATGAGTTAGTCCTGTAAATTCCGTTCTCTGGATTGTGCATATTATGTAAACATTCCGTCATGTTGTGTATGGTCTTTCCAATTGCGTGTAATAGGTCAATACAGCAATGCTGAACGTATATTAGACCCTAGCATTTATCAGAATTATCAACACTAATGAAAGTGGTTATTGTCGCGTAAGCCCACCTGCCTTTTGGAACCACTTTGAGGATAGCCTAATGGATTGCATAGCGTAAAAACCGTCTCAGTCATACCCATTCTGCCGCCGGCAGAGGGTTAATCCTCCGTGAATTCGTAACTCCAGACAGACCTTCTGCCCCATAACTAGCCAACATCACAGCGCATCGTTTTTAGCCAATCAACACGCGTCGTTGCTAAATTGACCGCCCCAATCAAGATCGTCGTTCTATCTACATTTGGGCGATATGACCGACTTCTCGGCCCGAAGCCACGCCTCTTGTATCAGCGTAAATAAGCTATGTTTTAGATTGGAGCGATCGGTAGATGTGTAGGCCTAGTGCAATAGCGAGAGGTAATATTTGAGAACAATTCGTCGAGATTCTAGTATATTTTAGATAGTATACATATAATATAACACTGTTTTATTGAAATAATATAAAATGTCTCGGATACCAGTGGCAAGCGCTTGATAATCGGATGTAATCAATGACGGGGCTAGTCGATCTGTTTATTGTCGTGACTGTCTTGTAGTGACCTTGATCGGCAGTCACGCGATGACGCGATCATTGGTAAATTGGGTTTTTCTGAGTTACCCATTTTCAAATGTGATATATACACTGAATGTGGCTTGAAATAATGGATGAAATAATGGATATCACCAGTATTTGCCGCAATAGTAGTGTACGATTCAGGAATCCATGTAGCTAAACATTTTCCATCTCAATGCAAAAAAACACTATTTGTTTTTTGTTTTGCAAACCCTCCTAATCGAGTTTTTCCATATAAATCTAGGGAAAAATAAAGCTGGAATTTTAAGTCCTTATTTTCAACATTCTTTCCGTCTAACAATTTTTGGCAGCCAAGTCCTAATCACTCGGAATTCCTTCGAGTTTTCTGAACTCTTTGTTCTCTGGAGTTTTGTTAAGCCTTTAATGGTCAAGCCGATCATGAGAAAAGCCGATTTCAAGGCTAACAAATATTAAATTGGCCTTGCCTAACACAGAAAAGTTACAGAATCTTTCAAATACATCATTTGCTTGGATCCTATGGCTGCAATATATACCAGGGTTTAGGGTGTGTTAAAAGAAAAGGTTAGGGAGAAATAGATAAATTTTGACAGTTAATATGCATATCTGGGCTCAAAACTCCAAATGTGTAATGGGACATTTCATCAACTATCAGGCAGTGTTTAGAATGCAACAGGAAACAAGAAGACGTGGGCCTAAAATTCAAGAATATGTGTGATCATTCAAAGATTTGGCACTGAAATATGTGACTGTGATTAAAAGCAAATGTTTACCAATAAATAAATAGATTTTGACAGTTAATATGCATATATAAGCTCAAAATGTTTGATTTGTCAATGGAAATATGAATAATTTGCTAAATATAGTGTTTAAATTTTAAGTTGGATATCTGAGACTTTGGTCTGAAACATGGACATTTTGGGATCTGTAAATGCACAACTTTTGACAGGAAACAGTATGCACCTATGATGCAAGAATACTTGTATGTGTGAAAATGCAAATATTTGTTACTGAAATCTGTAAATTTGGGATTATAAGCAAGTGTTTACCCAGAAATATATACATTTTGATAGTTAATATGCATATATCTGGGTTCAAAATGGTAAACAGAATTTCTAATGACTAGTAATGTGAGAATTTAAGCTGGAAATGTTAAGCTTCCGGTCAGAAACATACAAAGCCTTTGATAGGAAACAAGAAAATCTAAAATAAAAAGCAACTGCTTTGTTCAGCAACAAAAAATATGGATGCAAAATGGAAAAGCATGAGAATTTAGGCTGGAAATACAAATATTTCTATATGAAGAATTGATATCTAAGTTCTAAATATAAACAATTTAACAGGAAACATGGACATTTTAGGTAAAGAGTGAAAGGACCAAAATGGAAAAAACTTGAATAAGAAATGTGACCTCTGACCAATAATTTCAAATTCCTATTCAACAGGTCCAAACCCTATACTATTGACATGCTCACTGTGAAAATTCATGAACTAGCAGAGCCCTTTAACGGTCAAGCCGGAAAAACCCCACCCTCTGTGGTGGTATTGAGATTATTTTCAAGAATGTATCACTGGAATGCCTGGCTCGATAGCCGAGCCAGGCATTCCAGGGATAAATTTTCAATTTTTGGCCTGCATATGGACATTCACTAAGTAGAATGACAATTTTCTTAGACAATCTTTACCATTAAAGGGTTAATCAAAACATTCAACTGGCTCGCATCAAGAATGCACACAGTACTGAAAATCCAGGCTGAAATGCACACAGCTATTGTCAACATGATTGTGTTGTGGTAAAAAAACAAATAAGATGATGAATGAATGAATGAATTTATTTACACCCATTTTGCAAGGTATATGGGGAGTGATAAATAGACATGTATGATGTCTGTGGGGTATGTGGTATTTTTCGTATAGCTGGTTTTCTGGTTGAAATATAAACAAGATATTACATTCTTAACCCTTAAATGGTCAGGATGTGTCAAGAAATTTGAAATCTTTGCTTATTGAAGTTCATTTGCAACGCAGGATTCTGAGGTTACTTTGTGGATTTTACCACTGTAATCACTGATTAATGCCCAGCCCGGCCAAAACCAGCTTCTACAGTGGTGTCAAATTGACATTGACACCATTGTAAAAGCTGGTTTTGGCCGGCTTGGGCAATACAAGTTTAATAAACAGAAACTCAACTTTATGCATATATTATGTTATATATCACACAAAGAGCCATCTTAAATCAAGATTCAGATGAACTACCACACAGATCAGACTCAACAGTCAACATACACAAGTTTTAACCCTTTTAAACTTTAATGAACAAGATTTGTTAAGAAAATTCTAATTTGTGTTTGGTGGATGTTCATTTATTGGCCAAGAACAACAACAGGTTCCAGTTAAAATAGCTTAAAAAACAATCACCATGTCTGAAGCTAGACATAAAGTTGACACTGGGTTTTCAAGGGTTAAAGAATTAATGTTAGTCCACTACATACTTAGTTACATGGGTGTTGGAGAACACAACATTTATATTGAGTTGCTCCAGCATAGATGCCCACACTGGCTGTCTTGAAGCTAGCTTAATATTGTTAATATTGAGCCACTTTCTCCGTATCCCAATCTGTGCATCACCGCTTGGGGAAGACGGGAAATGGCTGTGTTGCCTGTGTCACGGTGGTGGCCACTTCTTCTTCATCCTTGAGTCCGATTCTGCTCAAGGCATCGGCATTTCTATGCAGCTTGCCGGGTCTATGAACAACATTGAAGTTGAAGGCCTGCAGGGATTCCTGCCACTGTGCTACCTGGCCCTTTTTAGGTTTCTGAGCTAGCATAGTCAGGTGTGATCTGTACGGAGTGTAAATGGGTGTCTGTACAGAAAGTGTTTGTAATATTTGACAAAATGTACCATCGCTAACAATTCTCACTTCGTGGTTGCGTACCGTTTCTCTGTTTTGTTCAGAGTATGCGAACCATAACCCAGTACCTGCCCCATATGCACCATGTCCCATATCACCTCCATCACCTGATGAGGGCAACTGATGCGCACGAGTGTTGAGTGTGGGTTTGCTTCTTGTTCGAGCCCCACATCGGGCACTACTTGTAGCCTCCGAGTGGGGGGTGGGTGGTTAAGCGCTGCACCACATGTGCATGATGCATGGTTTAGCTGGTTAGCATCAGTTCCCGGGTTACAGATCTTGTTTCACGACTCTCTGGAATATACAAAGACCGACTTCTAGAGCCGGTGGAACGATAATGTTCCAATGGGGCCGTGCGACCATTGTCACACAGATTTAACCACACCTTCTCATCCCGACTGTTCATGTCACCGGTATGGCGGTCCATTATTCAATTTAGGAGCCTAGACGTAATTAATGAAATGATATATACAAACAAGCAATACTACTCGTTTTCTGGTATGAGAGAGAAAATATGGTACATAGAACTAAGTTGGTGTCTTGTTTATCGTGGGCTCGTTAGAGGTTCCTTGCCGATTTTTAAATCCCCGAGCTATCCCTGCAAGGGAGAGTCCCAAAGCGGTCACTTATGAAGTTTAATATAAACCAGTATACCCCTAACAAAATATTTTTGTTGTGAGAAGAAAGTGCCTCACGCGGGCCTCAGTCACAGGAAAATGCCTTCAACGCCAAACCGGAGGAAGAGAGTTGGCAAAAAGGCCCATTCTCTTGTTCAAACATAAGCTAAGTGTGTAATGTGAGTCAATCTAGTGAAACCGTACGTTAGTGTGATGCACACTGAAGATTGGGTGGATGATTTCCAGAGAAGTCAACACCGTCATCTTATGTATGTTAAAGATACTGTATTGGTAGTTGCCGCTTTTTTTATATGGTCTTTCTGCTAAATCATAAACTAACCTTTAGTTGTTAGGTCCATGTTCCATGCTTAGACCGCAAATGGCAGGGATTTCTACCTATCTTTAAACACATGAGCCTGACATATTTACATAAGCAATTGAAAAGCACATATATACTTTATAGTGGGGAGGAGGAGACAGATATCCAACTATAGCGACCTTCCCTTGAGGGCGTGCTGGATTCCAAGACCACACCCAGTCATTGTAAAGAGTTAGAGGGAGATCTGTGTCCTGTCCGTCACCTGGTTGTCGGGGACGGATCATGTAGCATCCGAACCCCGGGACTAACATTTACCTGTCGTTAGGGTTATGTTAAGAATGCCCAGACATGCACTGCTGGCCGGTTAAAATAATACAATGTTTTCGCAGTGCTTCCTGCTTTGGCATGGATATCTAGGCTAACTGGTGTCCGAGGATACAGAGGGGGTAGGGGTGTTTGCGGAATCGACACTTTAGTCTGGGCTAACCTACTAAGGGAGGCGTGCTCGGAACGTACCCTGGCCAATCGTCCCGTACCCAGCTGAGCTGGGACGGTTCGTACCTGTCCGGCCGATCCGGGCTACACTTCACATGGCGGCCACATACAGTGGAGCGATGTGAGTGGGTGTCTGTTAGTACGATTAAATTGCCCAGACTCTCTATAAGGGTATACATCTGATGTGTCAAAAGGTAGTTGGATTACACGATATAATTTCTCAATGTGACGTTACGAAGTGGGCCGCATTATTTGTCAGATAACCAAATTCACCTGTGTGTTCTGATTAGGTAACCATGCAGGATGTTGAGAGATGCGGAAAGTTAACTGGACAAGTTCCGAGTTGTTCGAAGTATGCTATAATGGACCTTTGCATTTTAGCCATGCCCCGCCCATCTCTGGATAAGCTCCACCCCCACCTCGCTCGTGTTGGGAACTCCCTGACTATCAATTTCCAGAAGACCATACAGGTAAGATATTGAATATATTGGAACTAATTTGACTGGGCGCTGTTGTTGCCTATGGCAGAAACAACGTCCAGTCAAATTAGTTTCAAAATAGTCAACAGCATGTTTATTAAATAATAGAGACATACAATTCGTACAACATGTCTGACAATTTAGAGTTAAAGACAGGCCATATAGAATCATGTATGATACAATGATTATGACGGCATCCTACACGCCGCTTAGCTGATTATGACGTCTTATGACGTCAGATTTATAGATGGATACTCTGGAAAGATGAATTGTTTATATATATATATACTGCTCGATGGCTGGAGAGAGCATGCAATATCATCGTCATCGCCTGTGGTCCAGAGTTTGGTCCAGGCATAGGAATCTCTCTCGCTGTCGTTGTTGTTGTTGTTGGTGTTGTTGTTGTTGTTGTTGTTGTTGTTGTTGTTGTCGTCGTTGTTGTCGTCGTCGTCGTCGTCGTCGTTGTCGTTGCCGTTGCCGTTGTTGTTGTTGTTGTTGTTGTTGTTGCTGTTGTTGTTGTTGTTGTTGTTGTTGTTGTTGTTGTTGTTGTTTAGAACTAAGACTCTGTACATTTTGTAAAGAAAACGTGTTAATTGTCAATTCTCTTATGAAATACTGTGTAGTATTGGTGTAATAACAGTATTTAACCACATACCAATAGTTCATTTATCTTTAGGAGTATCGTCGCTAAGAAGGAGTAGCACCTCTCTTACATGAAACAAATGGAATAGTCACATAGATTAGATTAGGCAGGTCAGCTAGTCTCAAGAGCTATTCTTCATCACTGTCAGATGAAGAAGACGAAACAACTACCACACCGTTCACCACGAGAGACAAGCGCGGTCACAGCTACATCAACCAGTTTGCCTCCAGTAGCGACGGATCTTATCAGTTATAATCGAGTATGTATCCGGTTTGCGAAGACGATCGGACAACGTACGACGGACGGAAATCTGCAACATGACGAAGAAGGGTGTGTAGTAAATTCAAAGATGGGCAGTTACAGAAATACATGTCTATACCCGTAACTTAATGGACCATTTTAAACTATTCATTAAAGCAGAGGGGCATTCAATATAAATAGGTTATACTATGAAATGCGGTTTGGGGTCTAATACGAGTGGTCTGGCGTATTGTCGGATCTAGTGGTGTTCAGGTATGCTCATCCTTCCTGCCAACTTATGCAGCAATACCATGCCACTTGCTGCGGGTCATCTATCCTCCAAGAACACACATGTATTCAAGGTACGATTTCAACCGATATAACATTCCAGAAATTAATACAGTAGCGTATCAGATTTTCAGGAAATTGTTTGCGGAGTTCTGCAGTTACTCGTCCAAAACAATTCACGTATTAGATGAAGATTTCAACTGATTTTGCTTTCAGAAATCGAGAAAACACACTCTGACATCATCTAAATTTTCGAAGAGGACCCGTGTGCACTGTGTCTCCCAATATATGCACATATTCATTATGATCTTAACTAAGAGAGTCAGATTAAAGCAAGGACTATTTGGGATATAGCCCTGGGGCCCCGAAACTAAGGGGCCCAAAGCACCAACATTTTTCGTATTTTACCCATTTGAACTTTTTATTCACAATATATCACCTTTAGAATCACGAAATACGTTTGCTGTTGAATATTCTGAAAGATATTTGACTGAAAGCTGGTGATGCCCTAGGCAGCACCACCCTTCAGTCAAATTAGTTTCAGATTATTCCCTAACATTTTAACACGCACGTAACGAAAATATTATATTTAGTAGTAGTAGTAGTAGTAGTAGTAGTAGTAGTGGTAGTGGTAGTGGTAGTGGTAGTGGTAGTGGTAGTGGTAGTGGTGGTAGTAGTAGTAGTAGTAGTAGTAGTAGTAGTAGTAGTAGTAGTAGTAGTAGTAGTAGTAGTAGTAGTAGTAGTAGTAGTAGTAGTCACAAGGTCCATGTGTCCGGCCAATCTCCCAACCTGACACGGAACTGCCCGTTCCTGACAGCAAATGGGCAATACACACTGCGGAATTACCAATGTAGCGCATCGTAAAATTGACAATCCATGTTTTACTGCACATCGGTCCACTCAATGCACAATATGGAAGCGAGAGAATATGGTTATATATATCCGGGATAGAGAAATAGCTGAGAACGCACTGTTGAACATTTTGAACATTTTGAACATAATTGGATTGGAGGACATTGCTGCCTATATTTAACAGAACATTCCCTGCATCGTGTTCAAAAGTATACCAACTAACATATCTCTGGTTATTTTTTGTGTTAGAAACATGTTAACTTATTTCTGAGTTGCACCTTTGAACATGCAAATTCCATTCATATTTAACGGAGATGTGCAAACCCAAGTTTATGTTTTCGCACCTTCACGCGGACGATCTCGTGAGATTGAACGATATTTGACGTGCTGATCAATTATTCAAATCCCTATTCCCCGGATGAAATGCATTATAACAAGCGACTAACTGTATCAGTCGATGATCATCTGACCAGGCATTAAATAGACGTTTCCAGTTTTAGCTATTTTCCGCCCACTCTAACTAAGCTCAACCCACGTTTCGCCCGTGATAGAATCGCTCGATCTCTGAACTCCATGACTATCAACTTCCAGAAAACTATACAGGTAGGCTGTTGAATATTTTGAGACTAATTTTACTGGGTGCTGTTGCTCCCTATGTTTATTAAATGGCAAGACAAAATTCGTACAACGTGTCGGACTATTACGCGTTAAAAACGGACCCAATCAAGTCATTCACGACATAATGAATTATGACGCCATCATACACGTCACTTAGGTGATTATGACGCCATATGGCGTCGGATGACGGGTAGATAAACTGGAAAGGTCAATTCACCTTTCCAAAGTATCCACCCATCATATGGCGTCATAATCAACTACGTGATGTGTAGAATGACGTCATAATGAATGACGTCATGAATGACGTCGATAAGTACGTCACGACCGCATATGTGAAGACGGTCTTTGCGTTGTTGTACAAATTGTATGTCTTTCCTAATTAATAAATATTCTGTTGAATATTTTGAAACTAATTTGACTGGGCGCACCCAGTGAAATTAGTTACAAAATAGTCAACAGCTTCCCTGCATAGTTTGCGTTAAATTTATAGTTAGGGCATTCGGGGATCGATCAATCCCAATACGGCGAGGTGTGGGTGGAGCTTAGCTAGTTATGGGCGGGCCATAGCTAAAAATGGAAAGGTTCATTGAGTGAAGCTGATCAAATCCCTTGTCTCTTTCGTGGATGAATGTGGTCAATACTTCCTTTAACCCGTCCTGTGTCAACATCGCTCACCGTGTATTTATTAATTAACCATTCAATGATCATAAGCATGCGAAGACAAGGTTATTTTTTGGAAGTTTCTTACGGGAATTTTACAATCAGAGTTCTCTGCTGCCCGGCAAATGTACATTTCTTATGACCACTACAGAGGCGGTTTGACCAGCTTGGCTAGTACTGTGAGTTAATGGTCAGGAAAATCCCTTTTTTTTCGACTTAGTCAATGACCATTTGCTGACTAAGAGAAACTATTTTTAACAATTTACGACTGGAAAGACTGGCATACCAGCCATTCCAGTTGTAGATTTTGTTTTAATAATCTCTGATGAATATTCCTAGGATGCCGTTTTTGGCCGAGAATATCATACATATAGCGTAAAACCTTTTAGGAGTTAATTTATGGTGATTCGTTGCAATGTGTCTACATCTGTGTTACTAAACCCAGTCTTTTGATACAAAAGGTATATCATATTGTACGGGGTTTAATGAAGCGACCCGATTTGGCACACGAGTATCTGAAGTCTGAATCAATTACGTCGCTTGTTAGCTCTCCGTCAGGAAAATTGAAAACGTGTATCACGAAAGTGTGCAAAACATCTCTTTATTGAATTTACAATTTTGTTGAATATTGTGTAAGTAATTTGACTGGGAACTGTTGCCGTCAGCAATAGCCCACAGTCAAATTAGTTTCAAAAATGTCAACAGCCTACCCGTATACGAGTACACGGAAACCTTGAAATGTAGATTCTGATAATTCAGGATTCAAGGTTTAAAATCGATTCCGAATAAGGTAAACATGGGCGGGCCTTAGCTGGAAATGGGCGGGGAATACATAACAATGTATCCCTCCATTTTACTAAGAGAAACAATTTGATTATGCTTTATAAGGTGGTCATCTATGACAAGTTTGACTGTATTCACGAAATGCTGACAACCCTCGTATGACCCTTATCAATGTGTGGAGCATAGCAACAAAATATGAATAATAGTTTTAACCATTTAACACTCATATTCAGTCAAAAGGCTTCTGCAGTGATGTTGAGAAATGTCCATTTGCAGACCAAGAGAAGACTATTCTTTTAAGATTTACCACTGCAATGACTGGCTCAATAACCGAGCCAGTCATTTCAGTGGTCAATTTTCAAAAATAGTCTTCTCTTGGTCTGCAAATTGATATTTTCTATGAGAAAAATGAAAATTTTAAAAACCAATTTGAGGGTTATGGGGTTAATGCTTACACGACATAATCATTCATGATGCCTTAGGGACCAGGCATTGTCCCGATATTAATGTATAATGGACACAATCGATGCTGCAACGCGTTAGCATTATTCCATGACTTGTTCTACGCAACTGCAATTTAGCCGCGTGACATTAACCGGCTCATGTCGAATTAGCCAAACCCGACCACTGAAATGACATTGAGGAACACCCACCCCACACACCCCCACCCCCACCCACCCCACCCCACCCCACACACCCATTAGCAGGCCTAGAGAATATGATTTTTAAGAATCTACCACTGGAATGGCTTGCTTGATAAACGAGTCAGTCATTACAGTAGTAAATTTTCAAAAAATAATCTTCGCTTGGCTTGGAAATGGGAAAGCACTTTTTCTTGATCGGGTTTAGGCGTGCACGCTCACGTGCGTGTGCGCGTGCGTTGCGCGCGTGTGTGCGCGTGGCCGGTTGTGAAGGCCTTAGTGTTTAATCTGTATTTCCAGAAACGCACGATCAAAATCTGGAGATAAAATTAAACAGTTTCCGCATTTCCATAACAGCTTGCCCTATCGTTATTGCAGCAACAACTATCACTCAAATTGATTAATTATTGGGCAACTTTATTTTAAACATTTTTGTGGAAATTATCTAAACCAACCATTGTTAACACTCTGAACCCCAAAGCCCGAATTTGTACAATAATTTACAATCTAACAAATATTCTGTGTAATATTTTGAAACGAATTTGACCGGCGAGCTGTTGCTGCTTACATGTTCTTGTTAAATTAGTTTCAAAATATCCAATAACTTACCTGTGTAGTTACCATGAAATTAGGATTCTGGGAGGTCAGCGTTGAAGGGGTTGAAAGAAATTACTGGCAAACAATAACCGCATATCCCATATATAAACACATGCCTAGGTCGATAACATACTGTGCACAGCGTAATAAACTTAATAGCGTAGAACAAATGAATGCTATCCTGAACAAATTATGAAACGAGGTATTCCAATTCCATCGACCCCCTGTGGGGTATTATATAACACTGCGCCAATGGGATGGATCATTCCTGTTTTAACTATGCCCCGCCTATCTCTATTTAAGCTCCACCCACACATCGGTCGTGTTGGGATCGATCGATCCCTGAAGTCCCCGACTATCAATTTCCAGAAAACTATACATGTAAGCTGTTAAATACGTTGAAACTAACCTGACTGAGTGTTGTTGCTGCCAACACCGCCCAGTCAAATTAGTTTCAAAATATTCAACAGAATGTTTATTAAATATTAAAGCCATACAATTCGTACAACAACACTTAGTCCGTCTTCAGTTTGTCACGTACTTATCTACGTCATTCATGACGTCATTGATTACGACGCATTCCTACACGTCACGTAGTTCGCTATGACGTAATATGATGGATGGATAAACTGAAAAGGTCCATTCCATTGACCCACTGTTGTTATTATATAACACTGCACCAAGAGAATTAGGAAATGAGAGATATCAATCAGGAGTATTAAGCTTCAATATACACCAACGCAATATATTTCAGCGGAAATAACGAAGGGCGTCATTGATATTTATCTAAAATGAAATTAGCTTATATTCTATTACAAAAAAACCATTAAAATGTATATGCCAACATAATTTATATAGTCAATTATGTGATATAGCTGAACAATCCAGATCCATATCTGCCGAATGTGTGGTGTTGCATAGGATAACAAGGACGTCGAAGGCCTAATACAATTCAGATTACACATCTAAGAATGAACTATTCTATGGGTAATTGACATGATCGATACGTAATGCTGAACCAATAATATAGTAATAGTGCGGAATTATACAACCACACAACACACTGAAGCTTAATAAGAGAATGTCAAACATATTTCTATTGCAGTTTGTACACGTGCTTCAAGGTATATATATTTCTATTGCACTTTGTGCACGTGCTTCAAGATAAACATATTTCTATTGCATTTTGTGCACGTGCTTCAAGGTAAAAATATTTCTATTGCATTTTGTTCACGTGCTTCAAGGTAAACATATTTCTATTGCACTTTGTACACGCGCTTCATGGTAAACATATTTCTATTGCATTTTGTACACGCGCTTCAAGGTAAAAATATTTCTATTGCATTTTGTACACGTGTTTCAAGGTAAACATATTTCTATTGCACTTTGTATACGCGCTTCAAGGTAAACATATTTCTATTGCACTTGTACACGTGCTACAAGGTAAACATATTTCTATTGCACTTGTACACGTGCTACAAGGTAAACATATTTCTATTGCACTTGTACACGTGCTACAAGGTAAACATATTTCTATTGCACTTGTACACGTGCTGCAAGGTAAACATATTTCTATTGCACTTGTACACGTGCTACAAGGTAAACATATTTCTATTGCACTTGTACACGTGCTACAAGGTAAACATATTTCTATTGCACTTGTACACGTGCTACAAGGTAAACATATTTCTATTGCACTTGTACACGTGCTACAAGGTAAACATATTTCTATTGCACTTGTACACGTGCTACAAGGTACACATATTTCTATTGCACTTGTACACGTGCTACAGGGTAAACATATTTCTATTGCACTTTGTGCACGTGCTGCAAGGTAAACATATTTCTATTGCATTTTGTGCACACGCTTCAAGGTAAACATATTTCTATTGCACTTTGTACACACGCTTCAAGGTAAACATGTGTCTATGCTATTGCAGTTTGTGCATTGCTACAAGCTCACCAGAATTACCTTGATTCTTGATTTGTTAAATACTGGTAAGAATAAATTGGCAGTGTTGAACAATTAAACTATAAGAAAAGATTTTCGGTGATAGTGTAGAAAAAAGCCAATGGAGATAACAATATTTTTAATATATATGTATCATTGTAAGTCAGATAAATCTTAAGACAAAACAATATCCCCTGAAGTGTCATGATTTATAGTATCTTTAAACATGTTGTTCACATAAATTTAAACACATTATCTCTTGACAGTTATTATTTTTAAGTTGAAAGTAAATGGCACCCACACTGATGGAAGCGCGTCAGCAGCGCTGCAGCAGCTCATCGACAGCAAAAAATCACTCCAGTGAATTGCTCGTTGTACGTACTCACACTGGAGCAGCGCGTTGGCAGTGCGTCAACGTCAAGGGATTTTGTGCTGCTTGCGTCCCCGACGCGGAAGGAAATTCCCGATTGTTACAACATATATTCTACGAATTCCCCAGTCCACGTGGTCAGACACAATGTAGTAATAGTAGTAGTAGTAGTAGTAGTAGTAGTAGTAGTAGTAGTAGTAGTAGTAGTAGTAGTGGTGGTGGTGGTGGTGGTGGTAGTAGTAGTAGTAGTAGTAGTAGTCGTAGTAGTAGTAGTAGTAGTAGTAGTAGTAGTAGTAGTAGTAGTAGTAGTAGTAGTAGTAGTAGTAGTAGTAGCAGTAGCAGCAGCAGCAGCACCACCAGCAGCAGTAGCAACAGCAACAGCAGTAGCAGTAGCAAGAGTGGCAGGAGCAGCATCAGCAGTAGCAGCAGTAGCAGCAGCAGTAGCAGCAGCAGTAGTAGTAGCAGTAGTTGCAGTAGCAGTAGCAGTAGCAGTAGCAGCAGAAGTAGCAGTAGCAACAGTAGCAGTAGTAGCATCATCATCATCATCATCATCATCAGCAGCAGCAGCAGCAGCAGCAGCAGCAGCAGCAGCAGCAGCAGCAGCAGCAGCAGCAGCAGTAGTAGTAGTAGTAGTAGTAGTAGTAGTAGTAGTAGTGGTGGTGGTGGTAGTAGTAGTAGTAGTAGTAGTAGTAGTAGTCATTGAAGTCGTACTGCTTTGGCTCTGCTATTAACGTCGATTTAAGACGCATTCTATTACGCCTATATGCTTTATTTTTGTCTTGGTTCTTTATAAGTGTATATACGTTGATTTTGTTGTATTTATTTGGGGAGATTTTGATGTTGAAGGTCGTATTTTGCAGCGAAGTATTTCAAGCTTGTTGCTCGCTTGTTTTAACGCTAGCCATTGTTGGCTGTCGCTTCTGTTTCGGCCTTGTTTGTCCAGCTGTTTGTCCTCCTTTAGTTGCGCTTGTCCGCCTCCTTTCATGCCGTTAAAAGGGCCTTTTATGTTGGTTGCCTTTGAGAACTGCATAAGCCTGGCCTGTTTGTATAGGCGGCTTTTCGTTCACCTGTGTTAGCGTGACCTACATGCAAACGCGCGGTTTTAAAGGTGGTCTGGAGCGCTGCTGTTATAACGTCATTAGAAATGTCAGCTAAATATAAACGGACGTTAAGTTTGAAAATAACCACAAGAGGGTGGGACGTATCAGCCATAGACGTTTATCATGGCTTAAAAGATATCGTCGGCGCTGGACCTATGGTGTCAAAGGGCCTTATTAATATTACTCGTAATATATGGAACATCACTTTGGCCAATGAACAGGCAAAGGAGAAGCTAGTAGCAAATGATTTGACTGTTAAGGGAGAGGTTTGTGGAGTTGAAGAAATTGAAAGCGATAAACTGGTGGTGAAGATTAAAGCGCCTTTGGAGATCCCTAATGAGCGGCTAATATCTGAGCTCAGCCAGTATGGGAAGATTCTGAAGGTGGAGAGAGAGACGTATCGATTTGACTGGACGCTAGAGACTGGAGTTAGGCTAGTTTATTTCGAGAAAGTGAATAAACCGTTACCTAATAAATTGTCCATTGATGGAATTTTCATCCTTCCCTTATGGTACAGGGGACAAGTTAAGGAATGCCGCATTTGTTCAAGTACTACCCATCTAGCAGGAGATTGTCCACAGAAAAACAAGTGCCTTATATGCGGTTCTACTGAGCATTTTAAATGGCGATGCCCTAATAAGATGGCCAATTCCACTGCACCAAAGCAACCTCAAAGCGGTGGATCAGTTGAAAAGCCCTCTGTGCTGATACAGGATAAGGAAATTTCACCACCAGTTACAGCGCCAATTCCAGTTGTAGCTGATGTGCATTTGCCATTAACGTCGTGTGCAGCGGTAGCAAGAACTGAGCCTAATGATGAAATATAAATTTTAGAAGAAGGGATTAGTTTAACTCCAGTTGATGCTAGCAAAAGTCAACCAGTTGATGGCGAGAATCTGAATGACATTGAGTTTACTCAGTCAGAGAGTTTGGGATGTGGGCAAAATAAATTTAGGTCACAATTGACGGAAGACGAAGATTTCCCCCCCCCCCCCCCGCCACTTCCTTTAAGTCAAATCTCGGGCATAAGTAGCATTAACCACAGCCTTGAGAAAGGCGCAATAGGTGGAGGTATTTCAATGATGGATGCTATGGATACCCCTATTAATAATGGCGTTGGAGGAATCAAACGTCACCAAATTGATTCTGGATCTGAGAGTGAGGTGGAGGAAGAGGATATTGAGGATGACAATATGTCATTGGCTGGGTCAGAATACTCAGTCACTTCGCATACGACCAATGAAATGGTCATGTATCGTTCAGATGATGGTGAAACGCTCGTGCCCTATATAACAGCGAAAGGGGTACACTATAGACATTTAAGGTGTGATTCTGATGCTTTCAAGTACGGACATTTGGAAATTGTTCAGCTGAATAATCATGATTTTAACAGTACGTTGGGTAAATGGGCTAAAAAACGAAATAATGGCAGTAAAAAACCAAAATCCAATTAGATTTGCCATTGTAGCGGTGTTGTATATTACCCTACTTATTATGATTATTAGCACCTTCAATTGTAGGGGTTTGAACACAGAATTAAAGCAAAGATCTTTGTTGGAAGAACTTGAAAAGCAAAAGACAGACATAGCATTACTTCAGGAAACTAAAATTCACAATCCTGAAGTATATAATTCATTTAAACAGTTCTTCAAAGGCGAATTGTACTTTTCGTTATCAACAGACAATAGTGCAGTAGTTGCTATTCTTATTCTCCCTAGGTGCCTTAAATATGCTAATGTCGTATCATCATCAACTGATACAAATGGGCGTTGGGTGAAAATATCAGTAAATATTTCTGATTCAGTTTTAAATATTATGTGTATTTATGCACCAACTTTACATGCTCCTCGGCATGCTTTTCTAAAAGAATTATCGACAATTATACATGAAGGGACGGAAAATTTAGTACTAGGAGGAGATTTTAACTGTATTTTAGATGCAAATAAAGATAGACGGTCTTCAGCTATTTATGCTGACACGTCCCACAAGGAGTTGAACCAGCTATGTGATCGAGCATGCTTATTCGACAGTTATCGGCTGTTGAATCCTGATGGAAAACAATTCACTTGGTATCCACGTGATGGGCATGTTGCATCAAGAATAGACAGGATTTATTTGCAGGAGTCGTTTAAAGGTAAACTAACTCAGACAAAAACTGTACCTGTAGCATTCTCGGATCACAATATGCTGTGTATTACCTTAGATAATGCTGACTGGATTAAGCAACGGAATGGATATTGGAAATTTAATAACTCACTCCTTCACGATGCTAAATAGTATCAGCTTATCCAACACTTTTGGCATTATTGGCTCGGGAAAAAGGACTCATATGAAAATTTGATTCAATGGTGGGGGGAGGGTAAAAATAATCTGGCTCACATTTCACGGCAGTATGCTAATACATTAGTACGAGATAGACGAAGGCACAGGAAAGCGTTGAATAAACTTTTATTACGAACCTCCAATAAATTAAATAATGGAGAAGAAGGCTATATCGACCTTTTAATTCAAACAAAGAACAAAATAAATGAGTTAGATAAGTATATGTTTGAAGGTGCAAAAATTCGGTCACGAGCTCAGATGCAGGCTGAGGGTGCAAAACCCACAACGTTTTTCTGCAGTTTGGAAAATGATAGGGGCATAGGAGAGATTATTAGACGTGTAAAATCAAATGATGGTGTAAATCTTGATTCAACAGCTGATATAACAAGAGCTTTCCATCATTTTTATCAATGTCTCTATTCATCTGAAGGATGTGATGCTGCAGCAGCTGCAAATGTTTTGGGTAACATCAGGAAAACGTTGCCGGATTCATGCCGTGTAATGTGTGATCAATGTTTAACATTACAAGATTTAACTGAATCCGTACATGGTATGAAAGCAGGCAAAACTCCTGGATGTGATGGCCTGACAGCAGAATTTTATAGCACATTCTGGAGTATACTAGGGCCATCATTGCCGCAGGTCGTACATGAAATTTTGGAAATTGGCAACCTTCCACCTTCCATGTCTCAGGCATACGTTCGAATACTTTATAAGAAAGGTGAAAGGGAAGATTTGAGAAATTACCGACCAATATCTCTGCTGTGTGTGGATTATAAAATAATTTCTAGAGCTCTATCACTAAAACTAAGCAGAGTTTTGGAGGAAGTGATTGACGCTGATCAGACCTGTGGTATTCCAGGCAGAAGCATTTTAAGAAACGTCTTTCTTATACGGCATTTAGTTAATTTAGTGGAGAAAGACAAAATACCAGCAGCAAACATTAGCCTTGATAATGAAAAGGCATTTGATCGTCTAGAGTGGGATTTTCTTTTTAAGTCTTTACGTTGTATTGGCTTAGGGGAAAATTTTATTAAATGGGTCAAGATATTGTATACTAATATAAGTAGTCGATATTTGGTCAATAATCATTTAACTGACCCTATAATTTTGAAGCGTGGCGTTCGACAGGGATGTTCATTGTCACCCTTGTTATTTGTGCTTGCCATGGAGTCATTTGGGGCAACAATACGTGAAGATAAAACATTCAAAGGAATTGTCATACCAGGTATTGTAAGACCCTTGAAGGTTTCACAATATTCTGATGATACCACAGTATTCATAGGAGATACTTATGATTTTAGTCGCCTAGAAAGGACACTGGTTGAATTTAAGAAAGCATCTGGCCTAAAAATAAATAAGGATAAATCAGTTTGTTTGTTTCTTGGTGAGTGGAATTCCCGAAATGATGACGTCATGGGAATAAAGTGGTCAGACAACAATATTAAAGTGTTGGGAATTTACTTCAATAGGAAAATGTATCCTTCAATGAACTGGACATATCGCCTTACTAAAGTGAAACATATTCTAGCAGGTTGGAGGCGGCGTCATTTGTCAATTTTTGGAAGAACCTTTGTCATTAATAATTTGGCAATGTCCGGGCTGTGGTATACAGCCTCAGTTGTACATATGCCAAAATATGTAGAAACCGAAATTAGTCAATTAATTCTTGCATATTTATGGAAAGATAAAACTAACCTTGTATCGCAGGCTGTGTGTGTGAACAAAAAACCAAATGGCGGGTTAGATTTAGTTCACATACCAACAAAATGTGCGTCTTTAAAACTGAAATTTCTTTATGAATTACTTAATGAAGATTGGCCTTGGACAACCGTTTCACGCAAATTACTCCAAAGTTACATTGGGCCATTTCCAGTTGCAAGTATCTTCTTTTCAAATACGCCACCCCCAAATATTCGGAGGATTCCTGGGATATATCAGGACTTACGCAAAGCATTAAGTATGTTTTCTAAAACCACTCAAGCGCCATTGACATGGGGAGATGCTTTAAACCAACAATTGTGGGGAAATGATAACATTACCCTGTCCAATAGAGCTCTTTATTTCCCATCATTAGCAACTAATGGGATCCAGCACTTAGCAGATGTGATTACGCTTGATTCCCGAGCGTGGGTTTCCAGGCAGACCCTATCAGAGAAATATAAGCTGAGAACCATCGACGCTCAGAGATTATTAATTCATATTAGGAAGGCAGTTCCTCCGGATTGGTTTAAATTACAAAATTCCACTAACAAACAGGAAATAGCTCCACCCATCTTGCTTTACGATGAAAATGTATTCAAATGTCATATGAGTTCCCATGACTGGTATACAGTTTTGATACAAAAACACGCTAAAACACCAAAAGCTGTTGCTGTTTGGAATGACACATGTTATAAACCCTTTGAATGGAAAACTGTCTGGAAAAATTTACACCTGCCCTCTATACCATATAAAGCAAAGGATGTAGCTTGGCGACTTCTCCATCGCAGACTTTGGGTTGGTCATCTATTACAAAAATGTCACGTCACAACCAGTACTCGATGCCCTCTTTGTGAGTCGCAGGAGGAAACAATCGAGCACTTATTCCTTAAATGCTCAGTCATTCTTGAGTTCTGGAATCACATAGAGACAGTTTTAAAGGATTTCGGGATCAGTCACATGAAATTGACAGCTAATATTATTTTATTTTGAGATTTTAAACATGTACAAATGCATCTTACAAACAGCCTGCAAGATGTTCTAATTTGTCTTGTTACAATGGCGGTTTGGACAATTTGGAAATATAGATGTGCCAAGGTACTGGGCCATGATAACCTGAACAGCTTAGTTTCATTGAAAGCGATTTTTCGCGCCAGTATGCTAATTTTCCTCCAAGGAGAACTTTTTCGGTTGATGAAGAAAGGGAAGATTGAAAGGTTTAAATATACATGGTGTGTAACCAACTTAGTAGAATTATCACCTATGAACTGGATAATTTTTAATTTATGAACACCACAGATCCTGTATTGAAGTACCAGAGGAGTTTAAATTAATATTAGTTGAAAAAGAAAATCTGACTATTAACCCTTTAATGGCAGCATTTGTTAAGGAATGTCAAAATATTTGCTGATGGAGTGACCATTTGCGGGCCGAGAGAAGAATATTTTGGAAATTTAGCACTGGAGTGGCTGGCTCGGTTGTCGATGCAGTCATTCAACTGGTAAGTTTTCAAAAATGGTCTTCTCTTGGCCTCCAAATCGAAATTAACATTCCTCAATACCACTGAAGAGACAGGGTTTTGGTCTACTTCGCCATAGAATGGTTTTAAAGCGTCACCATGATGATTAAAAATTTCCTTAGTTTGCTGAGTATGGAAATAATGTAATGTTGTAATGTTTTAAATTCCATCTGTATCATTTTGTGTAACATTTTTAAGAATAGATTTTTAATGTATATATATTAACGCTTAAATACGGGCATTCCTTGATTGGAGGCGATTGCTGCCTTATCTGACTGCTGCTTCCAGTCGTTTCGGATGTTTTTAATGGCCAGTATTAAATTAAGATCATTGTATTGTTTGAATTGCAAACGACCCGAGGTAATATTGGAATCAGTATCTCTATGTAAACACAGATCATTTTTTCAAAATAGCAGTGGTGTTTGGTATTGTTTACTCAGGCCGCAAGTGGACACGGGCATTTTCAGAAAAGTTCTCGCCAAGTAAAGAGAAAGATTAATTTGCAGAGGCGATATTTGCTATTGTTCGCTGTACTGCTGACAAAACGTTTGCGTTTAAATACTCGCGTTTTGTCGGCTACAAAATCAATTACCCGGGCCTGTTCAGAAACTGGTCATAATAATGTATGTATGGCGTTTATTGCATTACGGCAGTATATATTTTTATTGCGCATATATTTTGAATGATATGATTTATGATGGTAAGACTGGCGAATTTTTTAAAGTTGTTTTTCCTTTGACGTCTGTTCAGTGTTAGTGTATTGTATAGTTTTGTCAGCCTTTTATATATTTTTGGATATTAAAGGTTTTCCGCATGATCCGTTGATCGTGTCATCAAAAAAAAAAGAAAAAAAAAAGTAGTAGTAGTAGTAGCAGCAGCAGCAGCAGCAGCAGCCGCAGCCGCAGCCGCAGCAGCAGCAGCAGCCACAGCCGCAGCAGCCGCAGCAGCCGCAGCAGCCGCAGCAGCCGCAACAGCCGCAGCAGCCGCAGCAGCCGCAGCAGCCGCAGCAGCCGCGGCGGCGGCGGCGGCGGCGGCAGTAATACTAGCAGTACTAGCAGTACTAGCAGTACTAGCAGTACTAGCAGTACTAGCAGTACTAGCAGTACTAGCAGTACTAGTAGTAGTAGCAGCAGCCGCAGCAGCAGCAGCAGCATCAGTAGCAACAGCAGTAGTAGTAGCAAGAGTGGCAGGAGCAGCAGCAGCAGTAGCAGCAGTAGCAGCAGCAGTAGTGGTAGCAGCAGTTGCAGTAGCAGTAGCAGTAGCAGCAGAAGTAGCAGTAGCAACAGTAGCAGTAGTAGCATCATCATCATCATCAGCAGCAGCAGTAGTAGTAGTAGTAGTAGTAGTAGTAGTAGTAGTAGTAGTAGTAGTGGTAGTGGTAGTGGTAGTGGTAGTGGTAGCGGTAGCGGTAGCGGTAGTAGTAGTAGTAGTAGTAGTAGTAGTAGTAGTAGTAGTAGTAGTAGCAGTAGTAGTAGTAGTAGTAGTAGTAGTAGTAGTAGTAGTAGTAGTAGTAGTAGTAGTAGTAGTAGTAGCAGTAGGAGCAGTAGCAGCAGCAGTAGCAGTAACAGTAACAGCAGCAGTAGCAGTAGCAACAGCAGCAGCGGTAGTAGCAGCAGTAGCAGTAGCAGCAGTAGCAGCATTAGCAGCAGTAGCAGTAGCAGCAGCAGCAATATAGGTTATTAATGCACTGGATCAGATCAGTTCGAAAATTTCTTGTTTATTTTATTACATGAGAGTTTGTTGATTTTGTCTCAATCATCGCTGATATTAGCTTTGTTCTAATATATTGTATGTTATGTAGTTTATATTTAGCGTAACACAGTAGTGTTCTTCTGTCTACAGTCCAATCTGTCAAAAGCCATCACCTGCATTTCGGATCAGAGGATGGTAGATCACGAAGATTGGTCGTTGTACACTATGCGGTCTGAAACGCCACCTTCTCTAAAGTGGCCACTATAGACAGGTTCCACTGTATTTTAATTATTGATCTTTACATAGTTTTGCTTTCACTAGGAGGCTGCAGAGGTTGGGGCTTTCCTAAAGGAAATAACCGGTTCGGACCCCCAAAGGGCCCCGTAATTGAGTGTGTAATGTGTTGTATTCTTCTTTGAGAATTTTCGCCACAGGTTAACAATATTAGTACCTAGGCCAGTGTCTGGGTGAGTATGACTGTAACCCGAATTTAGTTTAAATCTGCGCAACGCAGCCAGTGAGTATATATTTTGTTGGGGGTTTCGTCTGTCCAGTGAATATTATTAGATATTATGCAGGGATTGCTCGTTTTGATACTGGACCTAGAAGATATGGCTACTGAGTTTATCTCTTTGAAGGTTGCTTGCTGTGCAGAAGTTAGCTTGTTTGAATAGTTTAGTAGGCCAAAACATATATATGCCTTAGGGAATTTCAGGCGGAGGTTGCTGGACAAAGGTTGTAATCGCGATTTCATAATGTTAAGATTTACAAGATTACCATTAATCCCCATGTTAATGATGATTTTCTCACGCCGGTGTGGGCCTTTATATCGCCTGGTTATGCACCTAGCATGATTCAAATTGATCCCTTGGGAACAGGCACCCTCCATGCCAAGGTGGGGATGCAGATTTAACCTACTAACAGTGAACGAGCCAAAGAGTAGAACTTTGTAATTGCAGGCAGACACCAATTATATTTGATTGTTGGCTCGGCTCGGAATTTCCTGATGTGCTCTTATCCGATGAAACAGGTGTGTTGTTCTGAACCTGGAGGTTTGATTGATTGCTAGGTTGGGCTGATGTGGGTGTGAAACTAGGCTGTGGTATGATAGAGGAAGGGGGTGGCATGTTGAGGTTGTGTCTGCTGCCAAATCACATGATTATGCACATAGCATGATTCAAATTGGCCCCTGGGGAACAGGAAACATCCATGCCAGAGTGGGGAGGCAAAATTATCCTTCTAAGACTGGACGAGCCAAAGAGCATAGAGCATAAGTTTCATTGTTGCTGTAGGAAGACACCAATTAGACGTGACCGTTGTCTCAGCTCAAAATTTCCAGAACGTGGTCTTATACGATGATACAGGTTTGTTATTCTGAACCTGTAGGTTTGATCGATTGCTAGGCTGGGCTGGTGTGTGTGTGTGTGTGTGTGTGTGTGTGTGTGTGTGTGTGTGTGTGTGTGTGTGTGTGTGTGTGTGTGCGTGCGACTAGGTTGGGATATGATAGAGGAACGAGGCGGCGTGTTGATATTGTGTCAGCTGCCACGTCTCCTCCGCAGTCGTGGAGACCATGGAGGGAGTGGCGGAAATTCAGTAGGTGATGATATACAGCTGACAAATTGAATACTATTCTGTCCACTCTGTGATGGTGGTATATCATCAGGCAATGGGATAGAAGATGGCGATAGACAGGCAAATCAGTTAGCATAACTGCTAATAGAGCTAGATGGGCATGGGTCACCCGCTAGGGCTATTGTGGAGCGTTTCCTATCCCAACGTTCAGCGGGGTTAAATTTCTGCTGGTGATCTAGGACGGTTGTTCTGTCGTGCCAGTGTAGTTGGCATAACAGTCTTCGGAATTTCGGGTGTCGGAAGGTCCTGAGACCTATCGAAACATATTTCAAATTTATCACATTCGCTTAGTTAGCTCCCAGCAAAGCATCAGATGCGTTTAGTAAGATCTCACATTGACCGCGCTAACGCTCGTTCCAATGGACATTTCCTTCAATCAAATGACGTCATAAGCAGCTACGTGATGTGTAGGATGAGGTCGTAGTCAGTTACGTCATGAATGACGTTGATAATTGTATGTCTTGTATGTCTACTATTTAATAAACATGCTCATGACTATTTTGAAACTAATTTGACTAAGCGCTGTTGCTGCCATAGACACCAAGTCATCAAAATATTCAACAACTTACCGATATAGTTTTGTGGAAAGTACGATTCAGAGAGTGCAGGAATTAACCACACTGTCAAAGCGTGGGTGGAGCTTAGTTGGAGATCAACGGGGCATGGCTAAACTTTGATTCCTCCATTAAGATCTTTGCTAAACGAATGTGATACATTTGATAAGAAATGCCAACGCATTAGAGATCCTTTTTATCTTCTTAGGCCTAGGGAAAGTCGCATTAAAGATTTCAGATCATTATATGGACACGTATAACTGGGCTCTGATACCGACTTTGCTCTTAGTCCAGGACTCGATGTTTGGAGTCAAAACCAGAAGATTGACGGATAGGGAAATAGATTTCCTCTTCCTCACTGATATTGGAACAATATTAATTGAAGAAATTATTCAAATCCTTACACTGGTTAATAATAACAAATTTATTAACTTATATTACAAATTTCATATAATGAAGATAATTCAAATAAATTTCCAGCTAGTTTAGGAAAATGCGTCTCTATTCTGATTCACTGTCAACAATACAGTTATTTCATGAAGTCGTGTCGTCCAATCGACCAATCGTAAACCTTAATTCAAATCTTCAGACCAATTAGATTCATTCTTACAAACAGTTTATGGTTTCTCGGAGGTAATGTATTGGGAAGTTTCTATGACGTAGATGGAATCACAAGGGCAATCCTCAGTAGTGCACAATATGTCAGCTTATTAAACAGCTTCAGATGTCCTGTCAATCCGGTTCTAGCCGGTGGTATCTACTATACGTTTCTTGACAGTTTGCAGTAATAAGTTGGATGTGACAAGGCTAGTCGATCCTCAGTAACAGGCATATTCTGAATTCCGCTCTTGTTTGATAACCATGCTAGAGTTTTGCATCTGAACCTACATGATTCGATAATAACAGGGTGTATTTATCTTAGGTATCGGTAACTAATGGTCTTCACGCATCAAGCATCTTCATGGCTTGGTCTCTGACAAGACGTGTAAGAAAATCACGTTCTATGTTTTCCCAAGAACTGATATGGTCATGTGAGTCAAACTCCTCTGATTATTTTTGACGTCTTAAAGAACAAGTTTATGGCATTATGTTTCCTGAGATGAATATCGTATCTGCGGGTTAATCCAGCATCTTAGATCACTGATCTAGAAGATATTGCACATTAAATGTGCAGTAACATCTTTCTCGCGAGATATCAGCATGTACTTATCAACCTTTTGCTGAGATGGTAACACAATATCACAGACTGCAGAGGTCTTAATTCACAAACGTAGATCGGCGATGCTTGAACAACACTGTACCACAATAGAGTTCAAAGTTAATTTACTACAAAGAACTGAAATATAATTATATCCGTCAACTTTAGTATCAGGCATATACCACTGATTAAAACCGAGTTGTAAGTTTTGCTTTTTGCTACGTGCATAGATGTGTTGAACACTGTTGCGTATATAGCAACCAATTTGAAATCAAGCCATAACAGCCGCCCAACTGACATCAATTCTGTCCATGAATTCCATGGTAAGATAGCTTCATAAGGTCATCTACAACAGTCACTGTCGAGTTACAAATCCGCCTGCCCTTATGTAGAACTTGTTAACATTTCATATTTAAACACGCTCCATGGCCAGGAATCGAGTATAGATGAGCGTATCACTCTGGTCGAAAACAATGGAGGAATTCAAGCAGTCAGTTAATGACTTCATAACCAAATACATCACAAATAGGCTGACGTCACGCTTAAAATACGTCATGAATGTCGTATCTAAATCCATCAGGATGTCTTGATAGTCCGTCGTATGAACGAATTGTATTTCTGTACCAAGTAATAGCAATTATGTTGAATACTTTGAAATAAATTTGACAGGGGCCTGTTGCGGCCATATGCTGCAACAACACCCAGTTAAATTCATTTCAATATATTCAACAATCTGCCTGCATAGGTTTCTGCAAATTGAGATTCAGGGAGTACAAGGTTCGATCGATCCCAACACGGGAAAAGCATGGGTGGAGCTTAGCTAGAGTCGTGGGGCATATCTAAAGTGGAGTCCTTCATCCGTATGCAAATGTCGTCCTGATGAGTGACTGTATTGTTCGCCTGAACGGATTGGACAGTTCTTTCTTTGAACAATCTGCTTTGTTCAACCATTGTGGGCATCCTACGTTTGTTTTTTACGGGTTATGGCGTGCTCTGGCTGTCGCGGATACTGATTGGCAACTACTATTCGAAGCTATACTGTTTCCCAGGCTGGCTACCACACATTGACTATGTAATCTAATAAAACTGATACGGCAGGTTTTCCTCATTAAATACTCAAACAATATTGATCTCACTTTTATTATAATGCAGGGTTTAAATAGTTAATAACACATGCTGCCATTATTGCAAAAATCAATTCCTGAAAGTATCTTGTTTATATTTGATAACACACATCATTATGGCAGCATAATTGTGCATTAAAAATTTGCACAATTACTGTGTCAATGGACCTTTCCATTTTTAGCTATGCCACGCCCAGTTCTAGCTAAGCTCCACCTACACCTCACTTGCGTTGGGATAGATCGATCTTTGAACTCCCTGACTATCAATTTCCAGAAAACTATACAGGGAGCCCAGTCAAATTAGTTTCAAAATATTCAACAGCATGTTTATTAAATACTAGAGACATGCAATTCGTACGACGTGTCCGACTATTAAGAGTTAAAGACGGCCCAAATAGAATCCTTTATGACGTAATGATTATGACGTCATCCTACAGACTGCTTATCTGATTATGATGTCATATGACGTCGGATTGTTAGATGGATACTCTGAAAAGGTGAATTGCGTGAGTTTCTTATTTTCAGGAAACATTCATAGTTTGAAGGATCCTGACACTTCCTTCGTTTTTCATCCACACATGAGTGGCTTAAGATGCGGGTGTAGGTTGGTGTTTATATTATCTGAGAATGGAAGATTCCAGTTTATCCATCAATCTTATGACGTCATAATCAATTACGTGGCATGTAGGATAACGCCGTAATCAATTACATCACGAATGGCGTGGCTATGTTGGTCATGAACGCTTTAATTGATGTCGGACTAAGTGTTGTTTTACGAATTGTATGTCATTACTATTAATAAACATGCTGTTGAATATTTTGAAACTAATTTGACTGGCCGCTGTTGCTGCCATAGTTATGTTAGTTTCAAAGTATTCAAAAGCTTACATGTGGAGTTTTCTGGAAATTGATAGGAACTTCATGGGTCGATCCCAACACAGGCGAAGTGTGGTTGAGCTTAGCTAAAGACGGGTGGGGCATAGCTAAAACTTAATTCCTCAATTGCTTGCTAATAGCGCTCTCTTTACTTTCTTGACAAGAGATTCACTCAGAAATATGCATCGCAGACATTGTTTTGGTGTTCGAATTCCCACAATAACCCACGCTAAATGTGGTCGCTTTTTTCACAATATCTTACCATGGTGATTTTGTCTTACCCTGAAGTGACATAATATTATGACATTTATGACCATAACACATTCAGAACGGTTTCTTTTACTCTTCCAAGCAGCAGGATCAAAAAGGGCGTGTGCTGATTAAATACAATACAGTTGTGTGCTTCACAAGTGTTCTGTATATGTCCACTACGCACCCATACCTACTTCGATACTCCATTATTCACCATGTTCTGAAAATCCACCTTGTGCTACGTGCGGATCAAAAGCACAAACAGGTCAATTTCATCACAAACAGCTACGATTCTGTTGATCATACATTAAACCCCTCATTTGTCAACATCGTCGCAAAGCGCTCAAAATACTACTGTTATCATTAACCGTTTAATGAGCACGGTAATTTCTGCAGGCCATGAAGAAATTATTTTAATTTATTTTAAAACAGCGTTCTGTTGTCCTACATATGGACATTCATCGAAGGTGTTATGTTCACCTTTTGTACTTATCCAGTGTCCATTTGCAGATCAAAAGGAGAGTATTTTTTGAAAATTTGCCATTGGATTGACTGGCTCGGTCATTCCAGTGGTAGATTTTCAAAACATACTATTCTTTTAGACATTTCTTAAGACCACCTCAGAGGCCGTGTTTACCGACTTGACGATTGAGCGGTTAAGATGAGACAAGGAGGATTAACACATCAATACCAAACACTCTCTAATCAAATGTCTCAGATAAACACTCGATTATCGAGCCCGTCATTCCAGTGATAAATTTTCAAAAATATTCTGCAAATGAACATTTCTTAAGACCACTGCAGAGTCCGTATTTGGCTAATGTGAATGTTAAAGGGTTAACAGATGGCTTGGAACAGATGTTTGTAATTGCAATATGCAGAATAGCCTCAGTTTGGCTAGAGCCACGATTGAATCTGATCTCAGCATACAGGTGGTATAGTTTTCCCAGCCCCTAACCTGTGTCATTGTAACGGTTGTTGACCATACTGATTCTACTCAACTGTCACTCTGTCAGCAATGAATTCCATGAGATGGTGTGTGGTCTCCAAATGAATCAGTGTGTGTTGAGAGTTTATTTAATAGGAAAGTGTTATTAACGGTTTTACTGTCTAGATATTGTTGTAGTGATTTAACAACTATTAGCTATTGAATGCCGCTTGTGAATGGAACAAGTTATACTATGTCGTCACAAAAAGCAAATGTTGGTCTTTTGGATTCTCTAGAGAAGGATGTATTGGCTGCATCTAGTAATCAACCAATTCATGAAAGTGGTCATGTCTGGTAACACAGATAGTAGGTCAGAGGGCAATACCAGCGTTCATGGCTTTATGCCTGGTGAAGTTAGTTATCGTTTCATCGGCAATTTTTTGCCTGCTGACACTGTCAAGGAAAGAAAGGGAGGGGGAAGGGGCAACATAAGGAACAGCAATCCCCTCAGACTGTATCTATGGATCGAACATCCAGCAGTAAGTCCTCTGACACTGATGTGGTTAAACAGTCTGATTTTTAAGACTGGAATCTATAGTTCAGACTTTGGCTGTGCAGATGCAAATGTTCTGTGAGAATATTCAGCATGATGACTATGACAATGAGAGCGAGTATATTTCTGTCTCTGAAAACATTGAAATACCACAGTCAGAAGATTCTTCAGGTGGATACACTTTAACAAAGTTAGAAAGATTTTATGATTCAGCAGAAAAACTGTCAAACGAATATTGATATTAATATAACTGGCTAGAGGTGTGACTAATCTAAGCAATTCAAATTTGCCAGAGGAAAAACTGAAAGATAAAATTACAAATTATACACGCCCAGGAAACTGTGATTCTTTGCTTGTGACTTGGGTTAACCCTGAAATTTGGCATAAGTAATCACCTGTAACTCGAGCCAAGGACTCAAGAATGCATACTTTGTAGTAGTCACTCATTGCATCCATGGTCGCTGATACTATGTGCTCAGATTCGCTTGTAAAGGCTACCAGGGCATCTGAATGTTTACCGCTGAATATGATGTCAGTTATGATAACTGTATCAGTTGATAGCCTAGCCCATACTGTGAGAAAAGAGGCATATAAACATGACCTTAACTTGGCTTTTTAAGGGATTGTGTAACAGAGATGTCATAAACAACAAGTGACTGTATCGTGATGATTTAATAACTCGTGTCAAGCATATCAGTGAGACAAACAGAATGGGACATAGATTGGCCAGCACATCCACACGGTGGCACAGTAAAGAGCATACTCGTGGCAATTATATGACAAATCCATACCAGAGAAACATGGGAATGAATGAATCAAACAATAGTTCTCAGAACGGGTACAGAATTTCAGCTTCGGGGGAAACAACTCAAACAGGGGTTCCTATCAAAGGACGACCCAATCTCAAAGATGCATACATATATCAGAAATAACGCAGAATTTTAAGGCAGTTACAATTAAAAAGAAATTAAATGTATGGAAAACCTATCATCAGATAAGTTCATTCTAAAAACGGTGTCTGGCTGCCCAATAGACTTTGTCTCATCTCCAATTCAGTATTTTAAACCAGGCCATCTAAATTGCTCAGATAGGGTATTGTAGAAAAACAGATAGATTTATGTGTATGCCAAGGAATAATAAGGAAAGACATTTCATTCAGAATCAGAATTTTTATCCAATGGGTTTGTCAGGGAGAAAAAGGATGGATCACATAGACTAATACTTAATCTGGTTAAGCTTAATGAGTGTGTAGCATATCATCACTTTACAATGGATACAGTCAAATCAGTGATAAATCTTATCAGACCTAACTGTTTCATGGCATCTTTGGATCTGTTAAATGCATATTATTCAATTCCTATTGTCCAGGCTTTTCGGAGGTTTCTCCGGTTTGAATGGAGTAATAAAGTCTTTCACTACACTGTTTTGCCAAACTGTCTGTGTTCTGCTCCTCGTATATTTACAAAACTTCTGAAACCTGTGTATGTACATTTGAGGAAGAAAAATCACATTTCTTGTGGATACTTAAATGATACATTTCTTATGGCTCAGTCATATGAGTCATGTCTAGCCAATCTCATAGAAACAGAACAGTTATTGAAATCTTTAGGGCTTTTCATAAATTATGAGAAATCCGTAGCAATACCATCTAGAAAATTGGAGCACCTAGGTTTTGTATTAGATTCTGATGATGTGTCTCTCAGTTTAACATCTATAAGGTGTGCTAATCTGGTTAGCAAATGGAAACAGTTTTGCAATCGAGAAAAGGACCGTAGCAGAACTCAATGGGGGTTTTGTCTCATCAATTACTGACGTTCAATATGGCCCATTGTTTTATAGGAATTTGGATTCAGATAAGATTCGTGCGTTGAGACTTTGCAGAGGTGATTTTAATAAAATCTTGTCTGTTTCTCACTCGGGCCAGACAAAGATTGAATGGTGGATAGATAATATCGACTAATGAAAAACGTTGTATCCATCACGATAAAGTAAATTACATTCTTACAACGGATGCTTCATCAGAAGGTTGGGGTGCAGTATTTACTAAGATTAACATCACCAAGTGACATCCAGTCAGTAGGTGGCAGATGATCATTAGAAGAAAAACAATGTCATATCAATATCCTTGAAATTATAGCAGGTTTATTAGGCCTTAAATCATTTTGTGCCAACATGTGTGATACACATATTAAAATTCAAATGGATAATACCACAGCTGTAGCTTATATTACTCATATGGTTGTATTACTCATATGTGTGGCTCTCAGTCTAAGCTTCGTAACGTCATCGCAAAAGAAATTTGCCTTTGTTGTAAAGGAAGAAAGATTTGGCTTACGCAGCTCACCTGCCTGCTCAACTAAGCATATTAGCAAACTTTAAATCAAGAATCTTCGATGAAAAGACTGAGTGGAAACTTAATGAAAATGTATTTAAAAATATTTGTTTCTCGATTTTCCCGACCAAGTATTGGCTTATTTGCATTACGACTAAACTTTCAAGTAAAACCATATGTGTCCTGGTTACCAGAATTCAGAATGTTGTTGTGTATATGCATTTACAATAGATTGGTCTAATTTTGTCTTTTATGCCTTTCCTCCGGTATTTTGAGTCGAATATTAATGAAAACCGGCTTGGAAAATAGCGATAGGTATTGTGATAGTACAAAACTGGCCAACACAACCGTGGTATCCACTGCTGATGAAGATGTTATTAGCGTAACGGCTTCACCTGAAGTTGAAGGACAATCTAATTTATTTCCCTCAAAAGGTGTGTGTCCATCCTCTGGGACAAAACCTCGAATTGTGATGGCGTGTTATGTTTACAGAACATGCCAGTAATTAGGGGGGTTTCGAACAAAACTGTATCAATTATTTTTTCGTCATGGAGAGATCCCACCCAAAAAGAATATTTAACTTATATTCGTAGATGGATTACATTTTGTGAGAAAAAAATTATAGACACATATTTACTAAAGATTTGACACATATTCTCGGATATTTGACGTCTTTATTTGAAAACGGTTTAGCTTACAGTGCAGTTAACACTGCAAGGGGTGCCCTGTCATCGTTTCTTGGTATTTTGTCTTCAGAACATATAGGTTCACAGCCATTTGTGACTAGATTTATGAAAGGTACAGCAATTCTGGGGCCATCACGACCAAGATATAGTTACATATGGAATGTTACGGATGTATTCGAAATGTTAAGAAAGTAGGAGCCGGCAGAATCATTATCACTTTATGATTTAACATTGCACACAGCAATGCTACTATCCTTAGTATCCGGGCAAAGAGGTGAATCTATTAGATACAGAATTTATGTCAGTGACACATGATAAATATGTATTTTTCTTATATGGTAACTTTAAAGAGTCCAGAATAGGAAAGGATGTATTAAAATTGAATTGCCAGTTTATAAAGAGGATAACATTCTTTGTATTTGTAACCATTTATCAGTATATCTAGATAGAACTAGTACTTAGCGACAATCTAGTAAATTATTTGTACAGTGAAACCACATACGTCACTCAGCAGAGACATCATTTCTAGAAGGATTAAAGCTGCAATGTAACGTGTATGAATTGATGTTAATATATTTAAAGCACATAGTACTCGATCTGCAGCAGTTTCTACAGCTCATAGGAAAGGTGTTGAAATTTATTGTGTATTAGAGAAAGCGGGATGGACGAATGGGGAGATAGTTGCCAAATATTATAATAAGTCGCTATACTCGTCAAACGAAGATAAATTTGTGAAACTTTTATTGGGAAATTAATAACAAATTTGTGAAATAGTAGAAATGTTTACAATAGTATGTGTTGAACATTTTTCTAGACAGTGAGTTCATATAAAGGTAGTTTGACTATCAGTGTAGCTTGTTGAGAGCATCCACAACCTTTAAATCGCATGTAATTCCTTGCTGCCAGGGTGGCAGTTCAGTAGAATTCAACGATTAAACGAAGGTTCTTACCTGACAGTTGACCGGAATTCTACTCAGCTGCCACAGGAAGCAGGAATTGCATCCCAACCCGCGAGGGTAAATTAATCCCTCCCAACAAGGGTTGTTTGTGGATGCACTCAACTGGCTTCCAAGACTGATTCATTTGGGGACCACCCGCCATCTCATGTAATTCCTGCTTCCTGTGGTAGCTGAGTAGAATTCCGGTCAACCATCAGATAAGAACCTTCGTTTAAACGTTGAATTTTATTAGCATACCCTTATATTAATTGAATTAAGCTTGGTACCTGAAAGACACTAATTTTGAATTTCCATTCGTGGCTGTCTTGAATGTGTCAAAAGTTATGATAATTTCGCTATCCCATATAATATAATGAGACTTTTCAATTGTCTGCGGATATTGAATCAAAATCACTTGTTTTCGAAGCTACATTTTAAACCAATGAACGCCTGTGCAATAGACTGTCCCGAGAATGTCTAACACGATCTTGTCGTTGAAACAATACGTTGTAAATGGGCTTTATCCAAATAATAAACATGTACGTGTATTTTGCGGCTGTAGTAGAAACATCATACAGCTACAATCAGACCTTCTCCGCGTTTGCCCACTATGTCTTGTCCTCAGCCAAAATCTTTAGCTTCCTCAGATCTATTCTTTATTTGACTGTACCGCGTATACCGAGTCCTGCTTTCTTGAGATCACACCACAGTCTGCTTAACAGATTTATGAAATGACGCCTGCTCCTGGCTTTGTATTTGCTGGCTCCGAGTAGGGCGAATTGCAATGCCCTCTGTGTTGGTGTGTCTCCTGTCCTCTTTAGCACATGGCCAAACATGGACCGTCTTTGCTGGGCGACTTTTTCCGTACAGCGGCGAAACATGTAACATCATTTAATAAGCAATACCGTACTGTAGGAATGGAGCATTCCAGTTTATCGATCAGTCATATGACATCATAATTACGTATATGATAACGTCATAATCAATTACGCCGTGAATGACGTAGGTAAATTTATAACGAACCCCTTAATAGATGGCGGACTAAGCGTTGTTGTACGAGTTGTATGGCTTTACTATTGAATAAACATACTGTTGAATATTTTGAAACTAATTTGACTGGGCGCTGTTGCAGCCATAGGCAGCAACAGCACCGAGTCAAATTAGCTTCAAAATATTCAACAGCTTACCTGTATAGTTTTCGGGAAATTGATAGTCGTGGAGTTCAGGGATCAATCCCAACACAGGCTCAGTGTGAGTGGAGCTTAATTAGAGATGGGCGGTGTATAGCTAAAACTGGATTCCTTTATTCAACAGACTTTTATACAAAGCGTAGATATAACAAATCGGCTTTTAGATTTACTTATGTTAGACTGTATTCTAAGGTCAGCCCAACATGTGTGTCTACAATATTTACTGATGATCATAATTCACAAACAGGATGTTTATGTTACTTTAATAATTAGTTTTGTAATTTCATAATTCACTCTACCTTAGTTGATGATAGCGCAAGTTTACGGATATTAGCAATATAATATATTAGAAGGAACATTTTTACTGTAGGACATATTTGGATACCATACACTAGGAAATGGCTAAATGGGTGCTAATCTCATCTCAAATATTCTATTGCACCAATAGATTATGGTTTACAGATTCCATATCATTCATATCCTGACCCATTAGGTTATTCGCATCACAAGTATCTGTTTTGTAATAGTGTGTACATGTTGAACAATGACGCTCCATTTTGTCTCCTCAAGGGATAGTGTGATGTCCAGTGGCGGATCTAAGGGGATGGGGGAACACTCGGCGGCACGTGCTCCCACCCATCTAAGCTTCTCGTGTACACTGTCCAAGAAACGTAGGTAAGAGCTTATTTTGGGAAATGAGTTTGAATTGGTGTCATTTAGAATTTCAAAAGACCTTCATTAATGTTATATATTGACAATATCTATGGCTCTTTTCACTACAGCCACTCATTCTAAATGGCATTTAGTTGGGGGAGAGGTGGGGGTGGATGGTTGGATGCGGGATGCGGGTGGAGGGCTGGTGAGCGGGAAAATAGGATAAAAGGGTGGGGACATAGGGAAAAGGGTGGGTGACATAAAGAGAAACCAACTATATTGTTAGCAGTGCCGCAATCTCTCTGCTATCCTAACATCGCGTGCTGTTACATCACATCGCTTGCATATATCATTATTGCTCCATATTTGCATAGCAATTAATGTAAACACATACGTTATTGTTTTCCGCAATGCAATAATCTATGGCAGGAATTGATAATGCTATCTAGTCTGCAGCCTCGGTCTAATCTGTTAGTCCCATAGCGTGTTGGCGCCACGCAATCACCAAATATCACTTCGGCGATCAACACTGGGCCCGCTTAGGAATAGTTCCGTGCCGATTGGCTAGCGGATTCCTGCAGCATTGGGGTTCGCCGTCTGGGATAGAAAGAGACAGAGCGTGAGAGAGATTGTCAGTACGCCGCTATCAACAATGTAGATACGTCTATTGTTGTGTCCGTAGTGTTTGTAGTGCCTGATTGTCGTTCTTGTTTCTTTATTAATAACATGTTTTATTGCTAACTACAAGCCATAGAGAGTATAAAGAGCTGACCAAGGTAGACTGGGGTTCTTTTATTACAAAAGAATCATAACGTTAAATGATTACAAGTGATCTTACACTTCATAAAGCATGTCGCTGGGCCGCTACTGGACCAATACCGGGCCAATACGGTCCCGATAGTCGCCCAGTACTGGCGCAGGAGCATGCATTATGAGGGAATGGTCATCTGTCTTAAACTGTATTCACACTAGAGATTAATCCGCAGTAACACCATACTGAAGTTACTCCGGATTAGCTCTCTAGTGTGAACACGGCCTTAGAAGACACACCACTTTGTCCTCAAACGTTGCTGGTTTGGCGTTAGCAATATTAGTATTAATAATATTAGATGTAGTTTATGAGTAGTATTACTATTTACATTAATATTAGTATTTGTATTGCTAACATTAGTGTTTGCAGGTAGTAGTAGTAGTAGTAGTAGTAGTAGTAGTAGTAGTAGTAGTAGTAGTAGTAGTAGTAGTAGTAGTAGTAGTAGTACTAATAGCGGTAGTAGTAGTAGTAGTAGTAGTAGTAGTAGTAGTAGTAGTAGTAGTAGTAGTAGTAGTAGTAGTAGTAGTAGTAGTAGTAGTAGTAGTAGTAGTAGTAGTAGTAGTAGTAGTCACGCAGCCTATAACACAAAACAATTGTGTATTGAACTAATAATAGAGAGTGGTATTTGCTGTATGATCGAATCCGCTGGCGCTAGACAATGCCTGGTCCAGACAATCAGTTAACGATTCGATGAGAGTTTGCACAGCTTACACTCGTTATTGGCCATCAATACGCTGGATTCGTGCTTTGTAAATACTCCCTTGCCGTCATAGCTCTCCAAACGCAAATTCGCGGGTTACTGTGTCTGCTAATGTTGTTAAAATGTTTTATTGTATATATGTAGTGGGCCCAAAGATGGTTGATCTTTAGGTCAAGTTGTTGAAAAACCATGTGTATTAAAGAAGCGCCATTTTTAGCGCAACAGGTGTACTTATCCAAGGGTAGCAGACTAACAGCGTTATATTGACCCCCACCCCCAATCTAATCATCCTGGATAGTACGGGGTTACCTAGTAGGTTTTCGGCGATTAAAGTATGCACCGTACATGCTGGTGCAATGAAGGATACCAGTATATCCACCCCACCAATCATATGGCGTCATAATCAACCACGTGACGTATAGGATGACGTCATAATCAAGTACGTCATGCCATGGATGACGTAGCTAAGTTCGTCACAAACCCGTAAATGATGACGAACTAAGCGTTGGTGTACGAATTGTATGTCTTTACTATTTAATAAACATTATGCTGAATATTTTGAAACTAATTTGACTGGGCGATGTTGCTGCCTAAGCTGCCATAGGCAACATCAGTGCCAGCCAAATTAGTTTTAAAATAGTCAAAAGCTTACCTCCATAGTTTTCTGAAAATAGATAGTCATGGAATGGAGTTTTCTGCAACTCTTTACATTGTGCTCGGATTCGGTTCCATCGATGCTGGGTATGACTGGATTAACTGGTGATCGTTTGAAGAATATATAGGCTACGTTCACTAATCCTTGTCTAGGTGAACCATTTGTAATCGTGATTGGGCAAGCTTACCTTTTACTTACAATACACATCTATCCTATGGTAAATTATCCTTTTCATGTCTAAATTTGGGGAAAACCCTCAAAATATGAGCGTGTTGAATGCCCCTTTGCAGGTCAAGAGAAGACAATTCTTTTTTAATTTACCACGATGAGCGAGCCAGTCATTCCAGTGGTAAATTAAAACAAATAGTTTTCTCTTGGCCTGCAAATGGACATTCCTCAAGCCTACTACAAATGCGTGTTTTGGCCGGCTTCGTCATGAAAGGGTTAATTAAACAATGTCTAAGTTACAGTGGTGGTACAACGCTACATATTGTAGGGTTATCTGCACCAATGGATTTAGCAATTGTTTCATTAATCCGCGGATATGGTTATACAGATTACAATGGGTTCTATCGTGTGTTTTCAGCGTGAACTTGGTCGTATATATGTGCGTCCGTTATACTCAATGGAGCAGAGTATCGATGCGTCAGTCAAGTCTTCAACTCACATCTGTGTAGATATTCTTCTTAACCAGATAGTTGACGTCACTTACATTCGCACGGTCATTCTATTTTCAGAACAACATTGAGATGCTACCGTGTTGCTTTGCTACCGGGAGCTGAAACGATTTAGAGAATTTAATGTTGCTTATTTCGAATTGATTGAGGTGTACTCGTCTAATAACAGGAAGCAATACATTAGTTAGTCTGACACTTTTTCTCAAGTTTGTGAGAAATGAATGCATGGTGTCCCATGACTAGGAAACTGTCTTGATGAATATTCATTTTCAGGTCAAGGAAATCTTTGAAATCTTATCACTGAAATGACTGGCTCGATGACCGAGACATTTCAGTGTTAAAGTTGTCGAAAATCGTCTTCTCTTGACATATCAATGAACATTCATTAAGAAAAAAATGTCAATGTCAATTGTTTTTACGGTTCTTGACCAGTAAGGTGTTAACCTACTCGAAATTTGTCTAATTATGTGGACTATAGGTTGACTGGATGTTGTCATTCAGTATAATTCGTGTCGTAGTCGTCGTCGTCCTTGTCGTCCTCGCTCCCCGCCGTCGTCGTACTTTCTTAGTTTACCGAATCCTGTTGTAATATTTGCTATTATGCTTTTTCTTATAATCTTCAGCATGTTCAGTATGCCAAGACTGGGAGAGACACATGCACGCGACGTCATGTGAAAGTTTAACGGAGACATTCTTAGTGTGTAGAATAGCCATAGATAGAACTGTGTAGGCATATAGTAGTACCAGTATGTATAGTTCCGTACATATCAGCTTTTGACATTGTCTGTGGTTTTGTTTTCCATTCAAATCGGCCGCACGTGAACTGCAGCGTAAAATAGTGCGTACCTCGATGAGCCCGCACTACAGTTAATTGAGTGTGTGCAGCCTGCATTCACTACAATTTTAGCCCAGCGACAGTGCCACAACTAAGAGAATATGAGCGTTAGACGCACTATCGTGTATTTGACTTCCATAGCACAACAATTATATGGAAATAACCAATTAGTATTAGCACAACGACAATAATAACAACCACAGTCGCAGCAACAGCAGCAGCAGTAGCATCAACAACAACGACGACAACACCGACGACAACAACAACAACAACAACAACAACAACAACAACAACAACAACAACTACTACTACTACTACTACTACTACTACAACAATAACAACATTAGCAGCAGCGCAGATTGACTATGCGTGTCGGGTTATCATCGTCCATCGTCACGCGAGAGAAAGGTCGAACTGCTTGTTGAAATGAATGAGCGCTCTAATCAATTCTGTATTAATTATGAATGCATAGTTTGCTTAATGAGCCCTGGTCACTATCATGCGGATAAACACACATGAATGCAGTATTATCGAGGATCGAGTGATTTCTGACAGAAAATGTTATTACAAAGTCAAGGTATGAGGGTATTCTGTAGACTAAGCATAGATGTACATGGATTAGGGGTCGGGGTGGTGTAACGATGCGAAATGTATCGCAATAATCTATTGGATATAGGATGCACAATGCAATGCACAGTGTCGAGTTAACCATTTCATGATGAAGCCATTCAAACCTGGCATCTGCAGCGGTCTTGAGGAATTCCATTCAAAGGCCAAAAGAAGGATATTTTTGAAAGTGTTCCAATGGAATGACTGGCCCGTTAACTGAGCTATCCATTCCAGTGCTACATTTTCAAGAATAGTCTTCTCTTGGCCTGCAAATGGGTATTCAATAAAGACTATTTTGATTTCATGACCAAATTTGTTCATTAACGGGTTAATGATAAAATAATGTGACACTAACTATGTCCATTAGCAGGTCAAAAGAAAAATATGATTGAAAACCTCACACTGGAGTAACTGGCTCGGTTTTGATCAAGTAATTTGAAAAGATCTGCAGTGGCCATGATATGTCAATTTTCAGGCCAAGATAGTAGATTAGAAAACTTAGCTCTTGAGTTAATGGCTCGGGATACCAAGCCAATCAATCCAGTACGAAGTTTTCTAAAATAGCCATCTCTTTTTTCCAGCAAATTGACATTAATGGAGATAATTGATCTATTTTCTTGAGCATTCCTGTATGGAATTGAAAATCATAAAGAAAAAAATCTTATTCAAGTGTAATCCGCTGATAAGATAAGAGTGGTATAGTAAGTTACGATATACAGCCACCTACTCTGGATTACTCTTTTAATATGGCCCAAACTATGGGGTACATATTAACTTAGCGCTACCCATTTATACCGATCATATTCAAGAAATTATATATTTTTGTGCAATGATGGGAAGTGTGTTAATATTTTGAAATAAACTTGATCTAGATATTGTTACCAGGTAAAACCAGCAAAATATGCTCTTTAACTCTTAAAGGCAAGAAGAGACAAATTGTTTATGATGTAGGAAATGTTAGGTTAACTATTTTGAAATTAAATTGATTGGGACCTGTTGCAGCCTGTAGTTTCAAGTCAAATTAATTTCAGCTGGTTCAACAGCTTTTATGTACAGCTTTATGGAAACCAAGACACTGGAATATCGAACTAAATGGTTAAATTTGTCTTCTAAATGTTGGATCTAGCGACAGATATCATGTAAATTATTTTACAAATAACTAAAAAATCAATATGTGTTTCTAAAGTGGGATAATAGGATTCCACAGATTGAACAGGTAAACTCAATCATCAACGAGAATGAATGCGTTTACGTTCTGTTATTTGTCAATGTGAATACGTTTGAGAAAACGAGACAGATAAATCAAACCATTCTATGCATTTATCATGCAAGGTGCTTTCAACACACAATTGCTGAACTTACGTAATCGCTTCTTATCTTCACCGACGGCAGTTTTAAATGTCAATTCCTCTCTAAGGAATTTAGGATTGTTCACGTAATTGTGTACATAGTCTAGAGAAAGCTTGGAAGTGTCAAATATGCGTACACATCGCGTGTAACTGGAAGAACACAATTAGACGAAACTCAGTGTATTGTTATTTCAAAAGAAAGATTTCAACAGGTACATCGAAACCAATTTGTGATAGGTTTAAAATTAGTACGCGCTTACGATTTTAGGTGAAAACAAAGAACACCATCACACTGGAAGAACACAATTAGACGAAACTCAGTTTATTATTATTTCAAAGAACCCCATCATTTAAAAAAGGGAATAGGGCCTATTATTCGGTGTACGGTATCTCGCTTTTAAGTACGTCGAACGAAAAACAACATAATGAAAAACAACGGACATGTTTTGCCCGGAGTGTATTCTGTGATAATAGAATTCAATTGCATCAAACAGAACAGGATGTGTGCATTGTGAATATTGTAGAAAGGTACACGTCTCAGCTTTCTCGAAAAGAATTAATTATGTATGCATCACTCAACAATGGAGTATCGTAACAATTAATTATGCATCGCCCGCCCGACTATGGAGTATCGTATTTCAGCTGACACCACGTACGTATATATATAATCGTATGTCAACCCTTTCAAGCATGGGTTCCAAGTATCTCAATTTCAAAGTAGCTATACAGGTAAGATGTTGAACATTTTGAGACTAATTTACCTAGAAGATGTTGCTGCCACAGGCAGCAACATCTCTCAGTCAAATGAGTCCCAAAATATTCAACAAAATATTTAATAAAATTGTGCTTGAATTTTCTAATCTGGTTTTTCGGGTTCAAGGGGTTAAAGTATGTGTAACGTGTAACTTAATTGTTATAATTAATTAATTATCCGTATAACCCGCCATAGACAAAGAGAACGCATTCTTTTTAGCGTAAGAGATATCACTGATAACCTACATTACTGGAAGATACTGGGCCAGCCTGGAAGTACGGGTCCAGAAACCTGCGTTAGTAGCAGAGAGTATAAGGGTCTTTTTGACAGTATATACCCAAAAATGCAACTTCGGGCCCCCATAAATTGTGGCAGAAGGGTCCATGTGATCACCGAAAATTGTGTATGATCAGGCTATTAAATATTAATTAGCTTTAGGGATTTTTACTAAAAAATTACCCACGAAATCTAGCATAGGACTCCAGATTTCAGCTTGTGATCAGCAAATTTCAGTGTGTGTAGTCCCTGCGACATCCAGAACTTAGATGTCATGGGAAACGACGCTTAGTGATTTTAATTTGATTGGAAATCGTTGCTGCCTTTAGTGATAATACATTGCGATCTACTTACAATACTTGATAGTCGTAATCACTAGATTTTTTTATATGTTCTCTAATTAGTATTATGTTTTCAGGTGTAAAGTCGATCCAATTCACCTTTCCAGAGTATGTACCCATCATATGACGTCATAATGAACTGCGTGGTGTGTACAATGACATCATAATGAATGACGTCATGAATGACGTCGGTAAGTACGTCACGAACGCATATTTGATGACGGTCTATGGGATGTTGTACAAATTGTTTGCTTTTACTATTTAATAGCGCCCAGTCTAATTAGTTACAAAATATTCAACAGCTTCCCTGTATGGTTTTCAGGAAATTGATAGCTAGGGCATTCGGGGATCGATCAATCCAAACACGGCGAGGTGTGGGTGGAGCTTAGCTAGTGATGGGCGGGTCATAGCTAAAAATGGAAAGGTCCATTGAAAGCCATTTAAACCTTGGTTAGCATCCACCTACATGTACAGCAGCTACGACTTTCAGTTTTAATCTATTAATTGGCGCTAAAATGTTCTCCACGTTTTCGTACTCGGCCCTAACCGAAGGTAAACGTAAGCGAAATCATAATGACATCTCTTAATGTGTTACCAACTCCCGGCCTATTAATTGACTATCAATTAGGTCAATACCAGGCAAGGGAAAGGTAACCCAGCACAAATAACAGAAAATAGTGTTTACATTAGCAACCCAATTTCATCTATGAAACTAGTCAATCTACTAAGTGAGCTAACTCATTATTTGGGCTCCAACGCATATGTGTATGTGTGTGCTGTGGCATGAGATATGTGCTGATGTTTGAAACGTTGGCAGCTCCGCTTTCCCCTTGCAATATGAGAGGCATACGTCTATAAATAATAATTATCAACATTGCCCACTCTTCGTTAGATAGACAATATTGATTATTGACGCTGCACCTCCTGTGAACCGGTGCACGCGCACTAATAAATTGCAACGCCAGACTAATATTTTAGGTCCGGAACGGATGAAGCTAGCTCTACTTCTTACCACTGTTCTTGGTGTGGATGTATCGCGCCAATATCAAATTTGCGTCGTTGTTCAACTATCGAATTCGAATTTATGTAACATCTGAGTAGACGCATATAGTGTTTACCATTAATAAAGATCGGTACGATCATGCAAGTAGGAATTTGTGTAATTTGGTGTCCTATCAGCGATATAGCAATTGACATTGGCCCCATATTCCATTGACCAATGGGTGCCATGATAATGAATGCGATATTGGTTCCATGAGGCGTTTAAAGGAAAATATCAGGGAACTAACATATGCTCTTAAATGACAACTTTATATAATAATCAACCTCTATAACCCCATAAAACAGAAATAAATCAGAATAATTAGAAAAAAGCAGCCTGGAATCAATTAGTGACGAAACTGGTCCTATGAGCTCTGGTGTATGCCGAGCGAGTAAATAATACCCGCTACAGCCGGTCGTGTAAGTTCAGTTATATTCCCATTAAGCTGATTGGCAACTACGCTCAGTCACACAAATCTCAAAATATTCATTTAACTTGTGTAAGGGCATCCCGTTACATTGTTTCCAAAACTAAACACAATGTGCTATTGGATATCTCATCCAATCTCGCTGAAACTACATACACACGCACGCACACACTCACGCACGCACGCACGCACGCAGCCACGCACGCACGCATATTTATGGATAAGTGCCAACATAGTAACAGAGCCACGTTTTCGAACCTGCTGGTTTCCTTCGCCCGTAACTTTTTAAATCGCTACTCATCGTTGTTGTTTATATAATAATAGTTTATTCTCATGAACTCTACAGAGCTATAGATGACAGTTGTAGTTCGGATCGACCGGACAGGTACCGGCCGTACCGCCCCGTCCTGGATTCGTTCCCTGAACACGCCCCCTGGGTAGAGCCATAAGGGTATATGAGCCTATGAGAGTTCGTTAAAGCGCATAGTGCGCATGCGCACGCTTAAATGCTATTTTTGACAGAGCGCGTAGTTTACGACCAAGATAGGATGACGCTTATAGTGTACCGAGACGGTACAATGTAATCCTTTTTAATCACGTGTTCCAGCCTAATCTGGCATTAATCAAGACCGGAAATCGACGGGCTTTCCAAATCTGTAAACTATTTCATAATCGGTTAAGAAATGGCTGAGTTATCCACGGAAAACCCCTTTTGATTATCTTCAAAATATTGCTGTGACGTCATAATCACGTGTACGCAGAACTTCTAGAATGTTCTAGAACATTCGACTGCGTTATTATTAGCGACGCGCTGATTGGCTGTTGCTCGACCGATGATTGGTTGGAGCCTGCGCCTGTGACGTCACGAGTAGTATAAAAGGAGACGAGATCCAGACAATAGATTGGACCTGTGTCAGCTACGATCAGCACGACAGGCATTACGCAGATGACTTTCTGTCGGTTTCTCTCCCGTAGCCAGCGGTAATACAACCCACCGCTCTAAAGCAATTTTGTAACTCCCGTTGCCTGCGGGAGCATTTTTGGAACTTTTTAGATATTGTTCACTAATATATCACGAACTAATTCGGAACACGAACTTGAAGTGAGGCCTTTCCCGGCCTGAAAATGTGTTTATACAGATGTAGAGGCAACGATGTTCTTTAGTGGATGACTCGCCGGATCTGGCGGCCACGCCAAAAAGTGGTTATTTAACCGTCCCCACACTAATGTCATGCAGGTTTATCTAAACTTTTCGACAGCAGCAAGTAAACTTTGCCCGGTACGTCTTCAGAGCTGGTTGACGTACCCCGCACCGTTAAGCTTAGTTATGTATCTTCATCCGCATTTAACAACCCCCGCTTATGATCGGGTTGTTGTCAACTTCCATCCGTACCATCGGTGTATGGGAACTTTTGTCACAGCCGTAATATTATTGTATCTCTTGCTGACTACTCGTTAGACATTCTATATTGTGATTACAATCCTGAGTTCGATCCGCTCCCGTCATGAGCTGCTTGCGGAAACCAGCCTGCTGGAACTTTCCAGCTTCCAGGGAATGCATCAACTCACGTCAACCTAAGAGTGACGTATCAATTTCAGTAACAGGTTTAAAAATGGCTACCGATTATTCAAGTAACTATACTTGACACTTTAATTATTCCGTTAATTACATTTTTGATAATTATATCGTATCTGTATAAACGGTCCCGATGACTAAAAGGCACCGTAACGATCTTAGGACTGCTAGTTATAATATCTGTATCTGTTTATAGTTATTCTTATTTTCTGTAAGGTGTTTTTGCTAACCGCACCGTAGTAGGTTCCTTAACATGTACTAACAAAAGTTCCCATATATATATATATATATATATATATATATATATATATATATATATATATATATATATATATATATATATATATATATATATATATATATATATTATTCTGATCACTTCACACTGTATTGATTGTTCTGGTTAGTTGATATATGACCAGTGGCCATCAGTTCATATGTTTTGTTTATTTGTAGAAAATATAGGACTGCAGTGCACGTAGGCAACACTATTAAGCAACATTTATATATGCAGCACTTTCTCCCGCCACCAACAATTTTTCACTGAGGTCCCTGTCCGTGCCATAACTCTGTTTAGCCCGGCATGCTACCAACTAAAAACCTTTTCTATTCAGCTCGATAGGATAGGTTCAAATGATTAGAGACAATTTCTTCGTTAGGAAACACGTAGTGTACGCCTCTTTGCCGGTAGTAGCGATAATTAAGCCCCGCACTCCGGCAAGGTTGTGTAAGATTGGCCAAAATACGTAAAGGGCCTCATATTTCTAAGTTATTGTCTCTCTTCATGTTCCACTAAGCCTTATGGATTCTTAAGTGTTTAGATGTCCCTATCTGCACCATGGACTGATCCGACCCTGGGAAACTATTGGTGTTTCCAAGCGGTGATGGCCACGGTGTGGTGTCACACACATTTCCCATGTATCTTCGGATACTCAGTAGTTAGCACCTTTGCCAATGTAGGAAAGCACTGTGAAAACATGTCTTAATTATCATTTTATTTAAGCTGCCGAACAATCCTCCCGCACCGCAGTGCATAGCTGGTCAACTTGTGTTTAAACCTAAAAACAGGTTAAAAAGTTAGTTCCATAGTACCTGGTGACGGGTGAGATGCGCATCCCCACGGAATTCTGTAACAATGTCTGGGCATGATATTCCGATCTGCCACGCCCTCACGGGAAGGACATTTACGGTGGGTATTCGTCGCTCTTACCCACACCATAGCGATAGATCAGTTGCCTAAATATACTTTTGTGAAGAGTAACCAATGTCCTGTGATGTTTTATGTTTTACGGAGCGAGATGTCCGGATTCTTATCCAGTTCGGAGATCTTACTAAGTAACATGTATGCACGCTGTCTTCAGTATTGATGTCTTAGGGCATCTGTTCTCAATGAGAGCCGTATCTAAAAGCTAGGTAGACGCCAGCCATTTGCGGCTTAAAATAATTCTTGTCTCTTAAAACTAAATATTAGGTTAAGCATAGAAGAAGGCCCGCATAAATAAAAGCAGAAACTACTAATTCAGCATACTGAGAATTACATGAGACGGTGACGTGGGAATCCTTCGGGAATCGTTCATCCCGTCTTCACGTAAAACAGCACGCAACCTTATAGTCATAATCTCACTAGGTATGGTCTTTTCTTTACAGCATTTTGGTTAAATATTAGAGTGGGCCCCTTTCGACCACTACTCTTCTCCCGCTTGAAGCAGTGGCGACATTTTCCCATGATGGAGTCCCACGCGAGGCACTCGCCTCTCGCAAGGATTCAGTGATAATGGTCCACGCGAGGATAATACTCCTCACCCAAACTAGCACTAGGAGTAGTGCCCGCATGAGGCATACGATTTTCCGTCACCACAAAGATAATTTTCTTTCCTGTCAGCTTAGAGGTATAATAGCTTATATTAAGTTAATTAGTTAAGTCTCGTGTATGGGAGCCTCCCTTGCGGGGATACCCATGCGGACCTACGAGTTGGTGTGGTACCTTCGGGAGCCCCACGTTTAAAAGTTCATCAGGCTGTCTCTATGTCTTGTATTTTCATATGCTCATTAATTTTATCTAGCATACTTGTCGGTCTGTTTAGGTAAAACTATTGCATAGACTTATTTTAATTAGGTCACCAAATCAAATCTTGTAAGATCACGAAATTGCTATGGACAGGCATATTGGTGATACAAACTCTTGGGATGACACTGTTGTGTTTAATGTTCGCGACGACGGTCGCAAAGCCCCACCGGAACGATTGAGTTCCACCGGTCTTAGGAGTCGGTCTTTGTTATCCGTAGGGCAGTATCGTACAGGATCCATCACCCCGAGACTGGAAGGTAACCAGCGTCATCATTCGTCGTGCACTTGCGGCGCGGCGAGTCGACATCAGACACCATAACAGCCCGACACTAACCCTTGAGCTACAAGTGGTGCCCGATGTGGGGCCCGAAGAACATCATTATTAACGCACAGCGAACTCATGCCCACACTGTATAGTGAGCTTAGTTCTATACCGTCTCCATTTAGTGACGACTCCCTCGATCAAGAGGTAGCGTCATACGATGGATTCCAAGCTCACATGCTCACCGACTATGCCAGAAATTCACCTGCGGAATCAACAACCCTGCAATATAACCTGTTTTCGCCTTTCAGTGATGGCACCTTTCGGAATACAGGCGGGAACAGAGTTTAGAACAATATTGGATGTCTGCGACAGGCCAACTCCATCGGGGCCAAATCGTGGATGATCATGACAAAGACCCGATTACGGGCATATACATAATCCTTCAGACTACTATCGTTCACCCGTGTCATCTACAGAGACCATATGGCAGGGTGACAATCTTTATTACAGACAACCTCCGGCGCCACCCCCTTCAAACATAACACTATACTCGAGGGGAACACCACAGCATCATCGGGAGGAATCAGCACCAGCTTTTCGCCGGTACATCAGTTTTGCTACACACCACAACCATAATGCGACTGCACCACCACCATATGAGGAATATCAGTCCTCACACCAAGAAGAACGTCCGCATAATCTTCATAATATTCCGCCTCCCGTCCATAGACCCATGCCAGTTTATGATTCTTCAATGGGGCAGGATTCACTGAATTGGAGTACATACGTTCTCGCTCCTCAGCATCGGCATCAACGGATAACACCAACACCACCACCACCACCGCGCACACAACGACCAGCCTCAGAATACTCGTCAGTCTCGCAGATACCACCGCCACCCGGATTTCAACCACTTCATTCTTCCCATGGTCTTGACTGAGTCAGTCTTCCTCCCGAATTTAGCGGGGAGAATGACTGGTCCAACTATAAAATACAGTTCGAGATCATAAGTCGAATCAACCACTGGAACGATCAGCAAATGGGTGAATATCTTGCCGCAAAGCTTTCCGGAAAAGCCCTTCAAGTTCTTGCGGATCTCGGGACTGACTACACACCCACCTACACCCAACTGGAACGAGCATTAACTGAGCGATTTGGCGACACAGCTATCGGGGAAACGAGTCATCTGCAACACAAAAATCTCCGACGACGTGGGGGAGAAACTCTTCCAGAGTTAGCTAGTCGAATTAGAAGGCTAGTCACCCACGCATATCCTAGCACCAACATAGAAGGTGTGATACATCTGCATCTAGACACCTTCATCGATGCATTAAGTGGTGAACCCGCCCTGAAAGAAAAACTATTTCTTGGGGACCACGGGAGTTTGGCCCAATTAACAGCAACCGCGGTCTGAATAGAAAGCTTTCTGGAGCGGGAAAAAAGTAGCCGGCACCAACTTCACCCTATCAATGGGGTAGAGAATGCAGCTATCGCCACGCTCCCCCCAGATCATCAACACCGACTGCACCAACATCACCACAAACGAATGTACAAAATTCCAATCAGAATCAAGTGCGTGGAGGAAGGGGGCGTGCCCGTAGAGGAAGCTACAATGGGGCTCCCTGGCGTGGGAACCAGTGCAACAATAACCCCAACGGCAACATGAAGGAATGAATAGACGAGATCAACAAACAGATCTCCGCATTAACCAATTTAGTGACCACACTCAGCACGAAGCTCGCCACCACTCACTTCAGGACACCGAACACCACCAACACCGCACCGCAACCAAACACCTGTTTCGGATGCGGTCAGCCAGGCCATTGGAGGGAATGGTGTCCTAACCGACCTCCTTCTACAACGCCTGCCCCTGAGCACAGCACACCGCAGCCGGAGAGGCCGTCAAAACTCTTAAGGGCACCGAAGGTAGAGCCACCTTGGTGCCCGTATTTGCTTCCCAGCTCAACTGCGGCCTTCGTACAACAATGTTCGGTGGCCAACTATTACCAACCAAATGCAGCTTTTAGACCTATACCAAAACGCATGGCTTCACATATGTCGATGCCTGCGATGCCTCCCACATCCGCAGCATCGCCATCCCCCTCTATCTCCGTACATAACAATCCTTCCACCCTTTGTAAAACGGCAGTGGTAGGTTGTAGCACCCCCGCTGAAGCAACATTTTTGCAAGCACCACATCCCGCCACCAAGACACTAAATTCTTGGTGTCCCTTGGTGGTATGCAAAACACCGCACTACACAACATCATCTCGTGCATCCACAGACAGCAGCGATCATCGGGAGAAATGGTTCACTCCGCCTCTTGGATTCGCAAATGCTGATGTAGATGGGGAGAAACACGTCCCTACCAATGATGTATTGCAAGAAATGGCTCGCACAGGTGGCACTTATCCATCATCCCGTATGCACCGCTGTCTACACTAATACTGCATACCCTGAAACAGCAACATCTCCATCACCATTGCTACTCCCAGCTCCGCCTTCCCCGCAGACTCACAGCAGCGGCGACGATGGACTGGCCCTTCCTCACTCAGCCATCAACCACATTAAAAGAAGCGATTCAGAAACAGTACGATTACATACAGAATGATTCTGCTCTGACACTATTGTCGCAGATGGCGTCATTGGAAACTCTTCCACAGGTACACCGCAAAATGATATACAAATGTGCCTGTCTGTTTAGCGGTGCTTCCACCAGTGCCACCGTTGACACTGGCGCAATCATGGTATTCAACAAGCGCTTATATGAAACCATTCCACCTCATAAAAAGCCTCCCCTTAAACCTACAAACATTTACCTATAGACGGCTACGGGAGCTGATGTGCCCGTAGCCGGTGTAGTCAATTTAATCATCCAACTAGAGGAGATGCAATTCATACAGCGAGTTGTTATCACCTCTATTCATAACGATGCCCTCCTTGGCTCTGATTTCCTCAGTGGCAGCGAAGCCGTCATACATTGCAAACAACAGGAACTCAACATACACGGCTGACGAATACCTCTTGGACCGGCATCATCATTATATGACATGTATGCTGTAATATTATCAAGTACCGCCACAGTTGACCCAGGACAAGAACAAATCGTATGGGCCACCGCACCACAGTTAGGAAGCAACACACACATCGCCATGCTGGAACCTGACCCTGATTATATGATTGCCTCTCAATGCGCAAGTCCCCACATGATAGTAGACACTAGTAATAAGGAATATATACCTTTTAGAGTGTTCAATGGTACCGCAGACCCCATCACTCTTGAACCAGGAGTACTCTTCGGCCATTTAGTGGACATAATCTTATTGGAATCACGTACACCGACCGACACACCACAGCATATGACTGATGATTTACCCGAACACTTACATGATTTATATCTACGTGCCACAGTTGGATTACAGCAATCACAGAAAAATGAAATTCGGAATTTACTGTACAAATATCCTAATAGTTTTTCCTCCGGAGACATGGATTTCGGAGAAACTCATCTCGTACGACACTCCATCGACAATAATCGCACCGTACATCAACCGGTATGACGTCTCCCCATTCATAAAGAAGCGGAAGCACATCAACAAGTGAACAACATCTTGCAGACTGGTATTATTGAACCCTCAGCTTCTCCATGGGCTAGCCCAACAGGCAAAAAGGATGGAACCTTGTGGTTTTGTATTGACTACCGCCGCCATAATGATCTTAGCGTCAAGGACGATTATCCATTACCTTGGATAGATCAGGCCTTGGATTCCTTGTCCGGAGCCAAGTGGTGTTGTACCCTTGACTTAGCTAGCGGTTACTGGCAAGCTGACATGGAAAAGACCTCATTAGTTTGTAGGGATGGTCTTTTCCAATTCGGCAAGATGCCCTAAAGATTGGGCAATGCTCCCAGAACTTTTGAACGACTCATTGAGCAGGTATTAACCACCCTGCAATGGGAAATCTGTCTCTGATACATTGATGATGTAATAGTCTTTGGACCAACGTTTGAGCAAACCTTAAATAATTTGGACACCGTGCTTTTACGATTCCACACGGCCAATTTGAAACTCAAACCTAAGAAATGTAATCTCTTTAGACAGAGCATTGAGTTCCTGGGACACATCATATCCGGTGATGGTGTGGCTACACATCCGTCAAAAACTAAGGCAGTAGCAGAGTGGCCAATGCCCTCTTCAGTCACAGAGACACAGAGTTTTTTTGGCTTATGCCAGTACTATCGCCCTTATATCCAACATTTCAGCGAGACTGCTTCACCCCAGATCACCGAAAAAGATCGACCATTCGAGTGGATGAGTGAGTGTGAAGGCTCTTTCAGCGCACTGAAGGAACTTTTGACGACCGCCCCAATTCTTGCTCATCCTAATCCAAACCTCGATTTCATCTTAGACACTGACGTGTCAGCCTACATTATCGGTGCAGTTCTATCTCAGGTCACAGAAGAATAAAATGGAGAGTAAATACACAACCACCAAGCGAGAACTACTAGCGGCAGTACATTTTGTCAAGTATTATAAACACTTTCTGTATGGGCGCCCTTTTACACTCCGTACAGACCATGCCTCACTACGCTGGCTCAGGAACCTGAACAATCTGGAGGGCCAGGTAGCGAGATGGTAAGAATCCCTGAAGGCCGATAACTTCAACGTTGTTTACCATCCCAGCAAATTGCATGGAAATGCTGACACCCTCAGTAGAGTTGGCATGGAGGCTGAACACAAAGAGGCCACCACCGTGACACAGTCAACAGAGCCATCTCCAAGTTCCCCGAATTGAGGTGCGCAGAGTGGAATCCAGAGAAAATCACATACCATCAAACAACAGACGTGCAGACACGAAATATATATGCGTGGATCCATGAAGGCGTACGTCCTCCCAAGGAATCGGTAACACCACTATCCACCATGACAAAATATTATTTCCAATGGTTCGAAGAATGTAAATTGATAAATAACGTTCTGTGCATTAATAACCGCCTGGTAGTCCTAGAAAGTTATCGTGATCTTATTTTAAAGCAACTAAATGATAATGCCGGCCATCTGGCCATGGAAAGGACTGTTGCCCATATCAAATTGAGATTCCACTGGATCAGGATTCGCGATAGTGTCAAGCATGTGTTGCCAAATGTATCCCATGCCAAAGACGCACTGTTGGCCAACACCACATCGCACAAGCTCAAATTAAGATGTTGGTGCACCGTGGGAGCGAGTGGCTATCGACGTGCTCGGACCTTTGAATACGATGGATGATGGAAATAAATACATCCTCGTATTACAAGACTGCTTTACGAAGTGGGTAGAACCATTTGCTTTGCCAGACCAAGAGGCATCCACCGTAGCAGAGGTCCTGGCAAGCAATGTGTTCTACTGTTTTGGTATGCCTTATGAGTTGCACTCCAATCAAGGAAGTAATTTTGAGAGCCGGCTCATATCAGAGCTCTGCAAATTGTTCCATATCGTCAAAACAAGGACGACTCCATACCACCATCGGAGGGATGGGATGGTAGAGTGATTCAACAGAACTCTCACGGAGATGCTTACGAAGGAAACGCGCCTTGATTGTAGAGATTGGGATCTATGGCTCCCATATGTACTCATGGCTTACCACACTTCACCACATTCCAGCACGCATTATACCCCTGCTCGGTTAATGTTAAGCCGTGAATTAGCCTTACCCCTGGATCTGGCCATGCCTCGGATACCAGGAGAGAACAATTCACCATCTCTCTATGTTGAACTCTTGCGGCAGTGGATAGAACACGCCCAGGAGTTAGTGAGAGAAACACTATCCACTGCACACCAGCCGCAAAAGACGTGGCACGACCGGAGGGTGCATGGAGATCCTTATGAAGCAGGAAGGATGGTTTGGGTACACGATTCACGACATCTGCAAACGTCCCAAGTAAACTGAGTTACAAATGGAAAGGTCCCTATGTGGTAGTAGGTAAGACGTCGGACGTGACCTACCATATCCGTGCTTCGGATGGCCTGACCTCAGTCATCCACTTCGATCGGCTTAAACCATGTGTCAGTGACGACCCAGCACCAGAGCTCGGACTGGCCATTTCTCGTGACACTGGTACCCAGACAGACATTTCCATGGAAATTAGTGTTCCCACAGTTAGTGCAGAGCACCGCGGTGCCAGTTCAACCCCACTTCTACCGAGCCAGAATGCGGGTGAACAAGTGGCTAACGCTGACGACGATGATGAGATATGTACTCGCCCTCTCCCTCCTCAGCACGGGTCTATTCGATCTGGGAAGCCATATCTGAAGAACCTTGTGTTTGTTTTGTCCAAGGGACTGGATGGAAAAGCTGTTCCTCCGATCTCTTCCAATTCCTACCCACATCATGCTATGCCCCCCATCATAGAGTTGCCACAGGCGGAGGCTGAGGCTGACCCAAGCCATGCTTCCCGTGGGGTGAAACATATGATGAATAGCATGGAAGTGAATAGGCTAGATGAAGCCTTGGCGTCTCTAGAACCACAAAACCATACAAGATGTACCCGACCACACCCCAAAACCATGAAACCACGCCCCTCCCAAGGGACACCCTTTTCCATAGTCCCACCACCGCCATCACTCCAATTCGTGTCCCGCATCTATACACCGGACATTACCGGCCTGATCCATTTCACACTCCACTCATCGTCTGTTGCCCGTCAATCTTCAGATATAAGAGAGACTGCTGCTACAGAGGAGGTGGCATCCCACACCGCACCGACCAACATTAACCCCCCCCCCCCCGTGATGGGCAGGGAAACAGCCTGTTCAGCAGACTCTTGGCTCGAATTTTTCCAGTGTCTGAAAACTACGACAGGACACCAACCGTCGTGTAATGGGAGATCACCACATCCCCCTTTCCAACGGCCACCCAATCCATTCGGCCTACCATACTCCCCCGTAAGCAGTCAGGATATCACACCACAGACAGAACGTCATCACATAGAGAACACACCTGCACTCAAGGCTGGATACGTCAATTCATCATTGTGCATACATCACATAGATACTCGGTTATACTCAGCATAGCAGAGACATTCAACACCGGCACCAACATCATTTAGCAGCACCTACCGGTATTAATTAATTCCCGATAGAGACATAAAAATTCCCGCAACGGTTCCACCCGCACAAGATGCGGGAGAAATAATATCTGCCACAAAACCCCACCTCCCACAATAGCAACAGACTTGGTGTTCACCAGCGTGGAAAACTGGAATGCGCCCACTTCACTTTAACATTGGCATCATACAGCAGCCCGGACATCCCGACAACAACATTATCGTCAACAAACAACAGCCAACAAATCTCCCGCATACACCTTCTTATCTAGTTACGGGAGAACTGATCATATGGATATAAGGATTGCACCGCAGCCATCTACAGTACGCGTCACGGAAGGAACGTTTGCCAACGTTCCTCCCCTTCCCTTTCCCCCGACGTCATACGGAAACAGTCAAAATCTACATACATCATGTACACGTAATAACAGTCAATAGTATTAAGAGAGCAAGATGCCCGCATTGTCTTCAGTGACAAGTAGGATTTTACTACCGAAAAATTGAATTCGATAATGGATTGATCAAAGTTACGACAGCATCCGACAGGTCATCTGCGCTCTAAAGTAACTCTGTCTCGCCCACGGGCTCGGCCATTACAGAGCTAAATACCCTCAAGTTTTGATAACGTTGACATCACGCCGCCTTCCCCACCCCCATTCCCGAACCTGGCGGCCATAAAAACGTCACCTTCACCACAGCGCAAGTATCATTCACAGATAACCAGCCACGCGTATCAGATTCAAATCACCAACATGTCAGAAACACAGACACTCAGGTTGACTGTATTCACAATCTCCAAACGACGGCATTGTAAATTGTAACACTGTGTGCACCCACCTCCGAGTTGTACTGTAATTTAACCGTTATTAAATGGCATTAATGTGTCTGGTCTAGGCCAGGACGGAGCTAGTTCCACCCATCGAGGAGAATGCTTGGCAGCCCTCCCGCTCGGAAAACGCAGCTATCTTGTCGGGATCCGTAACTTTGATATACCACCTGAATCGATCTGTTTACACCACACATCAAATTTCTTACAACTTTACTGTTATATTTTGATTAAGAACACAGCTGCTCTACCCTGCTACAAATCATTAGCGCACGGGTCGGTAAAGTGGCATCAAAAATCTAACAGTATAACTACAAGGAGAATTTCAAAAAAAATTCTCTTCTCTGCGTTCCAGTCCATAATCAACACGGGCTGAGACTACCTTTACAGACAACTATAAGACGCATATATATTTCCATATCTCGCATCTACAAAATACTACACCTCAGCAACAGTATCTCTGCCATCGCCGTAAATAGCACATAAGTTTCCAATCTACCACGTGTTTCCAAGAGCCACGTGACTTTTACTACTATTTCCAGTAAATTGGATCAAACGCTTTAAACCAAAGAGCCGCCCAAATACGCAACTACCACGGCGTGATGGAGGAGTGGCGAGGGTGAGTCAAGGTAATTACCGCTGACGTCACCAGGCTCCCACACACCCCATCGGGTGCTCTAGCCCAAAATTAAAATAGGCAAGTTTATAAGCATCCAATCTGTAAAACCGCCTCACTCTAATTAAAAGGTGAGGCTCCGCGGGAATAAGTAGTACCCTGTTGTTATGTTGGTCGTAAAACTTTAAATGCGCTAAAATAAGACTAAGTTAGTGAGCCTTTCCTCTTATAATTAAAGGTACTCCCTTTACATGGGAAGACTTAATCCAGTGACGATCAGAATGGAAAAAGAAGAAACTTTCCATATAGGTCTGACCCAATCACATGTCAAAATTTCCAGGTGTAGTCATCCGCCGTCTATGACGTCACCAAATTGTATAAAAGGAGGAAGCACGCTCTGAAACTTCGTCTTCCCGTCAAAACTCGATACCAGGGAAGAAGAAATAGCATTAGGCTTCTTTCGTGTCGAAAACTAAATTCTGCTATTCTTATTATTAGTTCATTATTACAACACTTGGTCTGGAAAGTTAAAAATGAAGAGATAGGGCTTTAGGTTTTAAATAAGATCCCGCAGCCAACTACCATGCAGGAACGAGATGTCACTCCTCGAGGACTTAGCGTTGTCGGATTCATCTGAAGAAGAACTGGTACCAGTTTCAAAACGATTCCCATGCAGCTCGTTATTAGCTATGGGAAAACCCTGTACCAGAACTTTTACGAGAAAGTCTGACCACACACTTCATGTTAACAAGGATCATCTCCTCCAGACAGCCATCTGCGTGACGTCTCAGTATCTTTATACCGCTACCCGCTATGGAGTGACCCATGTGCTCTGTCATCATCACCATGTGTTAGAAGTGACATTAGTTCCAGGGGAAGAAAACGAGGATCGTGCCGTTTTAGCCACGTGTTTTGAATCTCGGTTTCCAGTTAAAATTCTCCCGAGCGAGAAGATGGCCCGGACGAAGAATACTACCCATAGACATCCTGTTAGTCATCGTCCTCCCGCGGCTACCTTGGGCAACATACCGGCAGGAAGACGTGAAATCCTACCTGCAGCCACGTCATGGAGCACTATGCCACTTCCAATCACCACATCTACACCGGTCCTGAAGCGGAGCAAGAAGCATAAATCCTCCGCAGAATCCAGTCTGGCACCACGCGCATCAGTAACCAGCCACAAAACTGCAGCCACTACATCCGCACCCATAGTGTCCGAAGCGATCTCAGCCAGTCAGCCGATATCGGTAGTTATCACAACACCTACGGAGATGGAGATTCCAAGTTACCGCAGTCACCATCTCCTTCTGACCTGACCATAGACGAGGGACCGGGACCATACCAGCCTGCGTCCATTAGCATTACTCCAACCCGTGTCTTCCAGCATCCGCATCCCAGTCTTTCTGATCCAGCTATCAGGAAGGGAACTACTCTGGAATGACCAAACGCAGGAAAAAGGCGTATCGCTCACACGCAGGACATCCAGCCAGTGCCCAATGTTACTGCAAATCATCTCTTGAAGTATGCCAAGTCTCGGAAGATGTCATCACCTGCCGTATCCGCTCCCACATCATTGCCTCAGCCTACGCTTCAACTCACCGCCATCGCCATGACAACCACTGCAGCCACCAAGACCATCATGAAGACCACAGCATCGACCGCCTCGACACCCACTAGCACCAACACTGCCCTACAGACAAATATTCTAGCACCCTCAGTACCTGAGAGAGACATTATAGACGCTCATATTCCCGCCATGCATCTGTTGTTGGTATGAAACCCAACTGCTGAACCAGATGCATCTGTTGTTGGTATGAACTCCAATGGCTAAACCAGATGCATCTGCTGTTGATATGAAGCCCAATTGCTGAACCATATACATCTGTTGTTGGTATGAAGCCCAATTGCTAAACTAGACGCATCTGCTGTTGGTATGAAGCCAATTGCTGAACCAGATGCATCTGTTGTTGGTATGAAGCCCAATTGCTGAACCAGATGCGTCTATTGTTCGTAGGAAACCCAATTGCTGAACTAGATGCATCTGTTTGTTGTATGAAACCCAATTGCTGAATTAGATGCATCTGTTGTTGGTATGAAGCCCAATTGCTGAACCAGATGCATCTGTTGTTGGTATGGAGCCCAGCTGCTGAACCAGATGCATCTGTTGTTGGTATGAAGCCCAACTGCTGAACCAGATGCATCTGTTGTTGGTATGAGGTCCAATTGCTGAATTAGATGCATCTGTTGTTGGTATGAAGCCCAATTGCTGAACCAGATGCATCTGTTGTTGGTATGAAGGGCAATTGCTGAACAAGTTGCATCTGTTGTTGGTATTAATCCCAATTGCTGAACCAGATGCATCTGTTGTTGATATTGCCGACCCAGTTGCATCTGTTGTTGATATGAAGCCCACCTCCTGAACCAGATGCATCTGTTATTGGCATGAAGCTCAACTGCTGAACCAGATGCATATTGTTGGTATGGAGCCCACCTGCTGGACTAGATGCATCTGTTGTTGGTATGAAGACCAATTGCTGAACCAGATGCATCTGTTGTGGGTATGAAGTCAAATTGCTGAAACAGATGCATCTGTAGTTGGTATGAAGCCTAACTGTTGAACCAGATGCATTTGCTTTTGGTATGAAGTCCAATTCCTGAACCAGATGCATTTGCTTTTGGTTTGAAGTCCAATTGCTGAACCAGATGAATCTGTTGTTGGTATGAAGCCAATTACAGAACCAGATGCATCTGTAGTTGGTATGAAGCCTAACTGTTGAGCCAGATGCATTTGCTTTTGGTATGAAGTCCAATTGCTGAACCAGATGAATCTGTTGTTGGTATGAAGCCAATTACTGAACCAGATGCATCTGTTGTTGTTCAATGAATCCCAACTGCTGAACCAGATGCATATGTTGTTGGTATGAAGTCCACTTCCTGAACCAGATGCATCTGTTGTTTGTATGAAGAATAACTGCTGAACCAGATGCATTTGCTTTTGGTATCAAGTCCAATTGCTGAACCAGATGAATCTGTTGTTAGTATGAAGCCAATTACTGAACCAGATGCATCTGTTGTTGGTATGAATCCCAACTGCTGAACCAGATGCATATGTTGTTGGTATGAAGTCCAATTCCTGAACCAGATGCATCTGTTGTTTGTATGAAGCCCAATTGCTGAACCAGATGCATCTGTTGTTGGTGTGAAGCCCAATTGCTGAACCAGATGCATCTGTCGTTGGTATGACGCCCAATTGCTGAACCATATACATCTCTTGTTGGTATAAAGACCAATTGCTGAACTAGATGCATCTGTTGTTGGTATGAATCCCAACTGCTGAACCAGATGCATTTGTTGTTGGTATGAAGTCCAATTCCTAAACCAGATGCATCTGGTGTTGGTATGGACGCTAACTGCTGAACCAGATGCATTTGCTTTTGGTATGAGGTCCAATTGCTGAACCAGATGCATCTGTCGTTGGTATGACGCCCAATTGCTGAACCATATACATCTCTTGTTGGTATAAAGACCAATTGCTGAACTAGACGCATCTGTTGTTGGTATGAAGCCAGTTGCTGAACCAGATGCATCTGTTGTTGGTATGAAGCCCAATTGCTGAATCAGATGTGTCTGTTGTTGGTATGAACCCCAATGGCTGAACTAGATGCATTTGCTTTTGGTATGAAACCCAATTGCTGAATTAGATGCATCTGTTGTTGGTATGAAGCACAATTACTGAACCAGATGCATCTGTTGTTGGTATGAAGCCTAACTGCTGAACCAGATGCATTTGCTTCTGGTTTGAAGTCCAATTGCTGAACCAGATGAATCTGTTGTTGGTATGAAGCCCAATTACTAAACCAGATGCATCTGTTGTTGGTATGAATCCCAACTGCTGAACCAGATGTATTTGTTGTTGGTATGAAGTCCAATTCCTAAACCAGATGCATCTGTTGTTGGTATGGACGCTAACTGCTGAACCAGATGCATTTGCTTTTGGTATGAGGTCCAATTGCTGAACCAGATGCATCTGTTGTTGGTATGAAGCCCGCCTGCTGAACCAGATGCATCTGTTATTGGCATGAAGCTCAACTGCTGAACCAGATGCATCTTGTTGGTATGGAGCCCACCTGCTGGACTAGATGCATATGTTGTTGGTATGAAGACCAATTGCTGAACCAGATGCATCTGTTGTGGGTATGAAGTCAAATTGCTGAACCAGATGCATCTGTTGTTGGTATGAAGCCTAACTGCTGAACCAGATGCATTTGCTTTTGGTATGAAGTCCAATTGCTGAACCAGATGCATCTGTTGTTGATATGAAGCCCAATTACTGAACCAAATGCATCTTTGATGGTATGAATCCCAAATGCTGAACCAGATGCATCTTTATTGGGATGAATCCCAAATGCTGGACCAGATGCATTTGTTGTTGGTATGAGGTCCAATTGCTGAACCAGATGCATCTGTTGTTGGTATGAAGCCCGCCTGCTGAACCAGATGCATCTGTTATTGGCATGAAGCTCAACTGCTGAACCAGATGCATCTTGTTGGTATGGAGCCCACCTGCTGGACTAGATGCATATGTTGTTGGTATGAAGACCAATTGCTGAACCAGATGCATCTGTTGTGGGTATGAAGTCAAATTGCTGAACCAGATGCATCTGTTGTTGGTATGAAGCCTAACTGCTGAACCAGATGCATTTGCTTTTGGTATGAAGTCCAATTGCTGAACCAGATGCATCTGTTGTTGATATGAAGCCCAATTACTGAACCAAATGCATCTTTGATGGTATGAATCCCAAATGCTGAACCAGATGCATCTTTATTGGGATGAATCCCAAATGCTGGACCAGATGCATTTGTTGTTGGTATGAAATCCAATTGCTGAACCAGATGCATCTGTTGTTGGTATGAAGCCCAATTGCTGAACCAGATGCATCTGTTGTTGGTGTGAAGCCAAATTGCTGAACCAGATGCATATGTCATTGGTATGACGCCCAATTGCTGAACCATATGCATCTGTTGTTGGTATGAAGCCCAATTGCTGGACTAGATGCGTCTGTTGTTAGTATGAAACCCAATTGCTGAATTAGATGCATCTGTTGTTGGTATGAAGCCCAATTGCTGAACCAGATGCATATGTTGTTGGTACGGAGCCAAACTGCTGAACCAAATGCATCTGTTGTTGGTACGGAGCCAAACTGCTGAACCAAATGCATCTGTTGTTCATACGAAGCCCAACTGCTGAACCAGATGCATCTGTTGTGGGTCTGAAATCCAATTGCTGAACTAGATGCATCTGTTGTTGGTATGAATCCCAACTGCTGAACCCAGATGCATCTGTTGTTGGTATGAACTCCAATTGCTGAACCAATCTCCTCTATGGCACCTCTATGTGCTTTGTCTCTTAAATACGCATCTATTGCGTCACTACTCCTCTCCGGCCACGCACCTACCCGGGAAGTCTATAATTCCAGCCTAGCATACGTCTGTGCGTCGATCCACAATGCGCGATCATTTGCCATGGATGTCAAACTAGGAGGGGGTGGTGTTGTTCGGATCGACCGGACAGGTACCGGCCGTACCAGCCAAGCTGGGTACGCGCCGCCCATCCTGAACACGCCCCGTTGGGTTGAGCCATAAGCGTATATGAGCCTATGAGAGAGATTGCATTATAAAAACGATCGTTAAAGCGCATAGTCCGCATGCGCATGCTTAAACGCTATTTTTGAAGGAGCGCTTAGTTTACGACCAAGATATGATGACGCATTTAGTGTACCGAGACGGCACAATGTAATCCTTTTTAATCACCTGTTCCCGCCAAATCTGGCATTAATCAGGACCAGAATTCGCTGCGTTATTCACGGAATATCCCTTTTGATTATCTTCAAAATATTGCTGTAACGTCATAACCACGTGTACGCAGAACTTCTAGAAAGTTCTAGAACATTCGACTGCATTATTATTAGCTACGCGCTGATTGGCTGATGCTCGACCGATGATTTATTGGAGTCCGCGCCTGTGACGTCACGAGTAGTATAAAAGGAGACGAGATCCAGAGCTCGGGAGCATCCTCGGCCAGGCGTCGAATAGTTTGGACCTGTGTCAGCTACGAAAAGCACGACAGGCATTACGCAGATCACTTCGCTTTCTGTCGGTTTCTCTCCCGTAACCAGCAGTAATCCAACCCACCGCACTAAATCGGTTTTGTAACTCCCGTTGACTGCGGGAGCATTTTTGGAACTTTTTAGATATTGTTCACGAATATATCAAGAACTAATTCGGAACACGAACTTGCGTGAGGCCTTTCCCGGCCTGAAAATGTGATTCTACAGATGTAGAGGCAGCGATGTTCTTTGGTGGATGACTCGCCGGATCTGGCGGCCAGGCCAAAAAGTGGTTATTTAACCGTCCCTGCACTGATCTCGTGCAGGTTAATCTAAACTTTTCAACCGCAGCAAGTAAACTTTGCCTGGTACATCTTCAGAGCTGGCTGACGTACCCTGCACCGTTAAGCGTAGTTATGTATCTTCATCCGCATTTAACAACCGTTATGATCGGGTTGTTGTCAACTTCCATCCGTACCATCGGTGTACGGGAACTTTCGTCACAGCAGTAATGTTATTGTATCTCTTGCTGACTACTCGTTAGACATTCTATATTGTGATTACAATCCTGAGTTCGATCCGCTCCCGTCATGAGCTGCTTGCGGAAACCAGCCTGCGGGAACTTTCCAGCTTCCAGGGAATGCATCAACTCACGTCAACCTAAGAGTGACGTATCAATTTCAGTAACACGATAGCCCAGGTTTAAGAATGGCTACCGATTATTCATGTAGCTATACTTGACAGTTTAATTATTCAGTTAATTATATTTTTGATAATTATATCATATTTGTATAAACGGTCCCGATGACTAAAAGGCACCGTAACGGTCTTAGGACCGCTAGTTATAATTTCTGTATCTGTTTATAGTTATTCTTATTTTCTGTAAGGTGTTTTTGTTAACCGCACCGTAGTAGCTTCCTCAACATGTACTATATATATATATATATATTATTCTGATCATTTCACACTGTATTGATTGTTCTGGTTAGTTTATATATGGCCATTGGCCATCAGTTCATATGTTTTGTTTATTTGTAGAAAATAGAGGACTGCAGTGCACGTAGGCAACCATATACAGCAACATTTATATATTCAGCACTTTCTCCCGCCACCAACAATCTTTCACTGAGGTCGCTGTCCGTGCTATAACTCTGTTTAGCCCGGCATGCTACCGACTAAAAACCTTTTCTATTCAGCTCGATAGGATAGGTTCAAATGATTAGAGAAAATTTCTTCGTTAGGAAACACGTAGTGTACGCCTCTTTTCCGGTAGTTGCGATAATTTAGCCCCGCACTCCGGCATAGTTGTGTAAGATTGGCCAAAATACCTAAAGGGCCTCATATTTCTAAGTTATTGTCTCTCTTCATGTTCCACTAAGCCTTATGGCTTCTTAATTGTTTGGATGTCCCTATCCGCACTATGGACTGATCCGACCCCAGGAAACTATTGGGGTTTCCGAGCGGTGATGGCCACGGTGTGGTGTCACACACATTTCCAATGTATCTTCGGATACTCAGTAGTTCGCACCTTTGCCAATGAAGGAAAGCACTGTGAAAACATGTCTTAATTATTATTTTCTTTTATCTGCTGAACAATCCTCCCGCACTGCAGTGCATGGCTGGCCAACGTATGTTTAAACCGAACGACAGGTTAAAAATTAGTTCCATAGTAGCTGGTGACGGGCAAGATGCGCATCCCAACTGAATTCGTAACAATGTCTGGGCATGATATTCAGATCTGCCACGCTCTCACGGTAAGGACATTTACAGTGGATATTCGTCTCTCTTACCCCCACCATAACGATAGATCAGTTGCCTAAAATGCTTTTGTGAAAAGTAACTAATGTCCTGTGAAGTTTTATGTGGTTACTGAGCGAGATGTCCGGATTCCTATCCAGTTCGCAGATCTTACTAAGTAACATGTATGCACGCTGTCTTTAGTATTGATGTCGTAGGGCATCTGTTCTCACTGACAGCCGTATCTAAAAGCTAGGTAGTTAGGTTAAGCATAGAAGAAGCCCACATAAATAAAATCCGAAACTACTAATTCAGCATACTGAGAATTACATAAAACGGTGACGTGGGAATCCTTCGGGAATCGTTCGCCCCGTCTTCACGTACAACAGCACGCAACCTTATAGTCATAATCTCACTAGGTATGGTCTTTTCTTTACAGCATTTTGGTTAAATATTAGAGTGGGCCCCTTTCGACCACTACTCTTCTCCTGCTTTAAGCAGTCGCGACATTTTCCCGTGACGGAGGCCCGCGCGAGGTACTTGCCTCTCGCAAGGATTCAGTGACGATGGTCCAGGCGAGGATAATACTCCTCACCCAAACTAGCACTAGGAATGGTGCCCGCGTGAGGCATATGATTTTCCGTCACCACAAAGATAATTTTCTTTACTTTCAGCTTAGAGGTATAATAGCTTATATTAAGTTAATTAGTTACGTCTCGTGTACGGGAGCCTCCCTTGCGGGGATACCTCTGCGGACCTAGGAGTCGGTGTGGTACTTCCGGGAGCCCCACATTTAAAAGTTCATCAGGCTGTCTCTATGTCTTGTATTTTCGTATGCTCATTATTTTTATCTAGTAAACTTAACGGTCTGTTTAGGTAAAACTATTATATAGACTTATTTTAATTAGGTCACCAAATCAAATCGTGTAAATCCATATATCACGAAATTACTATAGACAGGCATACTGGTGACACAAACTCTTGGGATGAGACTGTTGTAGTTAATGTTCGCGACGATGGTCGCACGGCCCCACCGGAACGTTGAGTTCCACCGGCCTAAGTGCCGGTCTTTGTTACCGATAGGGCAGTATCGTACAGGATCCGTCACCCCGAGACCGGAAGCTAACCAGCGTCATCATTCATCGTGCACTTGCGGCGAGTCGACATCAGACACTGGAACGCCTGACACTACCCTCTGAGCTACACAGTATACATAGTACGTACAAAACATGCAATTATAAGTATGGTTAAAATGATGTGCCCCCTAAACAAAACAACGTTGAACATGACGTATGTTGGTGAGAATTCTGGTTATAACTGGATTGAAAGAGATTGGCAGCAATATCTTCCAATTCCACTTCACCAAATACATTCAATAGCACATTGTATTTAGTTTCGGAAACAAGGTAACGGGATGCCGTTACACAAGTTACATAATACACGCTATGGCATTACAGGTGGCGATCTACCGAATGTGTCTATTAGGTATCTAAGACGGTGTTTTGACCAGAGAGTTAATCAGGAATAACGACATACTTTAGGACGTGTTCTCACTGGAGACTTAACCGGCGTAGCGCAATACGGAGGTATGGCGTTATTCCTGATTAACTCTCTAGTGAGAACACGGCCTTAGTAAGGAGTTATTTCTGATTATGTCTCTAGCGAGAACATGGTCTAAAGCTGTGTTGTCACTAGAGAGGTAATGAGGAATAACGCCATACTTCAGTATGGCGTTATTCCGGATTAAGTCTCTAGCGAGAACACGGGCTAAGACTAGGCTCCTATGCCCCTCTTGAAAACTGTTTAAAAAATTACGAACGTGGAAGCGTAAAAATTACAAAATAGGCTTATGCCACCATTCCGGTAGGCCTGTTTACGACAGACGAAGCACACGGTTAGCATAGATGTGTCATAGTAATAGATTGTTATTGAAAGGAAATACCATACCCGCATTCAAAGTATCAGTAATTATGACAAACACGAAGCAACAGTAATCCTGCGGGATTAAAATCTCGCCTGACCCATGTTTGTCACCTTGACCATGAGATTTGACCGTGTAATCATGGACCTCATTGCAACCCCGATATTCGATTAATCCCGACCCGGTAGGTTTTAGAATGGGTCCCGACGCTGATACGTGCAAAAACTGTAAGACAGGCGTAACTTACATACAACAATGTAACTCTATTTAACTTAATGTTTTGTCCAGGTTGGCTCTGGAAATGAAATGGTAACACGTTGTAATCACAAGGAAGCCGATAAAAGAATCATTGTGCATCTCGTTCATTTCCCTCAGAATGAATCTTTCCAATTTTATATATCCATCATATGATGTCATATGGTGTCATAATCAACTACGTGACTTGTCAGATGACGTCGTAATCATGACGTTATGAATGACTCGGTATAGTCCGTCTTTAACGATTAATAGTCCGACACGTTGTTAGAATTGTATGTTTAATAAATTTTCTGTTAAATATTTTGAAACTAATTTGAGTGAACGCTGTTCTGCCATAGGCACCCAGTCAAATTAGTTTCAAAATATTTAACAGCTTACCTATATATTTTTCTGGAAATTGATATTTAGGGAGTTCAGAGAACGAATGATCCCAACACTAGTGAGGTCTGGGTGGAGCTTAGCTAGTGATGGGCGGGCCATAGCAAAAATTGGATATGTCCATTGTAAATAAGTCTTTATTGTACGCACAGCGATATCGATGCTTTTCTCATTCTTTTCTGACAGTTCAAACATTTATTGTCAATACATTCTAGCATTGAACCCTGAATGGTGTTCGGTAGTGGAAAGCAACACCAACTGATACGTGTCAATGTAGGAATCTATTTCTAAGTAAGCTCCGTCTATGTCATTCTGTTTATGGATATCCCTCCACTTGGTTGGAGCACCCACACAGCAGTGTGGTAACAGGTGCTATGTTCCGAACTGTACATGAACTACAATCGAGGTAATTGTACATACACGGCTGGTTGATGAAGAAACATATCATTAATTAGCGAAAATGTTGAATTAACAAGTAGATTAGATCAGAGTGTATGTGAATATGTGGGTCATTCATGTGCAGAAGACTAATACGAAGAAATTGTATCTACACTACCGATCTGTCTGTTGTGCTAGTCTTTGCTTATATCTGCGGATCCTACCTTTTATTGTGTTAAACATGTAGACTCGCCCGCAGCGGAAGCTGTAACATAGCCTCCTCGCGATTGATTCTATTTCGTTGCACAGGTCTGTAGGTCATTTGGAATACGTATGAGTCAATTAGCGCAGAACAGTCCATGATGAGCTGGGTTAATGTGTTAATGTCTCTAATGATGGGCCAGTGGACACGTAGGGTCGATTTCACTTTGATTGAATTTAGCAAGATTTCTTTGAACCAGGTACGTTTTTCTGGTTTTTATGCTACATCTACGCACGTCCCTTACTTCATTTCAAACAATGAGCACAGACTGATGCATTTTGAAAATAAGCAGTGCAGGCGTGTGGCAGAATGGCAGCGTCTTCTTTGTACCGCCTTGCTGGCTTAGCTGACGTGTCCAGTATGAATCTACTGATGCCTTGACTAGGCTTTTCAAGTGATGCTTAGTAGGAGTCAGGATCAATACATTATTTAGAGTGCGAAGACCATAGTGAGAAGGCACTTAAAACCCTGAAAATGGGCGTGCAAATGGACCTGACGGCATGAGCAATGAACTATTCAAATATTCATATATTATCTCACAACCGATCACGTACCTAATCAATTCTACTTTTATGGACCCCCCCCCCCCCACCGCATCGACGCTGCATGCCAAGGCACCCTTATCGCGCTGCCCAAGCCCAAGAAGCCACCTTCCCCAACGCAACCTGTAGCCCAGTGTGCTCCTCAACAGCATACGGAAAATCCTATCGAATGTTATTCTATGCCGTATCCGAGACAAGATCGATTACTTCACCAGATGATGTCAAAGTGACTTCACACGTGGACGCAGTAGCGCAGACATTACATGGGCTCAACGCATGCTTGGGTCGGTAGTCACGTTCACACACTGGGATTTCCACAAAATGGCATTGACATGTCACGAGCCTTCGACATAATTAAACGCTCAAAGATCCTAGATGCACCACGCCAGGCCAGTTGCAATGGAGATGAGCAACGCCTAGTGAGAGTACTGCTTGCAGACACCAAGCTGAGAGTATGAGTTAAGCCTGTTGAGTTTGAAAGATCAATCGGCTCCCCACCTTGAGATCGTTTATCACATGTGCGTTTCACTTGTAATCTTGCTGCCGCATTGAAATCTGTGCGGAAAAATTCCACAAGACCCAACCCTCAGTGGCAATACTTGATATGCCGCTCGAGATGGAATATGCCGACGATGTGGACTTCATAGACGAGGAAAGAAAAGAAACTTATTGACGAACTTCGCCCAATAGCTGCAAGCAAACTAAAAATTGAGAATCTCTTTATGAATGCATCCAAAACAGAGTTCACCCGCACATACCTACCTACAAAGCATGAAACTAAGGAAAATGAGGATTCACTTCATGGCAGCGAAGTATGGAGGAAAAGTACAATCCTGAGGTAACTGCTTTGCAGTACTGCTGCCATTGCTGCACGCTGCATCTTGGGGAACATAGTAGGACACCGTGAGTAAGTTGTTCCGATATACGAGTCCAGTTGTTGTGTCTGTAGCTGATTCAGTAGGCTATTTATATAGGATTTGTACAACACTGTAGATAAGATGCCCCCTTGTCGGACGCGCAGTTGAATTTGAAATCCACAATACTCTTGCTGTTAAGCCTGCATATAAACTATCAACAGTTTACCGCATGTGGGGATCTATGTCCTGATAAAAAGGTGACATTCCAGAGAGTCATGATCTACGACGTCGAAAGCATTTTGACTGTCCAGAAATGCTATTATGTATAATGGCTGTTTGATTTCCGCAGCTTCGGACATAATTTCTGAAACTATCAGCGCAGCCATAGTTGGAAGAATATGAGCTGTAAATCTGAATTGTGGAGATGATTGTTTCCCTGAGAATTGTGTTACGGTTATGTTTAAATTGGCATGGTCAAATATATTGCCCAGCAGTGCAGAAACAGCAATTCCGTTATAGTTTCTGAAACGTGATGGGTCCCCCCCCCCTCTCTTATGACATAAGGTTGTGATGCCAGACTTGAATGCAGAGGATGTATGCTTTGTCCTCAGAATGATATTGAATATATACGACAGTGCAGGCAGTATTGTGTTTCCAGAATTTATTATGTGCGGTACGCTGATCTCAAATTCGTCGGCTGCTTTACATTTGTTTAATTTTCTTTTGGCACTGGAGACTTCCTAGAGGATAGTTGTTGAAATGGGAGTTGATTCAGTCACGTGTCTGGCGTATCAATAAAAGATCATACTGTACCTTAGACTTTTAATCTGAGTCAAAGTGTTTTTCATCTTTAGAATCTGCCAAGTTTTCATAGTATGAAGCAAATCGCTGGCATTGATCTAATGATTCTGTAAGAGCTATACGGCCATGCGTGACTACTATTTCTAGTTAAACTCTGTCAAGTGTCCACGTATGTTCGAATCCAATTATATCCTTTAAATTATGAATGCCCAGATTTCAAAATTCAACGTAATTATACAGACAGTGTGAGGAGGTATCGCCTGACTTTGGAATCATTTGATTCAAAGGTCATGTGTGACCAGTACATGTGGGTGTATCGGCATATAGATACATATAGGTTGGATTGTAAGGCGGTTATGGTGAGGATATCAGAGGTACAGCATCTGAATGAACACTCCGATACTAACACACACTCTACCCCATCATTCAGTGTATATCGATGCACCATGTAATCATTGAAATGTGTTTCCTATTTCATGTTATCATATCTTTGTTTCACACCCCCACCATTTCTCTCTCATCTACTTGTTGACAATTGTCTCATTTTGATCATTTAAGTAGGTTTAAGTTTTGGCTCATCGCACATTTCCATTAGAATATTGCAGGGTCATGGCATGAACACAATGAATAAAATGAAAAAGAGATTTTGTGAAATGAGATTTTATAATAATCAGATTATAAATACAGACCCTTCAACATTTTATTATCTATTTGATGCGGTCAGTCTGTGGATTTTAAAATTTTGAAATTAGTTTATAAGCTTTACAGCGTATGAATGTAGATCCCCTTTAACCTCGCTAATACGAGTCTAGATAAATTATTCAGTCATGTGACTGGATTCACTTGTGGCTTTTGCACGGTTTATACTTCAGTCAGGCCGATGTCGTCTAAAAAGGCAGACGCAAGATCCGTAATGGATAATGTTTGAAATCTGAAGAAGATCGTCATTCTCACTTGTAAATAATGTACAGTCGTTGAAATCAGGGAGCGAGAATGAGAGAGCGTCAGTTAATTGAATAATGTCAGTTATGTGAAAATCTCGTCACCATTACCGTCTTCCTCGTCGTCTTGTTCGTCAACTTCGTCGTCAATGTCGGAATTGTCAGATCATCTAACGTCGTAACCATGTCCGGTACCGTGAATACATTAATTGTGTGACACGGTTTAGCCACGGTACGAAGGTTACCAAAATGATATTATCAGTATACAGAATGTTTTATATTGATAACCATAGCAACTGTCAATAAACAATTCCTGTTTCCGGCCTCAATCTTGAACTCACTCGACAGTATTCATAGTTTATAAACTGCTTCACTAAGATAATGGAAATTGCATGATATCATCATAATCAGTGTACATGCATTACGTAACAGTCACATAACGTAGTCATCACAGCATCGTCGTCAGCCAGTTCAATACTGAAAGACAACCACACTGAACATGTATCTAATAGATAGTTGTCGTCAAATATCAGTCCTGAACTAACATTTTCTACCGTAAATCTACGTCGTAGAATCGTTTCGATCGTCATATCACCATCCACGCTATTTTGATTCATCGAAACTCTTCAAACGCCATTATACAGACTACCCCGTTAATACGGTGACGTCATTTTCGGATTTCCCTTCGTAGAAATGTCATTCTCAAAGGAAACGTTTGGACCATACACACATCAATGGATTTTTTCACATTCGGGGTTCTTTTCGTGCACAGATTGGTGGATATGTAATCGTCATCACTGGAGTATTTATATTTATTTATTAAGCAACGCTATATTGCCTATTTCCGATCATTCGTCAATAAAAACAGTTTTCGATCTTACAGCGCTTTGAACTTTTCCGGAGATAGCTATTTCTCATCAAACTCATGACATGCTGAAAATACCGCTAGATAAAATGAACACTTTCCATTATGAATATGAATAATTAATTTATTTTATTATTTATTATTGAACTGGATTTGGTTAAGTCAGTAGGCAATGCCCAAAAGCGAACGCACGGACGCATGCATGAATATTAATTGTATATATATATATATATATATATATATATATATATATATATATATATATATATATATATATATATATATATCAGAGCAGTATTTATAGATTAAATATAGACATATCTATGGGCCAATAGTCATATAATATTTTAATTGAGCATATCTGATGTCTCTGATCTGATTATGTTCAACAAATGTTATTATTAATAATCAAATTTCTGATGACCCATTCAATCTTTCATCATAGGTAAAAATGCTAATAATTGAATAATTCATTCCATTTAATTTAATCATTCGCCTTACCAATTATTCAGCCAATAATCGTTAAATGTTGCCGTGCTAATGTTAGAGTAGAAAGAATGTTAATTTGTTTTTGTGTTTTGTTTCTTTTAAAGCTAAAATTCCCCACTACATTTCTAAATCTCATTCCCCAAAATGTGTATCAAACTTAGCCATCTCACCACCGTTGGATTAATAAGCTGATTGTTCTTTTGTTTCCTCTTCCTGCACTTCACCCATGGCTTTAATTTCACCATCATAACACTTTTCATCCTCTAGACTACAAGCCAAACAATAAAAATTCAGATTGGACAAAGACTAACGCATGATACCTGAAGTGTCTTTCTGTCTCTTCCAGTCAGATTATTTTCAAATTATTCAACAATACGTTTATTGAATTGTAAATTGATCAAAGATGTGCAATTCGTGCACTCATGGCGGATTCATCGATATTCCTGACGGAACTGCACTCCATTATGATTGCGACATCAGCTAACAAGTGACGACATTGATTATGGCGTTATATACTTGAGTGACAGATCAGATCCGTCCATAGTCTCTATCGTTCACATGAACCCGGACGCTGTCTTGGATTATCATTGTCCCTTGCCGTAGTAGGGCGCGAATCCGTAATTGGAATGGAGAGCAATAGTAAACATATTTGGTGGAAATGTGAAAAGCGCCCTCAGAAAATACATATATACCCGCACATGTTTCACAGCTTCTCTTCCAAGGGAATTGTGATTATGACTGTGTAATTATACAGATATTCATATGTCACTTTTGTGATTCAAACAAGAGAGTTCCTTAGATTAACGCTCCCCTGGTGAACGCTCTCAGCCAGGTGACCATGACTGTCTGACGTGTTCCGCAAACTCAGAAAGCACTATAACTGCTTTTCGTCGAGCTCTGTACCAGACATCAATCTGAGCAATCAGAGCCATCAGGCATACCATTCCCGATGAATACACGTGCGCTTTGAGTTGACATGAATAGGGCAATCGTTTTTAAGCTTAATGTGAAATGTGCCTACTGCAGGTGTTGTAAAATGTTGCTCCTGTATGGTGTGTCAACATTTATGCTCGTTGTGATTCTTTGTCAGTGTACAGAAACTAGAAGAGAGTAACATAGTCTTAGAACTTAGCCAATAGCACATTTAGAATTTAACTTTCCACTGTCCCAATTGCTTAGAATTAGGTTACTACAATATTTAGTAGAATAGGGGAATCTGACCTTTCGCTTGTGCATTTTCGTCATCAAAATTGAAAAGTCTATCACAAAATTGTGGGAATTGTATTCCTTTGATAAATTTACAATTTATTAAAATTTAATAAAAATAGAACTAATCTGACTGGGAGATTTTTCTCTCATAGGAAGCAACAACTCTCATTCAAATTAGTTTTAAAACATTCACCAGCTTACGTAAATGTGGCTTGAGATTTGGATACTGGGAATTTCGGTTTCAGAGTATAGAAATCAATTGTAACACGTCTAATATGCGGACTGGGGTTAGCTAGAAAAGGGTGGGTGTATATAGCTAGCACTATTGAGAGATGGGTAAACAAAGATAAATGTTAGTTTTATATGGGTAGCCCATCATAAATAGGGCTGCCTAACCCATAAATCTTGGGAATCTATCATTTTACATCATGTATGAGGCTGGACAATATGCTCCAATTTCACTCATAGCGTCCCACAGGCACGCACCACCGCACCCTTCCACGAACATATCTTTGAATATGTTATAGAAATATCGTGTAATATAGCATTGGGTGTCGCTGATGCTTATTCACCTTATTATTGCTACAAGCTCTCAATTATTGATTTTTAATCCAAAATTGGGGTATGGTGGGGGTGGGGTGGGGGCGATTGGTCAGAGAAAGAGCGTACCGTTATGGTATTTAAGTAGCTACTTGAAACTTCCCGAGAACAGACTTATTCAGATAGGTATTGTGATTACAAAGAATCGTTATTACATTTATGCATTAATCCATCTGCTTAAACGACATTCACTTTGAATTTTTGTTTTAGTTATTAACCTTGAATGACGTTAAATTACATATAGAGCCCACCAACTGATACTCGAACATGAAGTATTTCCGTTACTAAGATCGTCCAAGTGACACATTTGTTACCGTTACATGTGATTGCATTGCTATTTTCATTTTACGGCACGTGTTTGCCACCACCAACAGAAGCTATGGTCCGAAGGTCAAAGTTTTCTGTAAAATATTGCTCTCAAAAATGTTTTGCAGAAAATGTTGGCTGTCTGTGCTAAAATATACATAAAAACATTGTTCGCCAACAATATTTCTGATATTAAACATTTCCTGAAATTGTTCTGTCGTGTGGGTTAGCAACCAACAACACCGCGAAACATGTTTGGCTGTTTGCCGTGATTTCGAACAGCCCTACAAAGATACCGTAGGCCCTTGGCCGATAGGCATTCACGCTGCGATCGTGTGATTCGAAATATTTGCCCCATCATGGGATTTAAACGTGAGGAATCTGACGACGTTTTACAGAACATGAAGCAATGCTTGCAGAATTATGGGTTTTCAGCCAGGAATTGTTGGTCATGTGCTGATCATAGAAACATCTACACGAATCAACGCTATTGTTGAAAGCCAGGAACTGTCAGTCGTCTGCGTTGGCATGTAATCACCTGAATAAGATTATTTAGTTTTGTTAAGTAAGAGCTTTCGTGTGGCAAAGAGCTTTCATGCGACACCAATATCAACGTCGTGGGTGCTTCGGTTGTTTTGCTGCGTTGGTTGTTTCTGCATTGACCTTGCATGTCATCTAGAGGTCGCATATGTTACACGACTCTTGCTAAGATGTTTCATCTGACAACATTGTGAGCTTCATAGGACCTCCAATTATTATGTTCATGTTTTACTGTATCCGATGTTGAATAATTTAGCTCTAAATATCAAGTTGTCAGCTTTGATTGGGGCCAGGTGTGTAGGGCAGCTTCTGATACGTGTTCCTTGGGTGAAGGTCTACTGGATCCTCTCATTTCTTACAATAGAAGCTCTTCAATTCAATGTAATATACATTTTTTACGTGTACGCTCTTACGCAGTTAAGCACTTACGCACACACTTGCGCACATACTCAGTTGCGCACGGACGTACGCACACACGCACGCTGGCATGCGCGCATGCTGTTGAATTTGGTAACAAATAGTTTCACTAGAACATGTCAGTAAATGCTAAATTTGTTTTAAAATCGTCTACAGAATATTTAATATTATGTAAACTATTTTCCCTCGTTGATCTTCTGCGTGCAAATCGCTTTCGAAGATATATATGTATATATATATATATATATAAATATATATATATATATATATATATATATATATATATATGCCTAATGGGAATTTGCTTTGGGCAGTTAAAACTGTGAGAGAATAACAAGTAGTGTGTCTACAAGACCGTTGTATGTTTGCCAGCAGACATGAATCTGTACCAGACGTTTCATTGCTTGATGCCACTGGGCGATCGGTTGTCTTCTAAATTATGCATGTAAGACGGACGAGTGGCCATCACTTCGCCTTAAAGCGGTGTTCACGATATATTTTTACGGCACATTGGCAATTCAATGACGTTGTAAGTTCTTAGTAGATAGACTATTTGTCAGTGAATCCGACAATGTACTATTATTTCATTTCAACCTACACACACTACTTAAGGAAACGATGATCTAGATGATTTAGACTATGACATGTCCACGATCTTCTACTGCTTCGTTTTCTTCCTCTTTTTCTTCTTCTCCTTCCTTTTCCTTTTCGCATACTGATATAAAATTGAATAACAACAAGTCTCCTGGTATTTATTGGTTTACCATCTGAGTTCTTCAAAGCAGTTTGGGACATTATTAACAAACTTATTTTAGTTTTTAATCAATTGATCATAGCTATAAGATTGGCCACTAATTCAAGCGCAAGTGTGGATATGGGTAACATTTTGGGACCAATAATATATGTGCAGTTTACTTTTATATATATATATATATATATATATATATATATATATATATATATATATATATATATATATATATATATATATATATATATATATATATATATATATATATATATATGGCATTTTCTCGACGAACCCGGACGAAAGCGAAGGTAGCTCATGAAATGTATGATAAAATCAATGAACTTATAGATAATTCATTTGCCTTAATATGTCTGAAGACATAGAAACGTATGTTTTAAGTTTTTAATAATTTTGTAAAGTAATAACATACCTTTAAGTCTTTTATAGATAAAAGAAATATAATTCTACATGAATAATGTGTTGATTTTTTTTCTTTTTTTTCAAATGTTTCAGAAATGTTTCTAACTCATTGCTTCTTATTCAGTATGTTCAACTAAAGTGATATCGCATTGTCGTGGAATATTTTGGGTACAGTTTATGACCGTTTTCTGGTGTCCCTGTTTTATTAAGCCAACCTCCATTTTCTAAAACGACATGTATATTAAGAAAGCAAATACAATTTCAGTTTGAAGCGTATATGCCGGTAAACTGAAAAGCCCTTACAATCTTTGCCAAATACATGAAACCACTAAACAGTAAAATATAAGTAGACCTACAATTGACGGGTTTTGCACATCCAAGTTTAAAACAGACTTAAATGGGACAACTGTTATACTTGTCCTGGGATATCATGGAGATTTTCTTCAAGCGTTAATACAACAATAGCACACGGGCTCAAATCGTATGACTGAACATAGAAACGCATGAAGTCGCATGGTCCGTCACGCTCCAATCAAACTTCCCTTATATTGAGCAGTGTATTATACCCTGTACTGATGATAATACGAAGCTGTCGACACTACAAGAGGTAAACTCATGATCATCGATGCCAAATGCGGGTCGCATACACAGCCACATAGCGCTACCCGATATTGCACATGCACTAGCAGATAAAGACATTCGTAACATTTTACCAATTGAAAACGCAGGAGCAGTTTTACACATCAGAACTCATTAGACCATATTAGTATATAAGCACTAGACGATCCCACTAGTAGGTGTGATCGCGCAGCTCTACCCACTACTACACAACGTCAGTCATTTCTGCAAATACAACACCGGTCATTGGTATTGGAGGCTACAGGTATATTCTGTATGCAAGTGAGCACGTACAAAAGTAAAACAGTCAGAAAATCATTCACACTCTGTAAAGAACAGCGTTCAGATATTATAGTCCACGATATATCATGTGTGCAATGGTGTAAGTGAGTGAGTGAGTGAGTGAGTGAGAGAGAGAGAGAGAGATAGAGAGAGACAGAGAGAGACAGAGAGAGAGAGAGAGAGAGAGAGAGAGAGAGAGAGAGAGAGAGAGAGAGAGAGAGAGAGAGAGAGAGAGAGGAGGACGGAGGGAGGGAAGGATGGAGGGAGGGGGGTTGAAGGGAGGGCGGAAGGGAGGGAGGGAGGAAGGGAGGGAGAGTAATTATCTATGTCATTCATGACGTCATTAATTATGATGTCATTCTACATGTCCGGTGGTTAATTATGACGTCATATTATGGGTGGAGAGAGGGGGAAATGTATAATCTCGGGCCTGATAATATCTGACTGTCAACGATGATAGGTTCAGATGAGTGGTCTCACCCTCGGACAAACGACTGCTCATGAAACGGCAGCACCTCGTATCAATAAGGTCGACATGATCATAACAGATTCACAGCATACCAAGCACCGATTGATATTTACTTGACCAACAACAAAATATGAAGCTTTAAAATGTGTTTGTTTAAGCTAAATTACAAAATGTTTTGAAGACCGTTAATTATACTTACAATGCGTGCTTACTCAATTCTATATTAATGCTCTCTTCATGAATTACTCAACTTTAGTGTTGTATATCAATAACTTTTACTTTCACCACTTCACGTACATCTTCTACAACCATCGGACTACTTTCCGAGACGCATACTGATCACAGGTGTTTGAATTAGTAAAACAATTCTTGTCCAGCTAGCTTATATTCAACCCAGAGGCGCATTCCAATGCACCGCCTCACGTGCCATTGACCTCGCATATTAATTAGAGGTCAGCTCATTCACGGTCATATATGGGATGAAAGGGCAGGCCGTGGTGTAATGTATATTGACAGAACTAATGTATGCGAACAATTACTCGATATGACCAATATTTGTAGGCCAGGCTGAACCTGCGTTCACCATTCGGTCACTTATCATGTTAACTGAATTGTATGCAAATGCTTACTATCTGTTTTATTGTGCACTTTCTATTAGCGTCACTGGGCAGGTCAGTACAGAAGACGTAGTATATACGCATACATTGATGTAGTGCCTCAAGTGTACAATCATATAATGGAGTCTATGAATATTATACAAGACCACCCGTCGTATGTTTGAAATAATTTGCTTTGGGCCTAAATACAAGAACAAATCAGATTAGCTAGATCCAATTAATCCATACATTTACAACGTGTCTCAATAGAGCTCTACAGATGCGACATCTGGGCAGCTCCAATGACCTTCATGAAAAAAACCTTAATGTTTACTAAATTGCAAACTTGCCGAAGTCACACACTTTCAATAGGAACATTTCATCACAGAGCTACATCTTTTTGATTGTGACGTCGGCTACCATGTTATGCGTTTGATTATGATGTCAGATACTTGGATGGAAAACTGTGCCCCTCTTTTGAGCCAGTGTCTGTACATATATCATGCAATGTTCAGCATATATTATTGATCTAAATGAAGCGCTTCATTCACGCAATTCGCGACAGGAAATTTATGGGTGTATCGGCTAACATCTTTGTAATATGTTATCTATTTGGACGTAATATCAGAGATATTTGTATAATGACTAACTGTGTTACGTTAGACAAAGGGATATTTGAAATCAATTTGTTCGCATATCAGCTACGAGGGGAGAAGAGATACGCTTAAGGCCGTTCATATATTTCTTTTAAGGGTGTCATTCGCAAGTCGGTTCTCGAGAATGGTGCGCAAGTTTTAGGGTAATAGGAAATCCGGCAACTATGACGTAGACCTGGTCTATGTTATCGTTGTTATGCTAGTGTAGCTTGAGACACGAAGTTTCCTGCAATGACGTGCGTTTGTTATACAGACATACCTGTTCGTACGACCATCTGGCCAGGGAAGGTCTGGCCTACCAGAAGTGAGGTTATGCTCCCGATGGGCTCGAAGGTACTGGGCCGTTAGGCCAATTGGGAAAATAGGCGAATCCGGTCTGCTAGCCAAGTATATGACGTCATAAACAATTACGTCACCAGTATGCCTACGTCATAATCACAAATCACAATGGCTAATGAATGACGTATATAAGTTCATCAGGAGCATTGAATAGCCTGTCACTTGTACGAAATGTAAGTCTTTACTATTTAATACATTTTTTGTTGGATATTTTGAAACCAATTTGACGGGGTGCTGTTGCTGTCATAGACAGCAACAGCAGCCAGTCAAATTAGTTTCAAAATATTCAACAGCTAACCTGTATAGTTAACTTGAAAATGAGATTCTGGGAAGCCAGAATTCAAAATATATAAATCGATTCCAACATGCTCAACGCCGGGGCGGAGCGTAGCTAGAGATGGGCTAATGGTCGGTTCAACCATTGCGGTTTTGACAATAACGTTATATTTTGAGTTGTGACCTATCCTTAGGAGTAAACTCAGTAAAGAGCTCTCAGCATCTATTTTACAACATCGTCCGCATGGCTACACAATTATGCAAGGTAACCTTTTGGATTCTAGCTTCGGAAAATTTCACTTTCAAGATAAGCCATGAGCAGCAACAGCTCTAATTCAAATTAATTTCAAAATAATCAACAGAATATTTAATAAATTGTACTTAGATGATTTTCTTTAATTCGTGTGTACATACTAGGCTTAGGCGTGAACGGGTCATGTGTAGATGCTATTCCTTACTTGTATTGATGATGCCTTCACCGAAAGAATAATCACCAGTGCAAATGCATAAATAATGGCCATATTACACTGGCTACCAGATTCTATATCTCCGGACTATCAAAGCAACGATATATAAAGTTTGTTGGATATTATTTTTAAAATGACTTAAAGTCATCACCGCCACTGATAGCGACATCCGTAGAAAAAGTGTTTATATAGTACAGACCATTGTTTGATATATTGTGTGTAAATGACATTTGGGAGTAAAATGGAATAATAAAAGGCCCTCCTCAACACCGGGAAAATCGCGAAGTGTGAAAGCATATTTCACCATACTTATTGGCTGCAAATTTCACATCATGATCATTAATTTCTGCAATTGACATTCTGAAAGATAATTATCTCAGCATATGAATGTCAGCAAATAGAAGAATGTGATCTGTAAGTTAAGTATCTGACATCATAATCAAATACGTCACATGTTAGCTGACGTCACAATCAAAAATGATGTGTGTCTGTCACAATGTCAGTCACGAAGATGTACGAATTGTATGTTTTTTTGTGAATTTATACTTTACTAAACAGATTGTTGAGTATTTTGAAGCTAATATGCCTGGAAGTTGTCGCTGCCATAGTCACACAAAAGCTCCTAATCATATTTGTGTTAAAATATTCAACGGCTAACCCGCATAGTTATCGATAGATTGAGATTCTAGAAATTTAGTGTTCAAGGGATTAAAGAACCAACAGATAGTGGGCCCATTGGTAGAGGCACGTTATAGCCACGTCTAAAATCATGACACACTGTGCGAATTTATCTGTTCCACGTAAATTTGAAGAAGTTCTCCGGTTGTGTCCGCTCAGACGTCGATAAATTCGCTAGCACGGTCGCAAATCGACCAGCTCATAAATTTGCCGAGTGTGTGCACTCTAACGTTTGCTATCGAGCATACAAAACAGCGATAGCCAATCATCTGACGTGATTCTATCACACGTTACGTGTCACAAAATGGCGTCCGCCATACAGGTCACTGTCGAGTGCCAGGAATCGATGATAGGTTCGCCTCGTGTGGCCACTCGTACGCCTGCAACTGATTCTGGAGTAATTGTATCAGCGATTTATCACCATGTGAAATCGCGGCGTAGAGTGTATAAATTGGCCTAGTGTGTTCTTTGTTTAACCGTATATTATGCGCTCCTTCGTTCTTGTACACATTGCCTTTCATCAATGGTCCATGTGGTGATGGTAGGTGAGCGCAGTACTCTTTTCAAATTCTTAGGCGTCAATGTAATTCCCGCTTACCCTACCCCTTGCATTTGCTATGGAATATTTACCGCTATGTACGCGTTATCGTGCTGAAATGAAAATGATTCGCGACAAATTCAAACAATCAGCTTACCCCATCAGATATGCTATGTGTTGCACTTTAACAATAGGAGCGCGGAAATCCGTGTTTCAAACAAACGATTGCGGAGGTTTCCAACGAGATAAGCATACCATAATTCGTTGCACTAACCAGAGGCGTTTGCTACATTCAATAGATAAGTAGTTGTTTTGGATACGCTGGCCGTTTATTAGACCAAATAACAAGCGATAACGGGATTATTTATGTGTGTTTATTGGGCTGTGTAGTCATGTGCCGGGATATAAATATAACAGAGTTACGTCAATAATGAAGTAAGTCCAAAGGATAAATTAGATAGCGGGGATGACAATTCCCAATCGTATTGACATGTCTTGGAGAAGTGCCGAACCAGACCATCTAGTGCGTACTTAACGATTACAACTGTGTATGTAAAACAAATATACATATCTCGGCATACATCATTATTCCGAAATGGCATATGGTGTTAACACATAAGCAAGCTGTTATTCAATTGCAAAAGGTTAATTAAATCCGATACATAACATTTTATCTCCCGTTAGTTTGGTAGTCACACACCAGCCATATAAGTTGAAAATAATGTATTACCACGCCCACACTGCCGCTTGATTTAGTCATATGGGAATGGTGAAATATTAGCCGCTTTTTCTAGTGGAGATGAGGTATCAATCCGGGTTGCAGGTTTCTTGTGTTATTATACCCACCCCCAACCCCTTTTGGGAAAAACGGAGGGGCTATTGCAATCGTCTCCGTCCGTCCATCAGTCCCATCACAATAGTTTCGAAATATTCAACGTAATATTGATTAACTAGTAAAGATTTACAATTCGTACAACTGACTGACTATTCAATGTTCCTGACGGACTTTGGAATACGGAAGACATTGTTCATTGTGATTATGATAGCAGCATACATGTGACGTAATTGATTATGACGTCATATACTTGGATAGCAGATCGGATGATTCACCCATTTTCCATATTGCTCTACCAGCCCACTACAGTGCAGCCCATCGGGCGCACAACCGTACTCCTGGTAGGCCAGACCGTCCATGGTTAGATGGCCGTAGGAGCATGTATGTCTGTATAACAAAAATGCGTCATTTCTGAAAACTTCGTGTCTCAAGCGAAACTAACATAACAGCGATAAAATAAGCATGGTCTACGTTGATTTCCCATTACCACCAAAACGTGTACACCATTCGCAAGAGCCGACTTGCGAATTATACCCTTAAAAGAGGTATATGAACGGGCTTAAGCGTAACTGTTCTCCCCTGGTAGTTGGCACGCGAACAAATTGATCTCAAATACACGATTATCCAAAGTAACACAGTAGTCATTACACAAATAGCTCTGATGTTAGGGCCTACGTCCAAATAGCCAACATATTACAAAGATGTTAGCCGATGCACCCATACATTTCCTGTAGTGAAGTGTGTGAATGAAGCGCTTCATGTAGGTCAATAATATCTGCTGAACATTGCATGATATATGTACAGACACTGGCTCAATAGAGGGGTCCGGTTTATCAATAACCTATCTGACATCATAATTGAACGCATAACATGATAGCTGACGTCACAATGAAAATGATGTCGCTCCATCACGAGAGTTGAAAGTTCGCTACGAACGAGTGTGAATTGTGTGTCTTGGGTGAGTTTGCAATTTAGTAAACATCGAGTTTGTTCGTGGAACTGCCCATATGTCGCGCCTGCAGAGTGTTTTTTAGATACATGTAGTATAACATAGGTGCATCTTGCATTCCATTGCTTTTCAGAAAAGCAATATTTCCTGCTACACAATGGTTTTCATTGTCGATTGAACCACAGAGGAGTGACCACTAAATCCGTATCTTCCCCACTTTTGATCGCACCAGGCTAACGTGCCTTCGTGATTAGTTTCGTTTGTGCTGGTCAGGTATATATGTTGTAATTATGGGACCTGTGGATTAGCTACCAGTCAAGGACCGTCAGGAGTGGTGGGACTCGATTGTTATTTGCAGATAGGCGTTGGCCTGATGAACCTGAACTTGTACGTCCTTTACGTTGCTATGTCATCTGAGTTTTCCACAAAACGGGCATCGATACGTCATGGCCCTTCGGACTTCGATATAATTAAACAATCAAAGATCTTAGATATACTATGCGAGGCCAGTTGCAGCGAAGATGAGCAACGACTGGTGAGACTACTACTTGCAGACATCAAACTGAGAGTACGAGTTAAGTCAGTGAAGGCTGCCAACTATACCCACTACCTTTTCACGTGTTACGTTGCTAACGCATTGGAATCGATGCGGTGAATTTCTACACACCCAATATCCCACAGTGTCCATACTGGGTATGCCGCTAGAGATGGAATATGCCAATGATGAGGCCCTCATAAAAGAAGAAAAGGAACCCATTGACGAACTAGTCTTAATAAACAAGAAAACTCAAATTGAGAATCTCTTTATCAATGAATCCAAAACAGTGTTCGCCCACATATACCAATCAACAAAGCATAAATCTAAAGAAAATGACGATCCAATGCATGGCGGCCAGCCATTGAGGAAATGTACATTATTGGGCTCATTGCTCTGCAGTACTGCTGACATTGATGCACGCTGCGTCATCGGGAAATTAGCCTTCCAGTCCTTCTGGAAGATATGGATTCGTAAATCAAAGATGTCCTTAGAGAAAGCTTGACAAAAGGACAACGTTTAGACAATGCACCCTGCATATCCGTGATGCTGTATAATTTTAAGTGGCAGGCAACTCCAAAGGCGGCTCTAGACAACCGCTGCACCATCTCAGTGTAACGATACACTATACAAGATGTGTAATACAACACCGCTGTCCGTAACAGTTTCCTAGCAAAAATGGTCCATGATTGGCCATGCGCTAAGGATGCCAGGAGAGACGCCAGTACTGAGAGCCTTAGAATTCGACCTACTGGGCGCCAGCAAATATAAAGCGAGGCGATGACGTCATAGATGTATTTCTTGTCAAGATAATCACTAGGTAACATACATTACTATCTTATTCAGCTTGATAAATTTATATTTATGTTAAAACCAATATAAATCTGGCATTAGGGACTACATGGCCTACAAAAAGTATATCTCTTACTTACTGACAATGGTGTGAATATGTAGGCTGTCTGGGAATAAGTTCACTTAGAATATCCATACATACATGTAAGCGCTGTGTACAGTAAGCAGCACATAGGCTCAACATCTCTCTTGAACATTATCATGAGATTGAACCATGAACCTCCTCCTCCTCCTCCTCCTCATGAAGGCAATAACTGATGGCATATATAACATCATTAACTAATAAAGGTAGCCTTTTCTCCAAAACATACATTGAATAAAAGGGAAATCTCGCCTTACGTTGACAAGTAAAACCACTACAATCAAGTGGGGAGGTGAAGTAAAGTATATGATAGTCTGCTCTAATGGAATGCGTCTTTAGGAATTGGCACTCATGAAGAATCTGACGAGTGAAAATGTGAAAAAAATCAAGAAGGTAATTTTGGACAATGATTAATTTTGGATAAGAGCAACATGATGATAATTCAGCTAATCTCTACTGCAATACCAAAGGTATAGAGTGATAATATTCCGAATATATTCTTTCATCTTGAAACAAAATAAAAACATCACTTTTTGCCACACCGGTGCTGACACAAGAGGAATGAGTCTCAGTGTTGTAAACCTATCAAGGAGTTTCAAGTTACCCAGCAGTAAACATTTTACTGAGTAATTTCACGTTTTGCAAGAAGAAAGATATAACTGTGGTGAATATGGACAGACTTTGCTGAAACCAATTAATGACACTGCGTCTATGCATAACATATTCATTTAAAACAAATACGTGTCTAAGTTCAAAACTCAATAAGCTCTGACCATGCAAGAAAGTTTTTACAAATATTAAGTCTTCAAATTGAGATAAATCTCTGACATATAAGCGGTATAAGGATGGAGCTTGCCAAAAAATATCATGACATTTCGTCTAGCTTAATATATCTGCTGAAAGAAAGTTTTCGAGTGTAAGTTCAAAAGCTGTTTGAAATCTGGACCAGGCATGGATCAGACAGATGGATGGACAAAATGGTGGGAGATGAGACCAATCACACAATGCAATCACACTTTGTTCAGGCATGTGAAACTCAATTGATAATTTGATCACTGAGCAGGCAGAGTTCTGCATGAAGCCAAACCACGTTGCTGCCAACATGCTAGATTCTGGGATAAGAAGGTCATTGTGATGAGCAAGTGGGGCACTTTCAACACCGTAATGCTACGTACTATAGATAATACTGTTCCAAAACATGTCCCCAGCAATGGGAGAAAACCAAAATTGCCCTGACACAACAAGAATACTAGCATTCGCATTAGCAGCAAAAAAAAGAAGAAAAAGCATGGAAGACATATACAAAGAACAGGACTGAACAAAACTTTGGCATATACAAAAAGGTTTGACACTTATGTAAAGCGAGTTTGAGAAAGGCACAGCAAAGATATGAGAAGAAATTATCAAACGAAATAAAAGCTAATCCAAATGCGTTTTGGAGATCTTCCAATAGCCATACCAAGGCCAAAAGTGCCATATCCATTCTAACCAACCTTGATGGGTCACGGGCTGAGGCCGATACTGAAAAGGCCAATACTCTTAGAGTCCGTAGGTAAAGACAATTTTAATAGCCATTTATACAATATTTTTGTAATACAAGCAAAGTCCGTCTCACACATATAAATTGTGCGAACATACATTAAGAAATAAGCCAGAAATGCCAGTTTGAAAATGCACAAAACGGGAATCATGAGATCACTATTTTCAATTTCGGCAATCGATAAGCCAACTCCATATACGTCACTCCAGTGACGGATAAGAGAGCCGTGCATTGGAATCAATAGTAACATGCCAGATATCGAAAGCGGTGTCGCCGAAATTACCTTTAGTACACTCTATATTTGTAATTGGTTCTAGTACAGTTTTTCCTGCTGAATACGCTCGTACCTGTTTCATTTTTATTAACCAGAATAATTTCTTCTAAATTGGATATCTAAAAGACATTTAAGAATCCCCAAATTTGGCTAATTTTCATTAAAATTATAGTGAAAGGGAGGGAAATGTCGTCTTATAAGAACCGTCTGAGCAAATAAATTAGCATGATTTACTAATCATTGCAGTCAGCCTTATACAGGTGATACATTTTGAGTTGGGAATTGATCAGTGCATTGGTGGCAGACTGTCAGATACGGAACAAAAGCCGTTTTGTTATTAACTGAGAATGCTTCAAGCGAATCGGTGTATTGTCTGAAATATTGAAACATGTGTGATCTATTTATGCAAGGTTATACCAGACGTGTCACCCACACTTTAACACCTTCTTTAATACAGTCTTTACCAGAGATAGCACTGTCCAAGTCCCAAAATGTGTGTGGACAAAAACTACAAAAACCCAAAAGTTCCAGAGTGATATTGACAAGCTTGGTCAGTGGGCTGAGACATCGCAATTAAAGTTTCATCCTGGAAAAAAAATTAATGCATTGAGGTAAAAACAATGTAGCTTACATTTACCACATGCACCAAGATGATAGAACATTTGACCTGGAATCAACGGAATGTGAGAAGGATCTTGGAGTCACTGTTGATAAGAAACTATTATTTGCAAATCATGTATGCATAGTAACTAAGAAAGCCAACAGAACCCTTGGTATCATCAAACGTACCTTCCAGTACATCGATGGGCCACTCGTTTCTAACATGTTCAAGACTATTGTCCGACCTAGCCTTGAATATGGAAATTGAGTCCAATCTCCTGTACAGGAAAAGGAAAGGAGCATGCTAGAAAGAGTACAGCGGTATGCTACACGATGAGTGGCAGGACTAAAAGGCGTATCATACAGTAAAAGGTTACAATGATTAGAGTTACCAACCCTAGAATATAGAAGAAAAAGAGGAATTGATCAGATGGATATTCCCAAGATGTTTGAGATTGATGAAGATCCGAGAACCCGTGGTCACTGTTACAAGGTAAAAGCTATGCATAGGAGGCTAAAAATCAGGGCCAATTTCTACTCAAATAAAGTGGTCAAGAATTGGAATAGCTTGCCTGATGAAACAGTCACCCAGCAGACCGTCCTGGGATTCAAAGGAGAATTAGATAAAGCTTGGAAAAGCAAAAATAAACTCCACTACAAGCATAACTGGTCAAGTACTGTTTCCATTGTGCCAGCAATAAGTATCCAAGCAGGAAAAAACAGAGGATATGTTTGTGATAGACGTAGAAACTACCTTTTCACAGATAATCACATTGAACCGGCTTGGTGGGTCGGTCTTCCTGGTAGGTGGCATATCGCAGTTCACCTAAGGGCTGACTAGGTGTCTTGGTTTTAGGCGGCACACCGCAGCTAACGACCAGGACAGCCACCGTGTCTGTGTCAAACATGTATTACTATTGTCTATTGCTATTGCCTTATTCATACACTATCAGTACGCGTGTGTATAATATGTACATATATGTATATACGCATAGATATGGTATTATTGTAATTCATTATCAGTGTACAAAAGAATAAATGCTGTATCCAATATACGATAAGTAGTCATGCATGCTAAAATAGAGGATTTGGTGTGGTAAATGTACATAGAGAGGTCTCGATTGCTTCAATAGCTGCTAGTCACACCCGGCAGGCGTGGTGGGTCAGTTTTCCTGGTAGGCGGCACACCGCAGCTCACCTAATGATTTGGTGTGTTAAAGGTATATAGAGAGCTCTCGTTTGCTTCATTAGCTGCTAGTCACATCCGGCAGCCGTGGTGGGTCAGATTTCCTCGTAGGTAGCACACCGCAAATCACCTAAGGCCTAATTAGGTGTCTTCGCTGTAGGCGGCACACAGCAGCTAACGACCAGAACATCGTCACCTTGCCTTTGTCAGACAGGTGCTGTTACTGTCTTACACATACATTTCCTCAAAACGTGTCAGTATGCCTACAATTTTATTGTAACCTATCATTAAACTACAAAAGAATTTTAAGAGATTGTACAAATTAATATGGCATAAAAGATATTATCTGTGTAAATAATAATAAATGCAATTCATCAATATCTGTAAATAATGAACGCTACATTTAATCTAAATTAATTGAAATATTGTAAAAGTAACAGTTAGGACTTGAACAAAACATATCAATGTTTGGAATTCTCATCCTCGCGCATGTAGCTAAATCTAATGTTGTAAACGGGACAAAAGCTAAAAAAATAACTTACATCCCTATTCAAGATATGTTCAAGATATTCACGGCTATGGATAGCGAGTATAGAAAAGATCTTTAACATGGTTAAGAAAAGATACTAGTACAATAAGTTTAGTCAAATATGTAAAAGATTAGCTCTGGACAGTAAAATCAATGTATGTATCTGCTACATGGTGGACTGTAGCTCCAATCTGCCACTTAGTGAATCAAACAAATATAGTTCATGCTCAGTAAATTTAGCTTGATGGCGTCCTTTAATGTTTGAAATGGAATGTTTCATTTCTTACTCTCACATAAAATAACTTTTAAATAACCATAAAATTGTCAACGAATCGAACATACTGAAGTGAAATAAATTAAACGGTTTTATTATTGTAACGGTCTCAAGTGTAAACCTGATATTTGCATGTATGTTCATGAATCAAACTTTGTGTCTTTGGAATAAAAGATTTAAAGCAGATGTAAAATATGTAATCAGGCATGTCAGTGTGAAACTTCATCTAAATGCAAGATGTAATACCATGAGCTACCAGGTAAAATACTAGTGGAATATATATACACCTGTGCAAAAGTTAAGCACCACCCTATTTTTACGCACATGCGAGGGTATATTCATGTGCTATGAAGAAAGCAATAGCATAAACATTTATGTACCCATCCATCTTAGTGCAAGAGGTAATAATGCAACTAGAGGAATGCTGATTATGATGGTGGGGAAACACTGTATGTTTTTGTTTGAACTTGAAAACGAGGCCTGAATATGGTTACGTTGACACAACTGACAACTATTGCCCTACAGTTGACACACGTGGCTAGATTGTCATTAATGGTGTCTGAAAACGAAGTTTAACATCTGTGCACGAGTTTGAGACTGTCATTATTAATACCGGGTATATCCACCTTGTGCCTGGATGACGGCCTGGACACGACGTCTCATGCTGGTCACCAACCGACTGATACGCCATTGTGGTACTCGTTGCCATTCAAGATGGAGTGCGTCTGTTAATTCCTGTAGGTTCTGCACAGTAGGATCCCTCCTTCTCACCATGTTTCCCAGAATGTCCCAGATATGCTCAATAGGGTTCATGTCAGGGCTCCTTGCTGGCCATGGTAGGGTTTCGATGGCATTCGGGCGGAGATATTCATGCACAGCTCTAGCACGATGTGGTCGGGCGTTGTCATCCATGAATATAGGGTGGGTTCCAGGTGCATGATTTACAAAATGAGGGACCACAACTCTATCCAGTATGGAATCTTGATATCTTTGTCCATTTAGTGTTCCAGGTACAGTCAACAGATCCAGCTTACAATCAAATGAGATGCACCCCCATATCATAACGGAACCTCCACCAAATGGAACTTCTTCCATGATGTTACGTTGGTCGTACGCCGTGCGTCTGGACCTCTATACACGAGTTCGACCATCTGTGGCATGAAGCAGGAACCGACTTTCATCGGACCAGTGTACCCGTCTCCAGGATCTCATGTTCCAGTGTCTTCTTTCGTTGCACCACCTCAGACGCTCCTCTTTGTGGTGTGCAGTGAGGAGAGGACGTCTGACAGGTCTCCTAGCTTTCATGCCAGCAGCATACAGTCTCCTTTTGACGGTAGACATTGACACTCTATTGCGCGTTTCCCATTGCTGGCTGAGCACTCTGCTGTTGGTGAATGGAGATCTCCTAACAAGGCGTACTAGGGCTCGATCATCACGGGCAGTAGTCTTCTTCGGTCTTCCAGATCTAGGCCTGTCCTTCACCTCGTTAGTTTGCCCATGTTTTGTAATCAAACGACTGATTACAGTATGGTTAATGTTCAGCTGTCTGCCAATCTCTCTGCATGACATACCAGTGGTATGCATGCCTATGATTTGCCATTTCACACGATCACTTAACCTTCGTCTTGCCATAACGGTTCACAATCAAGAGCTAATTCTCTCTGTACAAATAAACCACGGTCATGAACACAAAATTCCTAATCTTGTCGCCTAAATCTGTATGTAATGTTCTACACCTCAAACTGGACTTTTACATAACTGAACACGTGTGCTGTTTCCCGCCATGCACGGACATCAAGCGGCGTGAAGTCATGCATGCATGTGCATTTCGTACTTGGAATTATGTCAGCTAACGCGGGGACAAAAAGTATGGCAGCCTAGTTGTACCATCATGTTTCTACGTTCTATTGTTTTTGCTGGTGCTTAACTTTTGCACAGGTGTATATATATATATTTATATATATATATATATATATATATATATATATATATATATATATATATATATATATATATATATATATATATATATATATATATATATATATATATATATATATATATATATATATATAACAGTACGCAGTTACATTAATTTCAAAATATTCAACATGTTAGCTGTATAGCTACGATGAAATTGGCATTTTGAGAATGCAGGATTCAAAGTTTATAAATTGATCCCAACACGCGGAAAGAATGGGCGGAGCGTGACTAGAAATATCCCTCTAGTAACTGCCTGTGTGTCATTAAGCCTTCGAAAACAAAACCCAAAACAACTCAAAAGCATTTACAACGCTAAAACTATTCATTCCGTTAACGATTTTAAGGCTAATTTGATTGGAAGATGTTGCTGGCTATTGCAGCAATAAGTTGTCTCAAATTATATTATAATTATTTAACAACTTACCCCTATAGTTAGCGTGAACTTGAGATTCTTGAAATTCAGTATTTAATGAGTTAGGATGTTGGACCAAGTATTCAATGAGTAAATGTTTTAAATGTTTAATTTTTTAACCAATATTCTCACCAGAAGTGTATGAAAGACCGTCTCAGAGGACTTTTCCTTCAAAGTGCCTCTGGGATGCAGCTTTTGCTAATCCTACATACGATCTTCTTCGATTAGTGGCACATTTCTCCACATAGCCTTTCCTGTAAACCCGTAAATTATGAGTAATCAATCTTCTCCTTTACCATTTACCCCTCAAATTTGTTCAAGTAAATGTAAAACAAAAAATTTCTCATAGAATATGTCTGTCTATTTATAGATTACGAAATTATTTTTGAAAAATTTACCAGTGGAATTACTGGCTTGATTACCGAGCCAGTTATTCCAGTGATACTTTTTTCAAAAATAGTCTACATTTGATCTGCAAATGGACATTTCTCAAGGCTACTGCAGAAGCCGTTTTTTGGCCAGATTGATTGGTAAAGGGTTACGAACATTTACGTAAGCAAGGAAGCTTATGCTACTTGGCTTAAGCACTATTTGCCTCGTGAAGCTGAACAGTTTGCTCGCCGCATTCTCATTAAATTTTCATAGGAATTGGCAGCTTGTTGCGACCTACATCTGCGCAATCATCGATCGATGAGAAGTTATATACAGGATACAGCAAAGAAAATCTACTGCGTACTGAAACTATTACTACTACAATTACTCCTACAAGAACAACAACGGTGGCGACGACTACTGCCGCCGCCGCCGCCAACGACGACGACGAGGACGGTAGCGACGACGAAAATGAAGACGATGATGATTAGTGACTGGTATATGCGAGCATCCTAAGCTCTTTTACGTTATTTTCCTCTTTAGTCGTCTAAAATCCTACCCGTTATGTAGTTGATTACCCTTCTTCTAGTCTGAACGTAAATTGTTTATCAAGTTGGTGATATGTGCTCATTTCCGTGCCTGATACGCGGAGGCAGACAGCCTAAGTCTTATCTGATTGGGTGCAAATTAAATTATGACAACCTTTAAAGACGGCAGAAAAGAAGAAAAAAAATTAAAGCTCTACTATCTATCTTTTGAAGTTATGACAAAAAATATGTAATTACATGCATAGTTAGGTGTGACATGTTGGTGTATCCCTAAAAGATAGAGTAGTAATTATAAGGTGAAACTTCCTTTTAAGAACAGCATATGACTGGTTGGTCCTGATGAAGTTAACTTCAGTGTTATGCACGAAAAGGGATGGTGGTGGACCAGCAACTCTGAGAGCCTGGCCCGCCATAAACATTTACGACAATCATCTGTGTCGCTGATGTCATCTGCCCCATAGTCTGCTTGTAGGGTGGAGAAATTTGTTAGTCCTTCCCTGATCTGGCGATGTATAGCATTGCGTTCTTGGCGTATATTTGTGTGGCCTTTGCTCTAACCAATTTGATAGACGAGGAGCCGCCGTGCCTTCTGTTTTTGTCAGGCACCTTTGCAACGAGTGGATCTGAAGTGTAGCGTTCATCTGTACTATTATTCTTGACAACTCTATTACATTGGTCGACACTGTTGCAATGCCTTTGAGTACTTTGGAAAAAGCGGTTTTGCCAATGGTTGTTATCTGATCCTCGAGGGTCCTCCTGTATGAAAGTTGCGTGGTCGGGACATTGAGGAGTCGCTCTATATCAAAGGTGACTTTTCGATGTTGGGTGGCATGGTGCATAGGCAGCATGCAATTGAGGTGGGTTACCACTGGATTGTGTTGAGTTGAGGTAAGTGCCTCCATATGAATGGGGGGTCTGAATTAATGGTTTCGCACGGATTTCACACATCACATAATCTATTGGGTTGAATACAGCTGTTGTTGCCTTAGGGCCTGTTTCTGCTCTACTGTCTTTGATGTGTCCTGACCATGTTGTTCGGTGGTGGCATGGTTGCTTTAAGGCAGTGATTGTGGCAAAGCCAGGACCACTAATGAACGAGGGCAGAACATTTTCATTGCTATTACGTTTGCCCATACCATATGACCCGATACCCATGTTGAGTCCTGCGTCATTGTCTATTTTGCAAGGTTTTACTCTCTTGGTGTTAATTTCGCCACACACAAGCTATAATGGTGACGATAGATCCTACTTCGGCGGAGAAAGACACGATCATGGAAAGATCTTCATTGGCTTTCTCCGCAGTTGGGGCATAGGCATTTTCAATGCGGCACTTTTCGCAATGACATAGGCGGGTCCATAAATGTAACACGATCGCTGATATTTTCCCCAACTTAAGATTTGATCCAAGAACCTCGGTCTGATTGCAAAGCGTAGGCTATGGTATATGGCCTTCTTCCACTTCGTGAGGATCGGCTAACGACGAGTGTTGAAGGTGCTGCTCTGAATGAGTGGAAACTTTTATTTGTTGAATTCATGCAACGTCAATGTTATAGTATTCACAGTCTTATCCATATGTTTGTTAATTAGATGGGGCGTCAGACCACGTACATTCCATGTTGCGGTTACATACCTTTTAGCAGATTGCTACAACTGAGGATGTCGAATACAATTTCTTTGAGGTAAAAGGATAGATATATTAATTACAGAGTTGCCTCTGAAAGCGTTTGTTAGTTCGCAAACCATGATGAACTTAGTTTCCCAACTAAGTTAGTTTCATAATTAAGATGCTACTTGTTGTGGCTCCCAAAAATGTGTGTATGTATGATTGCTGTAATGTAGTAGTAGAAACATCCTATGGCTGCAATCAGTCCGTCTTCTCTTTTGACTCCAGCGTCTTGTCCTTAGTAAAGTCCTCAGCTTCCACAGGTCCATTCTTGTCTTGAGGATACGTCGCTTCACGCTTTGTCTAGAGCTGGCATTGGAGATGCTCATCAATTACCGATGAACAGTATCAATGACACTCAGGTTGCTTTGTATAAACATAGTCCTTTTGTCAGGGGCATCATTGATCTACGAATCCACAGCTTCCATAATGATTGGAAGGTTTCATTGCCCCTGTCGCAGCGTGTAGAAACATTAGCATTCGCGTAGAGCAGCGAGCTTTCATCCATCGTACGCCACCACGAAGTTAAACGTCATTTTCTTCAAGCTTCATACTTAGTCGATAGGGATATGTGGTGAACTCAATTTTCTTGTCCTTGTCTATGAAATCCACATCGTCAACGTGTCCCATATCTAGTGGCATACCCAGAATGAAAGCTTGGGGTTCGGTCTTGTGGAACATTCCAGCACAGATTTGAATCTCCCTGTGTGAAGCCGATTGATGTCGTAAACTATGCAGACTTCAATGTCTTGACTCGTACTCTCAGATCGGTGTCAGTGCGTAGTAGTTTTTCTATTGGTAGCTTATATTCATTGCAACTGGCCTGTTGTAGTACATCTAGGAACTCTGAGCGTTTAATTGAGTCGAAGGATCGGGCCATGTCAATTCCCATTTTTGTGGATCTCCCAGTGTTTGGACATGACTACGAGCACATGCATGTGTTGAGCCCATGTAGTGTTTGTGCAGCTATGTTCGCGTTTAAAGTCACTCTGACAGGATCCAGTGTAGACCTTCTCTCGGATACGGCATAGAATAAACTTGGAATGCTTGGATAGGCTTTTCTGTATGCTGTCGAAGAACACAACGGGTCTCAAATTGGCTGGAGGGTCCGTGGTTTCTTGAGCTTGGGTAGGGCGATAATGGTGCCTTGGCCTACAGCATCGACAGGAAGGTAGTATATACAGACTGTATTAATTAGGTGCGTGATAGATTTTGCGATAATGTCACTTGCATAATTGAATAGTTCATTGCCCATACCATCATATCAGGATGCCCGTCCATTTTAGGGCTTTGATTGCCTTCTCAACTTCTTCTGTTTCAATTGCTGTTAGAAGTCACCTGAAAACTGATGAAAAGGTTCATCATTCTTGAACCATTCTGCCTGAAATATTTTGTGATAGTAGTCTGTGATCGCAATGCCATCTGCTAGGAAGTCTGCTTGGTGAATAGTAACATCGTTTACGCGATCTCTCATGTGGTACAGAATGTTATCGCGTTCCCCGCGTAATTGTGTCATCTTCACTTTGGCTACTTTGATAGATGCGCAGCCGTAATGCTTTCTGCCCTGCTGATAGTTTTATCTACAAATAGAACCCAAAAGGTACAGTACAGCTCATAAATAAGTTAACATGTTTCCCAAACAAGAACAGAAATATGTCAGTTAGTACAATTGTAAATGCGGTATAAGAAATGTTTATGTTGTATATACCGTCCTTATTTTGCTTAGGAACCTATGACGTCCAATCAAATTAAGTTCAAAATATTCAACCTCTCTTTTAGTTGTTTTGTTTTAGAATATTTCTGAACTGTACTGTAGGAACGTCATCAACAACAACAGCTACAACAACAACAACAACAACAACAACAACAAAAACAACAGCAACAACAACAACAACATCATCAATTATACTTGTGATGGCAATGGATGAATCCAGTTTTAACTACCCCTTCCCCCCCCCCAACTACCCCTCCCCCCGGCTTTTTAAATCTGTAAACCATTTCAAAATCGGTTAAGAAATATCCACGGAAAACCCTTCTTGATTATCTTCAAAATATTGCCATGACGTCATAACCACGTGGACGCAAAACTTCTAGAGTGTTCTAGAACATTCAACAGCGTTATTATTAGCTACGCGCTGATTGGCTGTTGCTCGAACGATGATTGGTTGTAGCATGCGCCGGTGGCGTCACCGGTAGTATAAAAGGAGACGCGATCCAGAGATCGAGAGCATCCTCGGCCAGGGGCCGAACAGGTTGGATCTGTACTAGTACTATCAGCGCGACAGACAATACGCACATTACTTCGCTTTGCGTCGGTTTTTCTCCCGTAGCTAGCAGTTATCCAACCCACCGCACTAAAACAGTTTTGTAACTCCCTTCTTACGGGAGCAATTTGGAACTTTCTAATTATTGTTCACGAGTGTCAAGATCTACGTCAGACACGAACTTGCGGTGACGCCGTTACGGCCTGAATATATGATTCTACAGATGTAGAGGCAGCGATGTTCTTTGGTGGATGACTCGCCAGATCTGCCGGCCACGCCAAAAAGTGGTATTTCAACCGTCCCCGCACTGATGTCGTGCAGGACTGCAGCAAGTAAACTTTTCCCGGTGCGTCCTCAGAGCTGGCTGACATACCCAGCACCGTTAAGCTTTGTTTTGTATCTTCATCTGCATCTAGCAACCCCCGCATGTGATCGGGTTGTTGTCAACGTCCATCCGTGCCATCGGTGTACGGGAACTTTCTTCACAGCAGTAATGCTATAGTATCTCTTGCTGACTACTCGTTAGACATTCTATATTGTGCCCACAGTCCTAAGCAATGTGCTCCGGCCATGAGCTTCTTACGGGAATCCTGTTTGCTGGAACCAACCTGCGGGAACTTTCCAGCTTCCTGAGAATGCATCAACTCACGTCAACCAAAGAATGACGTATCAGTTTCAGTAATACGATAGCCTAACTTAAGAATGGCTACCGAGTATTCAAGTAACTATACTAAACATTTTAATTATTCCGTTAATTATATTTCTTCTAATTACATCGTACCCGTATAAACGGTCCCGATGACTAAAAGGTACGGTAACGGTCTTAGGACCGCTAGTTATAATTTGTGTATATGTTTATAGTTATTTTCATTTTCAGTAAGGTGTTTTCACTAACCGCACGATAGTATGTTCGTTAACCTGTACAAAGATATATAATTCTGATCATTTGATACTGTATTGATTGTTCTGGTTAGTTTATATATATACACCTGTGCAAAAGTTAAGCACCACCCTATTTTTACGCACATGCGAGGGTATATTCATGTGCTATGAAGAAAGCAATAGCATAAACATTTATGTACCCATCCATCTTAGTGCAAGAGGTAATAATGCAACTAGAGGAATGCTGATTATGATGGTGGGGAAACACTGTATGTTTTTGTTTGAACTTGAAAACGAGGCCTGAATATGGTTACGTTGACACAACTGACAACTATTGCCCTACAGTTGACACACGTGGCTAGATTGTCATTAATGGTGTCTGAAAACGAAGTTTAACATCTGTGCACGAGTTTGAGACTGTCATTATTAATACCGGGTATATCCACCTTGTGCCTGGATGACGGCCTGGACACGACGTCTCATGCTGGTCACCAACCGACTGATACACCATTGTGGTATTCGTTGCCATTCAAGATGGAGTGCGTCTGTTAATTCCTGTAGGTTCTGCACATGAGAATCCCTCCTTCTCACCATGTTTCCCAGAATGTCCCAGATATGCTCAATAGGGTTCATGTCAGGGCTCCTTGCTGGCCATGGTAGGGTTTCGATGGCATTCTGGCGGAGGTATTCATGCACAGCTCTAGCACGATGTGGTCGGGCGTTGTCATCCATGAATATAGGGTGGGTTCCAGGTGCATGATTTACAAAATGAGGGACCACAACTCTATCCAGTATGGAATATTGATATCTTTGTCCATTTAGTGTTCCAGGTACAGTCAACAGATCCAGCTTACAATCAAATGAGATGCACCCCGATATCATAACGGAACCTCCACCAAATGGAACTTCTTCCATGATGTTACGTTGGTCGTACGCCGTGCGTCTGGACCTCCATACACGAGTTCGACCATCTGTGGCATGAAGCAGGAACCGACTTTCATCGGACCAGTGTACCCGTCTCCAGGATCTCATGTTCCAGTGTCTTCTTTCGTTGCACCACCTCAGACGCTCCTCTTTGTGGTGTGCAGTGAGGAGAGGACGTCTGACAGGTCTCCTAGCTTTCATGCCAGCAGCATACAGTCTCCTTTGGACGGTAGACATTGACACTCTATTGCGCGTTTCCCATTGCTGGCTGAGCACTCTGCTGATGGTGAATGGAGATCTCCTAACAAGGCGTACTAGGGCTCGATCATCACGGGCAGTAGTCTTCTTCGGTCTTCCAGATCTAGGCCAGTCCTTCACCTCGTTAGTTTGCCCATGTTTTGCAATCAAACGACTGATTACAGTATGGTTAATGTTCAGCTGTCTGCCAATCTCTCTGCATGACATACCAGTGGTATGCATGCCTATGATTTGCCATTTCACACGATCACTTAACCTTCGTCTTGCCATAGCGGTTCACAATCAAGAGCTAATTCTCTCTGTACAAATAAACCACGGTCATGAACACAAAATTCCTAATCTTGTAGCCTAAATCTGTATGTAATGTTCTACACCTCAAACTGGACTTTTACATAACTGAACACGTGTGCTGTTTCCCGCCACGCACGGACATCAAGCGGCGTGAAGTCATGCATGCATGTGCATTTCGTACTTGGAATTTTGTCAGCTAACGCGGGGACAAAAAGTATGGCAGCCTAGTTGTACCATCATGTTTCTACGTTCTATTGTTTTTGCTGGTGCTTAACTTTTGCACAGGTGTATATATATGGCCAGTAGCCATCAGTTCATGTTTTCTTTATTTGTAGAAAATATAGGACTGTAGTGCACGTAGGAAGCACTATACAGCAACATTTATTTATACAGCACCTTTTCCCGCCACCAACAATTTTCACTGAGGTCGCTGTCCGTGCTATAACTCTTCTCTCCCGGTAGTTGCGATAATTTAGCCCCGCACTCCGGCAAGACTCATAACTCTAAGATATTGTCTCTCTTCATGTTCCACTCAGCCTTGTGGCTTCTTAATTGTTTGGATGTCCCTATTCGCACCATGGGCTGACCCGACAAAGGGGAACTGTAGGGGTTTCCGAGCGGTGATGGCCAAGGTGTGGTATCACATACAGTCCCTCCGTATCCTCGGATACTTAGTAGTTAGCACTTTTGCCATTGTAGGAAAGCACTGCGAAAACATATTTTAATTATTATATTATTTACCGAACAATCCTCCTGCACCGCAGTGCAAAACTGGGTAACTTGTACATAAACCTAACGACAGCTTAAACGATTAGTTCCATAAGACCCGGTGACGGCCGAGAAGCGTATCCCCACCGAATTCCATAAAAATGTCTGGGCATGATATTTAGATCTGCCACACCCTCCCGGGAAGGACATTTACGTTGGGTATTCGTCTCTCTTACCCCCACAATAATGATAGATCAGTTGCCAAAAATGCTTTTGTGAAAAGTAACCAGTGTCCTGTGGCATTTTATGCGGTTACGGAGCGAGATGTTCAGATTCTTATCCAGGTCAGAGATCTTACTAAGTAACATGTATGAGCGCTGTCTTCAGTATTAAGATGTCTTGGGTCTTAGCTAGATACCAGCCATTTGCGACCTAAAAATAGTTCTTGTTTCTAAAAATTAAAAGCTGATCAAGCAGAGCAGAAGGCCCACATAAATAAAGCGGCAGCTACTAACTCAGCATACAAAGAATTACATAAGATGGTGACGCGGGAATCCTTCGGGAATCGTTCGTCCCGTCTTCACGTAAAACAGCACGCAACCCTGTAGTCAGAATCTCACTAGTTATGGTCTTTTCTTTTTCAAGCATTTTTGTTGAGATATTAGAGTTGGCACATTTTTGCCTACTACTCTTCTCCCGCTTTAAGCGGTGGCGACACCTTCCTGAGACGAGGCCCGCGCGAGGCACTTGCCTCTTGCAAGGATTCAGCGACGACGGTCCATGCGAGGATAATGCTCCTCACCCAAACTAGCACTAGGAGTAGTGCCCGCGTGAGGCACATGACTTTTCGTCCGAGATAATCTCCTTTCCTTTCAGCTTAGCAGTATAATAACTTATATTAAGTTAATTAGTTACGTCTCATGTACGGGGGCCTCCCTTGCGGGGATACCTCTGCGGACCTACGAGTCTGTGTAGTACCTCTGGGGGCCCCATGTTTAAAAGTTCATCTGGCTGTCTCTATGTCCTGTATTTTCGTATGCTCCTAATTTTTATCCAGCATACTCGATAGTTTGTTTAGGTAAAATCATTGCATAGACTTATATTTTTAGGTAACCAAAATCGAATTTTGTAAGTCAATAGATCACGAAATTGCTATGGACAGGCATACTGGTGACACAAATTCTTGGGATGAGACAGTTGTATTTATGTCAATACATAATAGATGAACCCGGTCTGTCACCAAAGCAGCTGGCGTCATCATCAAATACGTCATTTATTAGGTGACGTCAAAACCAAAATGGCATAGCTTCGTTTCCAAGGTGGTAATAACCCATCACGAAACCTGATATAATGTATGTCTTATGAAAAATGTACGATTTACTAAACATTATGTTGAATAGTTTAAAAGTAAATTCAAATTACTTTCAAAATATCCAACAACTTATCTTTGCATAATTCAGGTTTCAAGGTTCCAAATCGAGTCCAACACGTTTAAAAGGTGGGAAAGTAATGTTAAACATCGAGTGGGTCGGAGAAGCAATTAGATGAAACAAGCGTCTAGAATCCGGCAAATACATTGGCCATGGTCGCTCGGAATTACGTCATATGATTGATAGGCATAACACTGAGCTGACGCGTAGTTGTCGTACGTGACTGATTGTGATGTAATGGTGTGGTTTGTGTGATTCAGTTTGTAATTTGATACCATCACTCCCGTAAGTGGAAGAGAGAATTGTATTCTGTCTGTCTGTCTGTCTGTCTGTCTGTCTGTCTGTCAGCCTGCCTGCCTGCCTGCCTGCCTGCCTGCCTGCCTGCCTGCCTGCCTGCCTGCCTGCCTGCCTGCCTGCCTGCCTGCCTGCATATCTCTGCCCAGAATGTCCATATGTCCGTCTACCCGCCCACCGGCCCACCCGCCCACCCGCCCTGCTTCCAGTCAAGTCTCTTTCAAAATAATTATCAGATTATTTCTATGTCGTACAACAGATTTCAGGTATGACTGTGTTGAAATGGGAATCCGCGTTTGCAAAGTTAAATTGTTAAACGATTCCTTGGTTGATGTTGAGAGTGGAGGTCAAGAAGGCCTGAAACTTAGCTGGAAATTTAGTCAGCATTGCTTTCCAATTCAACTGATAGGTGAATTCTAATAAATTTTTGGTTACCACATAAATATGCAGTTAATCAATAAAGATGCATGAAATGGCTTCTCAGAGGATCTAATTGTCAGATTTGTCCGCTAAGGAAACACCGAAAACGCTTTCTTTGGGATGATGATGATGATGATGATGATGATGATGATGATGATGATGATGGTGAGGAGGAGGAGGAGGAGGAGGAGGATGAGGAGGAGTAGGAGGAGGAGGAGGAGGAAGGGGGAGGAAGGGAGGGGAGGGGAGGATGAGGAGGAGAAGGTGGAGAATGAGGGAGTGGAGGAGGAGCACGTGAAGGAGGAGGAGGAGGAAATCCCCTCTCAGTCATCCCCATATATTGTCAAACCCATCTATAGGAGCTGGCGACGCCCTTGTGATCCCATTTGGCTCAATCGTAAGCAAAGTTTCCTACCATGCAAAAGGATTTACAGACAGCGGCCATGGTCTAGACAAAAATACCGGATCCCTATCAGATCAGATTATGGCTCTATGTAAATCTCGGAAACTATTGATTCGAGTTGCCTCTAATGCTAACAAAGAATGGTCTAACTTACACCTTGAGTTTCCACAACTTTGGTCATCATCCGAAAAATCCGGAAAATTCAGAAGGTTTGGAGTGTCGGGAAATTCCAAAAGATGTTTATAATGTGACAAACATGGGTTGGCAAGGAATTGTTATCTCTGATTACTGGTAGAAATAGACATATAGAATGCAACTTACCCGTATAAACGCTGGTTGATTAGTAGGTGGTATTTTGAACAATAACCCTTTGATAGCTAAATTTCGTTAAGAAAATCAAAATATTTGCATATTTAATGTCCAATTGCAAGCCAAGAGAAGACTATGTTTGAGAATTTACCACTGGAATGAGTGCTTCGGCTATCAAGCCAGTCATTCCGGTGGAAAATCATCAAAAATAGTTTTCTCTTTGTCTGCAAATGGGGAATTTTTCACGACCACAGTAGAGGTTTTGGCCGGTTTCGTCATGGTAGAGTTAAGACGGTTGGTCTTTCGGCTAACCCCCACACCCCCCCACCCACCCCGACACACACACACACACACACACCCCACCATAATACCCACCACCACCAAATCCACCCCACACACCACACCCACCACACACAGCCCCTCTAGATACACACAAACACGCACGCACGTATGGACGCACTCACGAACGCACGCGCATGCACCGCATCAAACCACCAGCATATGTCCATATGCCCGCGCGTAGGACACGTTCTCCCATGAGACGGCGTTAATTATCATTATGCCCGAAACCAGAACAACCATTACAACCTCCAGTGTGACATCCGGATACATTTGATGACGTCGTTAGTATCGTTTAAATATTAATGCTATCGTAATTGACTACTCTTGTGTGCGCTTCAACATGTGTTTGAGTTGCATTGATAATTGTCCTAGCATTGTTTGCTCATTTTGTGCCCAATAGCGCGCGAATGAGATCTCGTATTTGCTCCGCGAGTGAATAAGCCGCGTCAAAATAAAAGCGGGACATCAAAAGCCGTATAGAAAGGACATTGTTTGTACGATTAAGATTTGGTCATTAAAGACAGGCGGTCGCATTATATAACTCATTTGTTCTGCTATATAGATGTTCGGGGCCAAGTGACGGCGGTCCTTTAAGACTGGTGGCCGTATGCCCACCTGTGTTAAAGGCGCGCTATCAATTGGCCCTCCCCGAAAGCGGGTTTTCGTTACAGGCAAGCTTGACACCGCACCGTCGTATAGCAATACCAACAGGACCAACATAGCGTAGAAAATTACTGGCGTAGTTGAGGCCAGAAAATGATTGTCTATTCTCAGACCCCACGGTACAATAAAACACTATGCTTTTTTTCCTTAATCCGTATAAACGGGAGACGGTTTGGTGTAGTGGTTAGCGCTCAGGACTACTTGTTGGACGCTATATTAAACTGCGTAAAACGGCATAGATTTAGGCTGCATGCATGGGACATGGACTCTCTATAGGCCAATCATATCTATAACTTGAATATGTATTACCATGAGCCCTGCGAAGCGTCCATTCGCACCATAGAACCACCAGATACGCATAATTTACCTTTACCAGAAAAAGCTGAAAACGACTTCTGCAGGGGTATTAAGCAATGCCCGAGAGAAAACGTTGTTTCTTTTAATTTTATGACCGGAATGACTTGCTCAATAACAGAGACAGTTATTACAGTGGCTAACTTTAAAAAATAATCTCCTCTTGGTCTACAGATGGACACCGGCTAAATGAAAGTTTAGTTTTCTTGGCTATTAACCCTGTGAAGGTCAAGCCGGACAAAACGGCCTCTGTAGTTGTTTTTATCAATGTCCATTTGCAGAACAACAGAAAACTGTTTTAAAGTAAATTTACAAATATAATTTTCTTGTGCACGAATTTTAATCATATTGAAACTATTGATCCCTAACGAATTAATGGACCGTTCCAGTTGTAGCTATGCCCCGCCCACCACTAGCTAAGCTCCACCCACACTTCGCCCGTGTTGGGATCAATCCCCGAACTCCCCGACTATCAATTTCCTGAAAACTCTACAAGTAAGCAGTTTCATATTTTGAAACTAGCTTGACTTGGTGCTTTGGCAGCACCAGTGCCCAGTCAAATTAGTTTCAAAACAGTCAACAGAAAATTAATTAGATAAGAAAGACATGCAATTTGTACAACAACGCTTAGTCCGTCTTCAATTATGCGCTCGTAACGTACTTATCTGCGTCATTCGTTATGACGTCGTCCTACACGTCACGTTGATTATAAGTCATATGATAAACTGGAAAAATCCATTGAGATGAGCAGCATTTTGAGCGTTTTCATACGCTGTGGGCACAAGAGCGTGTTAGACCGTAAGGTGTTCGGAGGATGCCAAGCCTTATAGAACTATGTACCATATATTACCACTACCACAGCGCACAGTCAAATTAGTTTCAAAATATTCAACAGAATGTTTATTAAATAGTAAAGACATACAATTAGTACAACAACCCTTAGTCTGTCATCAATTAAGCGTTCGTGACGAACTTACCTAGGTCATTCATGACGCAATTGGTTATGACGTCATCCTACACGTCATGTAGTTGATTATGACGTCATGTGATTGATGGATAAACTGGAATCATCTTTTATTTGTATTAACCATAATATTAACTGGCATGAGCCACCAGAGAATCGTGGAGAGAAAAAAACGTTAAGCTTAAATCTTGAAAAAGATACAAACAAACTCGGGAGGCTTGTGAAGCAGCTTAACGATGAACATACCAGAGTACCGAACATAACTCTTGAAGAGGATTGTGAAATCAAAACAGGAGAGGCTGCTGCTGAACACTTTGCTTGTATGTTTCAGAAAGTAAGCAGTCTAGATGTGCCAGTGAGTTGTAGAAAAGCTGCAATGAAGTCTGCAAAGGGGAACGGAAAGACACAAATACATGCCGCGGGAAAGGATGAGCTTCTGACCATCAGCGAGTTGGAGAAAAGCTTGAAAGTTCTGAAAAACAGGAAGTCTCCTGGACCAGATGGAATAACCAATGAGATGTTGAGGAATCTGGGTACCATTGGAAAGCACCAGCTTTTGGAGAGTATCAACCACAGTTGGTACACATGAGAAGTTCCCCAGTTTTGGAGAAAGGCCAACATGATCCCTGTACTGAAGAAAGGCAAAAATAAATCCAAAGCGGCAAGTTATCGACCTATCAGTCTGACTAGTTGCACTGTCAAAGCCATGGAAAGAATCCTCAACCAGAGACTTCTTCGACATCTTGAAAACAACAATCTCTTAGCGGATGAACAGAATGGCTTCAGAAAGTGTAGATCTACTGAGGATCAAACAACGTATCTGACACAGTCTATTGAGGAGCTGTTCCAACAGAAAAAAGCATACCAACACTGTGTGGGTTGATCTGCAGAAGGCATTTGATAAAGTATGGAAGCATGGACTCCTCCAAAAGCTCAGGATCAGTGATATTTCTGGAAAATGTACAGCTGGATATGCCAATATCTCCACAACCGAAAGGCATCAGTACAGCTGAATGGGACGAGCAGCAAGAAAGTCCTGCTACGACATGGTGTACATCAGGGTGGTGTAGTCTCTCCCACCCTCTTCAGAATATTCATCAATGACCTGGGGAAGAACCTTCCAATGGGAGTCAGAGCTGCATTGTATGCTGACGATCTTGTGATGTGGAGCAGCGAGGAGTATGTGTCCACAGCCAATTACCGCATGCAACTCGCAATTGATCACCTCAATTCTTGGGTTACAAGATGGTTTGTCCAGATCGACAAAGAGAAGACAGTCGCAACTTTATTCACACCATCCACTAAAAAGGAACACAAGACAAGTCTGAAATTTGGTGACTCAGTTCTGCACTTTGAGGATGAAGTAACTTATCTTGGTCTGATATTTGACAAAAGACTAACCTGGAAGGCGCAAATCAGAAAAGCTATAGCCAAGCGAAGACTGGCACTTATGCGGAAGCTCTCTGGAACAAAATGGGGAGCTAAGATGAAAATTCTGAAACAGGTTTACTCTGGATCAGTTAGGCCAATTATCGAATACGGCTCATCATCATGGTAGACAGCTCCTACAAGCACCATTCAGACATTTGATAAGGTACAAAATCAGGCTCTTCGTATCATAACAGGGTCTATGAAGACCACTCCAATAGCAGCGATGGAAGAACCTACCAATATCCAGCCACTCCAGCAGAGACGAGAAATCAAGGCCGAGATTCAATACGAGAAATTCAAATTGATGCCTCACCATCCCATGCATATGCTGGCTCACCAAATGTCTAGAGGAAGGCTCAAGAGGAATAATTTCTTATTAACTTCAAAGAAAATTTAAAGAAACAGAGAGTCGGACATCTTCCCCAGATGTAGAAACGTAACTGCTATCCCTGAGAGGGAGCCATTGAAAGCTTCTGAAATAGAAAACACAATTTCAATCTGGCCTTCATCAGTTTGGATGTAGGTGTTTTGCAAAAGTGAACATACATTGCGCATGGCAACGCAGACCTCGCTCACAATGGCCAATGTATGGAAATCCTCATGCACGGCAAGTTCTTTCGTTGTGTTAAATTTGAACCAAATCGCATGACTAATTTTTCAATTCTATTCAATTAAATTTATTTACACCCAGACTTAGTACAAGTATATGGTGAAACATATATGCATACATTTTACAATGTGAGTGGCCAGTGTCATATATAGTTATCATTATTAACATTATTATTATTATTATTATTATTATTATTATTATTATTATTATTAGATACACCCGGGAGAATAAGCTTTTATGACTGACTGGCTGGATGGATGGCTGGCTGGATGGATGGCTGACCAACCGACCGATCGAACAACCGATCGACCAACCAAACGACCGACCGACCGACCGACCGACCCGACCCGACCCGACCCGACCCGACCAGACCCAACCCCACCCCACCCACGCACCGACCCACCCACACGCTGACCCACCGACCCACCCACACACCGACCCACTGACCGACCCACCGACCGACTGACTGACTGAGCGACGTAAAGATTTTTTGAGATGCTAGCCGCAGCTAAAAGCAACTGTGGCTGATCTGAATATATCTTCCTGGTTCTATTATGCAATAGACCTTTCCAGGTTATCCATACATCATCTGACGGCATATGACGTCATAATCAACTAAGTGATGTGTAGGATGACGTCATAATTAATTAAGGCATGAATGACTCAATTTAGTCCGTCTTTAAGGCTTAATAGTCCGACATGTTGTACGAATTGTATGTCTTTACCATTTAATAAACATTATGTTGAATTTTTTGAAACTAATTTCACTGGGCGCTGTTGCTGCCATAGGCAGCAACAGCACCCAGTGAAATTAGTTTCAAAATATTCAATCGCTTACCTGTATAGTTTTGTGGAAATTTATAATCAGGGTGTTCAGGGATCGATCGATACAAACACGAGCGAGGTGTGGGTGGAGCATAGATAGAGATGGGTGGGGCTTAGCTAGAACTGAAAAGATCCATTACTGTTCTTCTGATGCTTAGATAACCTACAAATCGTAATTCACTGGCAATTAGTAACCCACCCACCAACCCACCCACCCCACTCCACCTGCACTAGCGCATTAACACGATTATTTAAGACATACAGCTTGCGAGTATCTTATGGCTTTAACATGGGGTCGTAATGAAGTGTTCTATGCGAAATATAGCCGTAGCGGTTGCAAGTGCGGTTGCAAAAGCAAGTGCGATTATTGGGGATGAATAATGCGTTATTAGTTTTTGCCACGGAAGTCTTGGCAGAGTGCAATTTGTAGTAAGACACATCGATTAGCACGAAGAGAAATATTGTTTAACACTGACCATCACGGACAGTGCCACATTAAAGTTCTCGTGTCCCATTAAATATAGACCCTTTTGCACGAGATATGAGATGCCTGCTGATTTCTGTTGAATTTACCCAACATGCAATTTCCTGACTCCATAACCGTTGTAACTGTTGGACGCCATATTCGTTTAATCTATTGTCTATATAGGCCAGGATCAACCCGCCTGGCAGGAAATGTACAGTCTATAGTCATTTCTCCTCCAGCTCTGGAAGCGTAAGCGTGCACGTCTGGCGTACTATTCACGGCAGTACATTCGACGGCCTGCATTTCAATACTGTTTAGTGCAACTGTGTCAATTTCCAGAAGAAAATTAAAGAAAGATTTTATATATTTTGACATTAATTTGCGTGTAAGTTATTGCTATCAATGACAGCAACAACATTCAGTAAAATTATTGTCAAAATAAATATTAGGTAATGCGATTACCATCTGGTACAGATTTAATACTATTGAATGAAAAGTGTTGCTACAACAGCTTTCAGTCGCTATATTCTAAAATAACCATGATTTGAATAACAATGTGACTAAGTTGTTCGGTTCTAAGGCACCAACAACATTGCCGAATTATTATCCACACACAATCAATATATTACTATTTAGGTAAAGTGAGCCCAGAATGCGTGGGTAGTAAACGGCGTGCTTAGTAAACGGCGTGTGTTTCGTTGACAGATTTGTGCATTTGTTTGAAACGCATTGGCCGAACAGAAACGTACACTCGGTAGCTAGGAGAAATATTTACTTCGCGCAGGCAAAGCGTTTTTTAGCTATATACTCACTCTACTTAGACAATAATACTGAGCGCCGCCGTGTGATTCTATGGACAACAATTTGATAGCGTTGTTGGCGCCTTACACCTCCTCCGCACCGGATGTGTGCGTCACACTAGCGCACGATTACGTCGGTCACGCGCACGTATATGACCAAACTAGACACGCATTTTTACGGTCGTGCATTCAATTGTGGGCGGGCATATTCCTCTTTATCAACAAATTTGCTTACCTTGCACGTGTATTAATAAACGGCGCATGTTCTTAGAAATGTTCAAGTGTAGTTTCTCTTCATTATGGGTAAATAGGGTATATTATATTTATTTCGTGACGTATAACCTCATAATTTAGGCTATCAATAAGCGTAATGACCCGAGTATATAATTATACAAATTACATTGGCTTAGGGTGCAAGCCATTTCTTATTATATAATGTCTGATTTCAAACTCTGTTTTCATATTGACCTGTCTAATTGGAGCAATTGAAAAACCTTCATAAATGTCACTAAATACTCACAACGAATAGACGGTTTGCAAACATATCTTAAGCCCTGGGACAATATCAAGCCACCTTATGCCTGTATCATGTTGATTTTGAAAATAATACAGGTGTCATAAATTGCTACTACATAATGCAATGTCTTTAAGCTCTATTATAATACAACTATCCTATAAAAGGCACAAAGCAATTATTCAGATCAAATGTTGACTATTTTTAAATTTATTTTAATAGGAGAAAGAGTTAAAAAATGAATATCATATTTGATTTGGCTGAACACATCTTATCGGACAAGGTGAATGTTACTGCCTTGCTTCAGCACAAGTCAGGCAGAATACCATTTGTCACAGTTGGAGATGCAGCATTCCCGCTTAAAAGCTATTTAATGCATCCATACCGGGGACGAAATAAGGCTTTGGAAAGAGGCACATAGAATTTTTTACATACCAGGGCAAGGATGGGTGTTGAAAAAGGCTTTTGGGATTCTTTCAACAAGATGGAGAATTTCTAGGAAGATTAATCTGCTGCTGACAAAGTGGATGTCGTGTTGATGGCAGCTTGCCTTTTGCACAACTTACTCCTGTAACCAATGTATAATCAGATGTGGCTTGATGAAGCAGAGGATACATGTATCAACTAAGACACATTGGAGGAAATTGCGCTGGTCGAGAAATGTTCGTCATACATGATAACTTCTGTCAGTTCTTCAACTTTGTTGAAGGAATAGTGCCATGGCAACACGGGATCGTTTGACGGAATACATATACATGGAAGCAGAATGGGGGAATCCAGTTTCAGCTATACCTCGACCATCTCTCCCTCAGTTCCAAAGATCAGTTTGCTTAAAATCAGATCGTTTTAAGTTTTTCCTATGTACAACCACAGGCAGACAAACATACAATAACCACGTGCAATTTGGCTGGTTGACTGCATTCCACGTGCTATCAATGTCTGTCTGACTCTGTCTGTCTGTTCGTCTGTCCGTCTGTCTGTCTGTCCAGTCAAATGATTGGCCATATGCGATTTGTCGATCGCGTAGGGCATAAAAATTAGAATTTATTTCTAATTTAGATCGGAGCGTCAGCGATTTACGATTCCCGATTGTCGCGCACGCGTGCAGTTTATCATAGACTATAATGGGAGCGTAAAATAACTTCTTAACGCGTGACGCTCGCCAGCGTGACGCTCGCAGCCGATTCAAATGGGGGAGGTGTTAGTCAGCAACAACTTACAGTCAAATTGCTCTTCAAATCCGTGTTGACTGAAATTCATGATGATTATTTTAGAACACAGACTGAAAGTGTTGCAGCAACACTTCAATAAAATTTGTATCAAATATATAGCAGGTAGTAATTGCATTACACACTATTTATTTTGACAACAATTTGACTGAATGTTGGTGCTGTCATTGATAGCATCAACTTTCACGCAAATTAGTGTCAATGTATATAAAAGCTTTCTCCTATTTTGCCCTGGACATTGACGCACTCTCTCTGAACAGTGTTGAAATACAGACTGTCGAATATACTGCCGTGAATACGCCCTAAGTGCATGCTCACGCTTCCAGAACTGGAGGACAAATGACTATTTGCACGTGCAAGCAGGTTGGTTTTGTTTGAGAAATCCTGGCTTGGGCGGACAATAAACTAATATGGCGTCCAATAGTTACAACGATTATGGAGTCAGGGAATTGCATGCTGGATAGTATTGCACGCCTGGTAGCATTGCATGCTGGGTAAATTGAACAGGCATCTCATATCGCTTGCAAAGGTGTCTATATTTAATGGAACACGAGGCCTTTAAGCTTATTTTGGGCCTTTGCTAAATAGTTGTGTGGCCCAGTTATCGAGTTGATCAAAGAGGGAATGGATACTACTACTACTACTACTACTACTACTACTACTACTACTACTACTACTACTACTACTATTACTACTACTACTACTACTACTACTACTACCACTACCACTACCACTACCACTACCACTACCACTACTACTACTACTACTACTACTACTACTACTAGTATCCCAATAAAATAAATTCGTTACGTATTTGTCAAAATGTTGTTGAATACTTTGAAACAAATTTATCTGAAACTGGTGCTACCAAAGGCAACATCAGCTACCAGTCAAATTGGCTTCAAAATAGCCAACAGCTTACGTACATCATGACTGTAAAAAGTGAGATTAAAATGTTCAAATATTTAAAATGCGATAATTTGGTTTTTTAATTTGGGTGGACCCGGGCCGTAGCAGCGCTAGCCATTACTTTACTCCGGCCAAAACCGGTCTCTGCACTTGTCTTGACGAATGTCCATTCACAGGCCAAAGGAATATCATTTTTGAAAATTTACAACTGGAATGGCTGGCTCAATAACCGAGCCAGTCATTCTAGTGGTAAATTTTCAAAAGGTGTATTCTGTTGGCTTGCGCGAGGTAAGAAAAAGATTTCTCGGTTGCTTTTCCTCTCTCATCTTGTATGAACATCAAGATTAAGCTAATTTTGTATTGCCCCTATACTGCAAGTAGGTTACACCAATTAAATCAGACAGTATTTGTCAAGCGAATACAGACTTGTCGAATAAATCCAGCACGTAGTTAGCTAGACCAGACAACTTGGATTATCCTGCAACATAGTAATCAATTGCCGAATCACATACTTTCCTTACAGATTATTTATTTGGACGAATATCGCGTAAGCCCGCATCTGTCATGTTGCGCCATTGATGATACACAGACAAAACATATTTTATACTGTATGTTTTGCTATATACTAGTCATATTCTTGTTAAATTCCAAAACATTATATTGTTACGAATTTAACTAAACTAGGTTGTTTCCTTAGGCAGCAACGCCTTACTGGCACGATTGTATTAAAGTTTTGGGCGTGCTCTATAGAAATAGTTTCAGAAAGGACTGGGTCATTGGTAATTGCCTGTACACAGAAACAACTTTCTTGAAGTAGCATAATAAATATCATTATAAAAACTCATAGTAATATATTTCTCACCTATGTCAGATAAGCTCATTAATCAGCCATTGTTACGCTGATTTCTCTGAGTTTGTTAGTAGGGCATAATTAATGGGGCAATATGGACAGCTGCATGTCAAATTAATTGTTAATAAGCCTGTAATTATTGAGTAATTAATCGTCATTTACGATTAGGTTACACGTGTGGCCAAAAGCCCGCGTAGCTTTCCTAATAACACAGTTTGCTGGGCCAGTACTGGGTCATATTGGTCCGGTATTGGGCCAGTACTAGCCAAGTAACCTGCGTTATCAGGGTACCTACGGGTAGATAAATTGATGCGCCATATGGCATTCGGTTATAACACGTGTTAAAGTTCCATTTAATGTTATGAAACCATGCACATGACGAACTCGAGTAAACACACTTCAAGTCATGGTTGGCTTTGTTTTCTACTCGGGTACTAACACTGGCGTTTTGGCGATGCTTTGTTATTTCCAGTATCGACACTTATACCAGGATTAAAAACTCAGTATCTGTCGTTGATCCCCTCTTATGGACCCCAACTCAAATTTGCTTAAGATAGTATCAATTTTCCAATAGCCCATTTGTGGACCGGGAGAGGATCATTATATTAGAGTTTCCCACTGGAATCTCTAATATAATGATCCTCTCCCGGTCCACAAATGCGCTATGGGAAACTTGATACTATCGTAAGCTAAGTCAAGTGTTAAAGGGTTTAATATAAACGGAACAACAAATTATAGGAAGTTTATATACAATATTCAACACATAAACTACGAGTAAATAGCATTTTAAACAAATTCTGCTACATCGTTCCCTGGGGTGACTAAGAATTAAGAGACAAAAAGGAATCCAACCTGTCACTCAAACATAAGTACTGGCATCATGATCAAAATACGTCGCTTGGTGGCTAGCGTCAAAATCATATGGCGTATGTCCGACACAGCACATATCCGACTATAGGCATCTGAATGGTGTGCCTTTGCTGAATATATAATCTAATAAATATATTGTTGAATTATTTTATAAACTAATTTGAAATGGAGATGTTGCTGCTATAAACAAAATATCAAAACATTCAACATCTGACCTATAGTTTCCACGAAATCGAGATTCAGGGAATGTGGTGTTCCCGCAACGATTCGAACATACGCCCGTAGTGGGTGGAGCTTGGCTAGAAATTTACGTTGCATGCCAACAGCTAGAAATGCATACCTGTATTGGAGGGTTCTGAAACAATGAAACTTTTATTTAGATTCATTGTTTAACATTTAACATAGTTACACGGGTAAGGTAATGCTTCCATCCATCTCGCTTTCCCTCCAGAACAACTGCCACACCAAATTGTTGAACCATAAAAACGCAATCGCCCTCGACATTATTAAGATCAACATCACCACCGGCCTCACCATCGTCCTGCAATCTCCTTGTGTACCGGATGTGCGGATATAAAGCCCAGCTCGGCCTATTTAAGCGGTTCATGGTCAACTCAGCGCAACCGACATATGCAGTGTTCTTGAGAAATGTCCATATGTAGACCAAGATAAGACTATTTTGAAATTGTACCACTGGAGTGAATGGTTCGACAATCGAGACAGTTATTCTAGTTGTTGGTTTTCAAAATACTCTTTTCTTGGTCTACGGATAGATAATGGCTAAGTAGAAAGTTTAATTCTCTCTCTCAATACCTGATTTGATAGTTAGGTCGGTCGAAAACAGCTCTGTGGTGATCTTGCGGAATGCCCATTTACAGAACAACAGAAAGCTATTGTTCTAAATGTAACTGGTAAATTTGCATAAAAATCTCCTTATCTTGACCTGCAAAATTATAACTTCCGTAACAAATTTTGCCCCTGGCTAATCATATATTCATGTTGTATGATTATTGATTCTCAGTTACTTTTGTCTGGAAAAATAAATAAATGGTCTGGTACAGTTGATTCTACGCAGCAAAATACTTTTTGACCTACAACCTAATTAGTATTGGCTGCACATTGTCCAGCCCTTCCGACCCTCGTCATAGGCAATTCATCTTCAAGTTTATTGCATTACATTAGTCATTGCGAAAAACATCTTGTCAGAAATGTATCCTGGTCTGATTAGTATATGTATGCGATAATTCATTGTGCAATGGCCAAGACTGAATACAGAGTAGCATATGAATGCTACAATGAAGAAAACAAAAGTTGTGACGTCACTTAAAAGAGTTTCAGAATATTCATCTGAATGTTTAATATATTATAATTTCATGAAAGACACGCGATTATTACTTTGAGTGGTCACTATCGATTATTTAAGAATAATCACGATTATTCGATTATGTCTATTCAGCCTGGGTTCAAACTACGCAGACAAACAACAAAATGTATATCAATGACAAAAGCTGCAATGACGTTTAGAAATGTTTATTTGGAGGACAAGGAAAGACTAGTTTTGTAAATGTATCACTGGAATGCCTGACTCGATGCTCGAGCCAGTCATTCCAGTGATACATTTTCAAAAATATTCTTCTCTTGGCCTGCAAACGGGTATGTATTTGCAGAGCAAAAGGTCAATTTTCATGACCGATTGCATTAAAGAGTAACTAAAACGTAGGTTTTGAAATATTTCATGCAGTAGAAATTATTCACGATCATTCGATAATCTAATACTTAATCATAAAGATTCACTATTTAAAAAATAATCGCGATTTTCGATTTAATCACGTAATCGCGCAAGCCTAGCACAGATACTTGAGTGACAGTTCGGATCACTTATAGACCAGGATCAATTCATGTATTCATTGTGTGTAGCTTGAAATTCGGGATTCTCAGAACAAATAAACGCCCGTTTTTGGATCGATCGATCCCTGAACACCCTGACTAGCAATTTCCAAAAATCTATACGGCTAAGATGTTAAATATAATGAAGCTAAGTTGACTGGGTGCTGTTGCTGCCTATGGAAGCAATAGCAGCAACAGCGCCCAGTCAAATTTGTTTCAAAATATTCAACAAAATGTGTATTAAATGGTAAAAACATACAATTCGTACTTGTAACGTGTTTGACTATTAAGCGTTAAAGACGGAATAAATCGAGTCCAACATACCATAATTAATTACCGATCTTGTCATTCCATTGTGAATATTCACCTTTAATTATGCAGTCCTTATTAGGTTGTCACAAATATATATATAGCTTGAGTGTATTATGTGTTAACTTACTGCTATTCCGCTATGCAAATTATGATACGTCCAAAGGCTCACCCCACGAGATAATAGATTACGTAATCTCTGCCGAAATCTGGGGGGTTTTTCAGATTTTTTTTGTGATACCTTTGTTTATCTATTTTAAGATTGGTTGTGAGAACATTACGCATGGTGAGGGCGGTTACTTATGCCGTGCCGTGTTCACCCCATGGATGATCCATAGGATAAGAATGGAAAGGTCAACCGTCAATGAAACATTGACCATAATGAAAATTCCAGAGATTCACGGCTCGAAAATTAGAAAAATATTGTGTTGCCCCAGATGCATGTAGGCCATTTAAATTAGGTTGCCCAACTGTGCTTCCATGTTTCCCCATTTCTGTCAATTCTGTTGGAAATATGTATAGTTGTATAAGCTATATAGACTACAGAAACCTTGTAAATACCAATTCAATCATCATATTAGCCCTTTATCCCCTCATATCAGCCATAAACGGCTTCTGCAGTGGTCTTGAAAAATGTTCGTTTGCAGACCAAAAGAAGACTATTTTTGAAAATTTACCACTGGCATAACTGGCTCGATAACCGAGCCGTCATTCCTGTGGTAAATTGTCAAAAACAGTCTTCTCTTGGTCCGCAAATGGACATTTTCTATGAGAAAACTGAAATTTTCTTGAAAAGATTTGAGTTTTAACGGATTACGCCTGAATAAAATTATTAGTCACCATGACTACATATACAAGCCCTGAAAATAACAAATTATCTAGGTTGTCCCCCATGGCAACCAGTGTGTTACAATTTGGTTTCCCTGCAGTGAAAAGTGGATGCCCAGGACCGCAGGCACGCGTAATTTTCATGGCCTGAGATCAGAAATACACGAATACACACGATCGTTAGTCGTCGCCAATTTATAGCAGCCACCAAAATACCATTATGTTTACATTGTACAGAAAAGCTCATAAATAAGTTAACATGTTCCAAAAAATATATATAAATATGTTAATTAGTACCGAATTGAACCCGATGTAAGAAATGGGCAGTCCTTAGGCAGCAATGTCCTCCATTCAAATCGTTTTCAAAATATTCAAGCGTACGTTTCATTTTGTTTAGCAGATTTCGTTAGGATATAAGTTTCCATATTCACCGGTATAATAAATTTACACTAATTACGCACTGGACTACTTGAATCTAAGGTTCTAGGCTGTACAATGCCACTATAGATACTGATTTAGTAATTTATGTTAGTTGTGTGACCTGGAGATCGCTATTTTATGTCTTCGCTAACAGTAGTCTTGAAAAATAACTTCCAACCAGCAACTTAGACAAAAAAAGAAAATGAAGACGTCAAAATTCATTTTCTACAACGTTAATGTAATAGACAGGCAAGCAACAGGGGCGGGCGGATGGACCTGCGGGCGGTCCGTCGATCGGGTAGGCAGGCAAGCAGATAGCTATTAGCATCATCCATGTTTCGCTTCACTTCGTAGTAGGATTAATAATCGCAATTATGATACCCTTGCCATCACATATGTTTATTGTTATTATTATTGTTATTGCATACATTTAATCGATTTCTAACACGTCTACATGATTTCGTTCCATAGGTGACCACGTGACGCACTAACCGCAGCCGTTGCCACCATGTCCCGGCCTAGCGTGATCACACTACCAGAAGATATGTTTAAAATGTGTTATCATCGCTCGGGGTTAAATCGAATGATATGTTCGCTCGCTTCTAATACTTTAATTTATTGCTTGACAACATCATATCGCGAGGAAGAAAAGTTATTTATTTGAAAAATCAATGATGTAACAGCCGGTGCACGCTCCATTGGCCGTAGATATGCCAATGCAGACCACAAGGCAACCAAGCAACAATCATAGGACAATAGACTTAAAAATCGAAAACGATTTTTGATCGCGAACAATGTGTGATCTTGGACCGTCATGCTCGTCGGCTTCCACGAGTCATGTAGATGTGGCAAACAGCGGTGGGAATAGCGCCAAATGCCCGGATGGGAGTAATTCTGATGACGTCGCCAAAAACCCATATGGGTCTGATGACGACGACAAAAGTGTGGGTGAAGAAGAAGAAACGATATCTTGTATATATCCCGCAGATCCACCAAAGAGAAAACACAACCCGAAGAAGAAGAAAAAGAAAAGGTAGGCTGATTATAATCATGGAACTGATAAAAGCGTCATAGTACACACAACACAATATTTCTGATAGGCTAATGTGCAATGTTTAAATGAATAGTCAGAAATTAAACACACCGTCGTCGTCCTCTTCGTCGTCGTCGTCGTCGTTACAGCCGCCGCCGTTGTCACTATCGTTATCCTCGTTGTCGTCGTCTGCGGCGGCGGTGGCGATGACGGCGGCGGCGGCGGCGGCGCCGGTGTGAAACGCATTAGAAATGTACAACAGTTATCCCGGCGTGATAGTAGGCCTACTTTAAATAGCGCATGTCGTGGCGGGGGTCGGGTGTGGGTCCCAACTCAGGACAAGGGAATGTAAGCATTTCAGGCAAAGACTGAATTCATCAGAACAGAAGGCAAACCCCTAATAGTTTTCTAAGAACTTCTCTTCTGCCTCCAGTAAACTGCATTCCCGTGTATCAATGTTCTAAACATATCTACAGTTCGCCTCAGAAATAAGTTTAAATGTTTCCAAAATAATATAAAGCCTTAAAACCATTAATGTCTTCCAATCAAATTATGCTCAAAATATTCAACCGAACATTTCTCACATCGAGTTCCAAATTGTACTAACTAAGCTGTTTCTGGTTTTGTTTTTAAAACATAATAATTAATTTCTGAGTTGCCTTGTATTCCATAGGAAAAACAATCCGAAACGTTTTGCTAATCCGCAAACTATTGCGTATAATATACAACAGGACAAAAGCCGATTTTTCACGGGCAGGGCGCTCTGGAGCGTTTTCCCTATGGAACGCAAGGCTGCGCTGTATCGGAGTTAGACCACGGGCTGTAGTGCCTGGACATTATCAAGATGAGTCATCACATCCGGGAAACATATTTGTTAGGCGAGTTATGGCTTTTGTTCTGCAATTGGGTATAGTTTTTGTTTAGTTTTATTGACTATTGTATTTCTCTGGGAAATGTCAGCCTCGCCATCTGCATGGTTGTCAGAGTCAACACCATAACAACAGCTACCGCGGCTCACTCGGCAACACATAACCGCCGTTCTTCATCATCATAATTTTCACAATGGGTCTTTCCAAGTTTATCCATATATCATATGACATAATATTCCACTAGGTGACGTGTAGGATGACGTCATGAATGGTTCGAAATAGTCCGTCTTTAGCACTTAATAGTCCAACACGGTGTACGAATTGTATGTCTTTACCATTTAATAAACATTCTGTTGAATATTTTGAATCTAATTTGACTGGAGGCTTTTGCTGCCAAGGGCAAAATATTTAACAGCTTACCTGTATAGTTTTCTGGAAATTGAAAGTCGGGGAGTTCAGGGATCGATCCCAACACGAGCGAGGTGTGTGCGGAGCTTAGCTAGTGATGGGCGGGGCACAGCTAAAACTGGAAAGGTCCATGGCATCGCCTCGTCATCAATAGAGGATCTGGAACCAGGTTCCATTTCATATCAATATTATCAACCGAGTCGAAAATTATCACATTGCACGAGCTTTAGGTTGATAATAGTGATATGAAATGGGACCGAGTTTGAGACATTTTCCAACAATGCTGATCCCTGTAAATATTTTAACGCACTATTTTGAGCTGTCCGTTTTCGTCGGTGTGGCGCATCACTTGCTACGATTTCTGACCAATGCACAAAGGCAATAATAAGCAACAAAACATCGTTACTTCGGGCTTGAACTTACTTTTGATCCTTCTTTTAAAATTTCGGCATCTATCATGCAAATTTACATTACAATTATTTTATCATTAGGTAGTATATATGTTACAAAATTAAAATCCACAACGTAACTAACGTATACGGTGTTGTTTACATTTTCGCCGTCGTCGTCGCTACTAAACATATACGGAGTATATGTACCAATGAACATCTTTCGTTGAATATTAAACGCGTGTTCTTATCGAGAAATATTAAACTGGTTGAAAACCTTGTTTATATGTTAAATACCATAAGAAACTAATGATGCAGTTTAGTTCAAATGTTTACACAAGAAAGTATCTTAACCGGATAGGGTCGAAGTCAGGATGTATGGATATCTCGGAAAATACTACCCCGATGTGGCTCATATTTTAGTACAGCAAAGGGCATGACAGTACACTGATTAACTACAAATGATCGCCCCGATAGTCAATTGTTAGGTCCGATCTGCCAGCGATATATAATCAATTACGTTAGATGTAGGCTGACGGCACAATCAAAATGTGCAATGAATGGCGTAGCTATGTCCGGTATGAACATTGAAAGTCCGTCAAATGTATGAATTGTATGTCTTTACTACTTAATTAACATTTAAAGATATATTTTGCCGTTAATTTGACATATGCAGCAACAGCGGCCAGTCAAATTAGTTTTAAAATATTCAACATGTTAGCTTGAAATTGGGATTCTAGAAATTCAGATTCAAAGTAGATAAATTGACCCCACCACGCTCAAACCGTAGAAATGGGCCGGGCATAACTAGAACTGTAGCCTTCTAATGGTTAATTGCTGTGCGCCGTTAGCCAACGTCCGAGACCATTTTTCTAACGAGCGAAATTTATTATTGTGGCGCAACCTATAAATACCACGAACATAACCCTCTTCTCCCTGTTCGCATTTTCTCGTTTTTTGTATAATTGAATTCATTATTTTATTAATTTTCTTTATTCTTATTCGTAATTCTCCACAGCAAGATGCGTCGGCGTATACGGAGGATCTGTTTCCGGTTACCCAAGCTGGTTTTCCTGTCTGGAATCGTCATCATGGTCGTCTTCATGATGCAGAAGCTTGGCGAGGTAGGAAAAGAAATTAAACAATGAACTATATATTATGTTAAAAGTCACACATTATATCACTTTCATGACGAAGCCAACCAAAACATGCCTCTGCATTCATGTTGAGGGATGTAAATTTGCAGGCCAAGAGAAGACCGAGCCAGTCATTCCAGTGGTCAATTTTCAAAAAATAGTGTCCTCTTTGCCTGCAGATAGACATTCAATAAGTAAATTTCAATTCACTGACGCCATATTCGTTGTAACTATTGATAATGTATTAATAGCGCTATGATACTAGTAGGCTAATTTACAAACACTGATTCTTTTAGCATGACATATCAGCTTTAATGCGCGATGAGATCTCCCGGACTCAACAATGGTCCTGCAATCTTTTTGTATTGTATTGTATTTATTTATTTATATCTCTTGATCCTCAAGCCACTTAGATAGTATATGTATTCAGTATTACGGGGCGGGATAGGAGGGGTGGGGTAGGAGGGTTGTTAGTCGACTTGGTATAGTGTCTATTGGCCAGGACTACTTAACCAGAAAACAGGTTCGCGCCTGAGTGTCAGACGATCTCGCCGTCATTGGAAACATGGGGAATTCTCTTGACTCCTTGCCTCTCGCCACAGTATAAATGGGGATCAGTGTAAAGAACTGAGGTAGTTGACCGTAATGGCATAATATACTGAACATAAAACCTGGCTATATACAATTACACTATATACAATTCTGTCAAAATTGCCAAAGATTTTCACGATTACTTAAATACTCTGCCACAACTATTGATAGATAATGCATTGCCTCTCCAATTAGAATCCTATTACTGCTGTATAATTGGATGGATTTCTTATTCTTAGAATTGAACGCTTAATAATAAAAAGGCACCCACAATTAAGGGATCCGCTTTGTCGTTCACGTATGCGACGTCATGATCAATTAGGTCCCTAGTTAGCTGACGTCACAATCATAATGACTTATAGTTCCGTCACGAAACCCGAAAAGCTACGTCACTAGTTCATGTCCTAGATGAATTTACAAATTAAATATTATGTTGACTATTCTGAGACTAATTTGACTAAGAGCTGATGCTGCTATAAAGCGTGCCTGTAGAGTTACCGTAAATTCTAGATTCTGGAAGTTCAGGTTTTAACCTTTCAAATTGATTCCAAAACGCTCACATTAGCTAAAAGTTGGCGGGGCATAGCTAGCAATGGACGTGGCATGGCTAAAAATGGGTCCATCTATTAGATTACTCACCTGCTTTTAGGAGCCACACAGTCGAGACACTAACAAGGGAATTAAGAGCATGACAGCATCGTCCTCTGAGAAAACCCTGGTGAAGAAAGTATACGATACGATAACAACAGGTCAAATTTTATCACGATGAAACCTAGGTCAACCAGACCAGACCAGACGTCGTAATGGTGCGCATGGCGAGGGCACAATGATTGATCTGTAAGACCATATATTAGATCGAACGCTAATTTGTGGCGTACCCCTCTTATTCATCCGTCTATCGTAAGGGGATATAATACAGATACGCTGGTATCCTGAGGGACGGAATTCTTTGACGTCATAGATGTATTTGATTTATGTAGTTCTTCACACAGAAGATTTTGCGTGACTATAATCTGAATATGTATAATTGCCATTGCAAACAGAATATTAATAAGTAGTGCAATTCTATGGATTTTGGAAAACAGACTAAGAGCACTCCATCATTCAAGTTATACTTTGGAGGAGAACATTTATGAGAGATTGGGAACAAAATCCAAAGCCAGAATCGGAGAATGTGAAAATCCAACACAGCTCCAGAACCAGTCTGCAACTAGACCCGCTCCCCCTCCCTTCCTCCCACCCTACCCCAGCCCCACCCTCTCTCTCCCATCTCTCCCATCTCCCTCTCTCTCTCTCTCTCTCTCTCTCTCTCTCTCTCTCTCTCTCGCTCTCACTCTATCTCTTCTCCCCCTCTCTCCCTCGCCCCATCCCTTCTCCGCCTACCCTATGCTACCCCTCCACCCCCTGCCTCCCTCCCTCCACCTCTCTCTTCACTCTCCCTCTCTCCCTCCCCCACTTACTCTCTCCCTCCTTTCATCTCTTCCTGTCTCCCTCCCTCCCCCCCCTCCCCCACCCATTCTGTCTCCCTCTCTTTGTCACACTCCTCTTCTCCCCACTCTTACTATCTCTCCTCCACCCCTCTCCGCCATCCCCTCCCTCCTCTGCCTCTCTCCCCCTCTCCCCTTCTCACTCTCACTATTCCTCTCTCTCTCCCTGCACCCCCTCCCTCCCTCACCCCTCTATCTCCCTCACACCCTCCTCTCTCTCTCCCTCTCTCTCTCTCACTCTCTCTCCCTCCCTCTCCCTCTCTCTCCCCCCCCTCTCCTCTCATCTTCGCACCCACCCACCCCCAAATTCCCCCTCCCCCCTCCCGCCCTCCCCCTGCGTCCCTACACTCTCACCATCCTACTCTCCCTCTTGTCTCCCTCCATGCCCCTCTCTCTCTCTCTCTCTCTCTCTCTCTCTCTCTCTCTCTCTCTCTCTCTCTCTCTCTCTCTCTCTCTCTGTGTCTCTTCCTCCCTCCCTCTCTCCCGCTCCTCTCTCTCTCCCTCTCTCTCTCTCTCTCTTTCTCTCTTTCTCTCTCTCTCTCGCGAGGGCAATTCAACTGCCGATGACAGCAACATTTGAGAGTGGTAAACGGCAGTTGAATGTGACAGTGGCGGATTGAGATATGATATGTGCCAATGCGGTTGGCAGACTTATTACCTTGTTTCTGGAGGGCACTCATACAAACATCGTATGCGATCATTAAATAATGGATGTATCATTTTTATATATGCCCCGCCCATCTCTAACAAAGCTCCGCCCATCATTTGCGCGTGTTGTGATTGATTTATATTCTTTGAATCATGAATTCCGAGAATCCCAATTTCATGGTAACTATACAGTTAACCTGGGGCAGCAACAGCGCTCAGTCAAATTATTTTTAAAATATTCAGAAGAATGTTTATTAAATAGTAAAGATGTTTAGTTCGTACAACTGACAGACTATTCCAGTTTCATAACGGAGTATTTCTGTCAATTATGATTGTGACGTCAACGTACATGTGACGTACTTGATTATGACGTCATATACTTGACTGACAAATCGTATTCGTCCATTACTATATCTTATTTAGATGCAGTGATATGTTCGCCTCATTTTTCAGTACACATATGTATGATTGCTGCATTTTCAGCTGTGCTTTAAAAAATGAAGTCAATCAGTTGTCATAGTAGCAACATTCCACGAAATAAATGAACATCGGTCCTTTAAGTATTTATAAGTCAATAGAGCCAGTCATTCTACTGGTAAATTTCAAAAATACTCTTCTCTCGGCCTGTAAATATACACTGGATAAGTAAAAGCTTTAATTTTCTTAACCATTACCACTTTAATGATTAAACCGGCGAAAAAATCCTTTGGTAAATTTGCAAAAATAGTCCTCTATAATTAAAATATCTTTAAAAATTTGACCATCAAAATGTTTAATAGATATATCAAGTAGTATTTTGAGCGCTGTGATGCGCTGTTGACACACGAGGGGTTAATTTACCCCTAAACTCCTCTCTTATCACCGATTTGTCTCCCGACACGTTTGATTATGACGTCAGATAATTGACTGGCAGATCAGATTCGTCTATTTCATGTTGTGTAAATGTGCGTTAAAGCGAGAGTATGCTGACTCCTGTTCGAAGATAAAAAGGATGTAGTGATCACCTGACAGACCGGATACCTCCATTCATAACACGCAGAATACTGTAATAGAGGGGTCAATTTCTAGCCATGCCCCACCTAGTTACGCTTTAGCCATTCTTTACGCGTGTTGGGGTCTATTTATATACTTTGAATCCCGCATTCTCAGAACCCCAATTTCGAGGTAACTATACAGATAAGCTGTTGAATATTTTGAAACTAATTTGACTCTCTACTTTGCTGGCTATGACAGCGACAGCGCCTTGTCAAATTAGTTTAAAATATTCAACAGAATTGTTATTAAATAGTAACTCCATCAAGGACATGCAATTCGTACAGTTGACAAACTTTTTCAGCTTCATGTCGGAGTATTTTCTCCCAATTATGATTGTGGCGTCAGTCTACGCGTGGCGTAAATGTTTATGACGTCATATACTTGATGACAGATCGGATTCATGCATTCTCTGTGCATTATCCACAGCTCATTATTTATACGATTCCATGTAAATTACACAAATTGGTATTCGGTTTAAAAATACATCGTAGTCTGGCGAATATCACATGGACAATTTGATCAGTGCCGGTCGTTCACACTGTCTGGTATTTTCCATCGCAGCTCATAAACAAAAACACCCAACTCACTAATGGGGCAATGGCATGTCCCATTTGAGGTTATACTCTAGATGAAACATGTTTTGGCCTAATTTGGATAAATGTACGTTGTAGCTATAAGTCCGTAATTGATGTGTTAATTATATGACGTCACACAGAATTACGTCACATATAGGCTGACGTCACAATCAGTTGTACGAATTGTATGTTTTTACTGTTTAATAAACATTCTCTTGCCATAGGCCCCAACAGCACCCAGTCAAATTAGTTTCAAAATATTCAACAGCTTAATTACATAGTTACCTTGAAATTGGGATTCTGGTAATCACCAGGGCTCAAAGTATATAAATAGATCCCAACACGCACACCGCGTGGGAGGAGCTTACCTAGAGATAGGCGGGGCATAGCTAAAAGTGGATTCATCTATTTTGTTTAAAAGCTAATGGTATATATCTGCCTTTTAGCTTAAAAGCCGAACACTTGATTTATGTCCTGGTAAAGGCATCTAAAACATGGTAATCCGCTTAATCCAAATGTCAAATAAGACATCAGCATCCGCGGCCAGTCAAATTAGTTTCAAAATATCCAATAACCTGACTGTATAGTGGACCGTTCCAGTTTATCCATCGATCATATGACATCATAAAAAACGACGTGACGTGTAGGATGCCGTCATAATCAATTACAGCATGGATGACTCGATTTAGTCCGTCTTAAACACTTAATAGTCCTCCGACACGTTGTACGAATTGTATATATCTTTACTATTTAAGAAAACATTCTGTCAAATATTTTGAGACTAATTTGACTGGACGCTGTTAGGCAGCAACAGCACTTAGTTAAATTAGTTGCAAAATATTCAACAGCTGTATCGTTTTCTGAAAATTGAAAGTCATGGCGTTTGGGGATCGATTGAGCGCGACACGGGCGAAGCGTGCGTGGAACTTTAACGATGGATGGGCGGGATATGGCTAAAACTGGAAATGTCCAATACATTTGAGATTTATATTCTGGGAATCCATGTCTTCCATGTTTCAAATCGACTCCAATACACGTATAAAAGTGGGTGGGGAATTCAGCTAGAAGTGGGCGGGGTATGAATAGAGGAAATGTATCATTCTAATACTTAGGCGTTTCATGTATTCTGGTTAACCCTTTGACCCTCGAATTTATTCAAGAAAATTTCAATTTTCTCATAGAAAATGTCCATTTTCAGACCAAGAGAAGACTATTTTTGAAAATTTACCACTGGAATGACTGGCTCGGTTATCGAGGCAGTAATTCCAGTGGTAAATGTTAAAAAATAGTCTTGTCTTGATCTGCAAATGGACATTTCTCAAGACCACTGCATAAGCCGTTTTTTGGTAATACGAGTTTTAAAGGGTTAAAGACACCAATCTGCATTTTGCATTCAACACATTTTAAACAAGCAAGGCACCCGACAACAATTTCATTGGGAAATAAATCTTAACCTGCTAAATATGTTAAAAACAATTTGACTGAAAGTTGTTGGTGGCTTTGCTTTTGATTTCAAAATATCCAACTTATCTGGAGTTAGACAACGTGGACAATGCAGTCGGAAGTAATTCAGCAGGCAGACTGTTATAGACACCACTCTATTAAAGTGATGTTAATCTCATCTCAAATGTTGTACTGCACCGGTTTATATATTCCATATCATTCATATCCCGTCACATTTCCTTATCTGTAGCATAATTATCGCTATGTAAAATCGCGTAAATGTTGAACAGTCATCGCGGCCATTTTGCATACTCAAACTATATGTGTGGTGGCATGTAAATGCTAATGCATTACATTCGTTATTATGTAATTATCACCGTGTTGAATAGTTTGAAACTAATTTGACTGGAATTTGTTGCTGCCATAGGCAGCAACAAATTCCAGTCAAATTACTTTCAAAATATTCAACAACAACCTGTATGGTTGCTTTTATAAAACATGGTCAAACTCTAGATGACACCTCTGTGACTGAGCGTATATACCGAGGAAGACGCGCTAGAGGTATTTCTTCTGACTGGTTGAACTAACCTCATCTTCTAATAGGTATTCAGGTTCTCTAAAATGTCACACATAAACTATGCATGCCATTTAAAGCTTTTTATCATGCCGCTAAGGAAAGATATTCAGGCTTTAGTAGTTAAATGCTGATACATTTTCCAGCCTGCCATGGCTGTCATTATTTTTTTAAGTTTATTTACGCATAAACTATGCATGCCATTTAAAGCTTTTGATCATGCCGCTAAGGAAAGATATGCAGGCTTTAGTAGCTAAATGTTGATACATTTCGACAGCCTATGATGGCTGTCATTATTCCCCAAAATTTGGTCATAAGATATATTGATACCACTCCATAAAAAAGTTCTCTAGATGATGCAAATAATTATAGAGGGATTACATTACTCAGTACGTTGGGTAAACTGTTTACCAAGGTTTTAAACAATAGATTAAATAAATGGGCCGAAACTAATAGGATATACAAAGAAGCGCAAGCCGGGTTTAGAGCAGGATTCAGCACAGTTGATCATAATTTAGTTTTAAGATGTCTGATTTCTCATGTATTGGATAAAGGAAAGAAATTATATTGCGTCTTCGTTGACTTTAGTAAAGCTTTTGACTATGTAGTGAGAGATTGTCTGTGATATAAATTGTTAAAACTGGGCGTTAGGGGCAACATAATTAACGTTATTATGTCGATGTATAAGGGCATAAAAACCTGTGTAAGAGTGAATTCCGAACTAACCGACAATTTTGAATGTAATACTGGGGTGCGCCAAGGGGAGAGCCTGTCACCATTTCTGTTTGCAATCTATGAAAATGATTGAGAAGAAGAATTTGTTCCGCGAGGGGTGGACGGTGTAGACATAGCCATAGTTAAATTGAATTTAATTTTATACGCAGATGATATAATTATAATGTCAGAAACTATAGTATGTATACAGAAAGGATTAGATATTTTGCTTCATTATTGCAAGAGATGGCGTTTAGTAGTAAATACTGAGAAACCAAAGGCGAGGCGAGGCGAGGAGGACCTTTAGGCGAGGAGGACGTTTATGTCAGATGGACACGTTCTGGTATGGGACAAACGAAATTTACGTGGTCCAAAAGATTAAATATTTAGGAATAGTATTTACCACAACAGGGCCATTTTCTTTAGTGCAGAAATGTCTAGCTGATCAGGCACAGAAAACTATTTTTGCTCTAAAGAAACAATGTAATAAATTTGTAGGCTTAGCGCCGGGTCATTTATGTAGCCTGTTCGAAAAACTCATTTTGCCGATTCTGTGCTATGGTAGTGAAGTGTGTGGGTGGGGGGGGGGGTGCCATCTAGGTCTTGATGTGGAAAAAATGTCATTAATGATTTTGTAAGCAGCAAGTAACTGTGAGACAATATATCGAATTGCGTTGTATATGGTGAATTAGGCAGGGTACTTTTAAAGCTAGTTCGGGAAATCAGGATTTTGAAATTTAAACTTTTATTTTCGTATTATAGGCCTATGAACCTTTACCCCGCGCCCACCCTCGTTCAAAATACTGGTTCAAAATCTTCGATCTAAAACCGAACAGGTTAGTAAAAATGTATATAGTGTTTTATATAATGACTAGGAGAACAATAACAACTGTAATAATTGGGTCAGCACATTACAGTATATGCTATGTAGAAGGGGTTTTAATGATGTTTGGATACAGCATGGTAATAACTTAGATAGAAATAACTTTATTTTGCAACATAAACAGAGAGCGTATGATATGTATTTACAAGAGTGGAGAGGTCAGTTAAACACAAATAGTAAAACAAGGCTGTATAGACACTTTGGTCAGGAGCTGACGTAGAAACCGCATCTAGATGATGTAAAGATTAGTAAACATAGGCATGCACTATCTAGGCTTAGAACGGGATCTCACAGATTGCATGTAGAGACAGGTAGATGGCATAAGCCAACACCAACCCCACTCCCTGAACGAATATGTCCTTTTTGTAACGATGATATGGAAGATGAATATCATTTCATCTTATTATGTCCAATGTACAGTCACCTGCGCAAAAATCTTATTAAGCCATATTATTATAAACGACATAGCGTGTATAAGCTTACAGAATTGCTTGAAAATTCTAACCCGACGGCCTTACGGAAATTATCAGCTTTTGTTTAACATGCTTTTGAGCTGCGTAGTAAATGTATCTCTTGAACATTATGTATATAATGTGGATTTTAAATAATGACTTGCGCTATGATTTTAACACTTACACTGTAAGATTGCTTTATCTTCCAGTCAAATTAGTTTCAAAATAAGCAACACGATGATAATTACATAATAAATAATGTAAAGCATTGGCACTTACATGACACCACACACTATCGGTGTGGCGATGACCGCTCAACATTACGCGATATTACATAGCGGATAATTATGAATACAGATAAGGAGATCTGACGGGATATGAATGTTATGGAATCTATAAATCATAATCTATCGGCGTAGTACAACATTTGAGATGCGATTAGCATCCCTTTAGCCACATGCCATACAACGCAATTAGCTTATCCGCAATGCTGTGCAACTGTAACAGCTGGACAGCTCCAAGGCAGCTCTAGACAACCGTGATGCCTGCCACCGCAAACACTCCCAGACAATCACTGGACGCCGATGGCCGGACAACATAATTTCTAAACGGTGCACTATGCAAGAGGTGCAGTACATTGCCGCTGTCCGTAAATGTCGCCCAAAAAAGATGGGCTATGTTTGGGCACGTGCGAAGGATCCCAGGGGACACACCAGCACAGGGAGTCTTGGAATTCGCCCTACTGGGAGCAGCGTACACAACGCCAGGATGGGACGTCATTTCAATTAGTCTGCTAAGTGTGCTGCGAGGTGACCTCAAGAAAACAAGACTCGGTGCGTTCAGATCAAGACAGGACCTGAGAAAGATACATTTTTGGATGATGGCATAACACGGAGTTCGAAGGCCAAGAAAGAATGATTGCGAATGTAGTATGTTTCTATTACCACAGCCGCAGAATCGAGTGATCGCTTATACACGAGTATTTATTTGCCACGGATGTAACAATAATTCTGTTCCATATTTTCCCCTTTAAATTGTGCAGGCCGGACACTTACTGAAACCAGGTTATAGGATATGGATAATGTAATACCATAATAACATTAGTTTGTTTTGGAAAAGAGATATCTTTCGGTATTTAATGTTATCCCGAAGCAACCAAAGTAGAAAGAGATCTTTCTAAAAAAAATTCGACTGTTTCGAAAGCGTGAGTTTAGTTTGATATGTGTAGTCGCCTTTATTTGGGATTCTCTTGTCCTTGCTGCTGCGTGACGCTCAATAGTGTAGTAAATTTGGAGTCGGCCGTTCCTCCCGGGCGCGTCCTATGGGCGGAAGCGGGACCCTCATCTCCACACCACGTATCCGTGCATACTTCCTCCTCGTGACTAGGAGGTTACCGCCATAGCGGTAGTATACCTATAGAGCGATCATGCGCATGCTAGGGGCTAGTCGTCCGGACCGCAGAGACGTTCCATTTGCACCCATTTGGCGTTTTTTCACTCAAATGACCTTTTTGCACTCAATTGATATTTTGTACGTTTGGAATTTTACACTCAAATAACATTTTGCAATCATTTGACCTTTCCACACTCATTTAACTGTTACCTTTTTGTACACAAATGACATTTCTGCACTCATTTGACTTTTTTGCACTCAAATGACCTTTTTGCACTAAATAAATTTTTTGCAATAATTGGACCTTTTTGCACTCATTTGACGTTATTTTCACGCATTTTTCCCTTTTGCGCTCATCTGACGTTTTATCTGTTTGCACTCAAATGAACTTTTTGGACTCAAATTACCGTTTTGCACTCATTTGACCTGTTTGCACTCATTTGATAGTTTTTTTTGCACACAAATGACCTTTTTTTATAAAATTCTAATTCAAAATTCTCGCCAGAATGACTTGATTGGTCAAATACGTTATTGGCCATATCTCGGCTGTTTACTGACGGATTAGGTTCATTTTCGCAAACTCTTTTAAATGTGCCAGCTCGCTGAACTGAGTCAATGTTTATTGTTCTAGATGGAGTAGGAGGAGGAGGAGGAGGAGTAGGAGGAGGATGAGTAGGAGGATGAGTAGGAGGAGTAGGAGGAGGAGTAGGAGGAGGAGTAGGAGGAGGATGAGTAGGAGGAGTAGGGGGAGTAGGAGTAGGAGGAGGAGTAGGAGGAGGAGTAGGAGGAGGAGTAGGAGGAGAGAGTAGGAGGAGGAGTAGGAGGAGGAGTAGGAGGAGGAGGATGAGTAGGAGGAGCAGGAGGAGTAGGAGTAGGAGGAGGATGAAGAGTAGGAGGAGGAGTAGGAGGAGGAGTAGGAGGAGGAGGAGCAGGAGGAGGAGGAATGGGAGGAGGAGGAGGGCGAGGAGGAGGAGGAGCAGTAGGAGGAGGAGGAGCAGGAGGAGGAGGAATAGGAGGAGGGCGAGGAGGAGGAGGGCGAGGAGGGGGAGGAGGAGGAGGAGGAGCTGGAGGAGGAGGAGGAGGACCACTATAGGCTTGGAACCCTAATATGTTTACTATGTGTATATATTTAAACATGTTAAAGCTTTAAAATAATCCCAATTAACACGGACATTAAGAACTACATAAGCCAATGACTGGCCATTGATGATGATGATGATGATGATGAAGATGATGATGATGATGATGATGATAATAATGATGATGATGATGGTGGTGGTGGGGGTGGTGGTGGTGGTGATGATGATGATGATGATGATGATGATGATGATGATGATGATGATGGTGGTGGTGATGGTGGGGGTGGTGGTGATGATGATGATGGTGATGATGATGATGATGGTGGTGGTGGTGATGATGATGATGATAATGATGTTGATGGTGGCGGCGGCGGTGATGGTGATGATGATGATGATGATGATGATGATGGTTGTAATGAGGATGACGACGACGACAACGAAGACGGCGGCAGCAGTTGTGGTGGTGGTAGTGGTGACAAGCTTTGCATATTATAAAAATACTGCTAAAAATGGATTTGTCTAAAAGCTCAGCAGCTACTGTGCATACAAACTATTGTACATTGTAGAATCCCGATGTAACATGGGCCGTAAATTACCTTGAACTTGAACTTGGTACCGTGTAGAATGTAGCTGCGACTTTATGTAGAATGTTTCTAATAATTTCCACTTAGTAATATCCCTACTGCGGCAAAGCCTCACTACCCCCAACCCCTACGAACGCATCACATTAAATCTGCATCAGCTTACCAGAAATACATCAAGGGCACGCCATTACAGAGTGACGTTTGGTGCCCCGGGGGAGCCGCCCGTGGCCTGGTCCGTCCTACCTACCAGCACGCGAACCCACCATTAACGTCGTATATTTGTTCTTGATTTTAATTAGAACTGAATACTGTTTGGTAATATTGCACTGGATACAGTCATAATGGACCTTTCCAGCTTTAGCTATGCCCCGCCAACCTCTAGCTAACCCCCATCCACACTTGCCGTGTTGGGATTGATCGATCCCCGAATGCCCTAACTATCAATTTCCTGAAAACTATACATGTAAGCTGTTGAATATGTTGTAACTAATTTGACAGGGTGCTGTTGCTGCCTATGGCAGCAACAGCGTCCTGTCAAATTAATTTCAAAATATTCAACAGAATATTTATTAAATAGTAAAGGCATACAATTCGTACAACAACGCATAGTCCGTCTTCAAATATACGTCCGTGACGTACTTATCTATGGCATTCATGATGTCATAATGACGGCATTCATTATGATGTCATTCTTCACGTCACGTAGTTGATTATGACGTCATATGATTGATGGATAAATTGGAAAGGTCCATTACCTACGGAAACCATGTCTATTGAGGCCACTGTATGGGCCATGAAAACATGATCATTTAAAGACAGGTGGTTGCTGACAACAACTTAATGTATTATGTATACGTACATAAGTTTTCCGGCAAAATGAGGATGTTTCACTAAGACCAGTCGTCTTAAAGAAACACCATATGTGGTCCTAAAACAGGCGTTCGCTATAGAAAGGTTTAGGTACAAGTCATACTATTACGACCAGGCGCTTCTAATATAAGCACGATCGTTCAAACCAGTGGCCCGAAAACTGGATGATTTTTTATTTGATTGATTTGTTTGGCGTATAGTTCGGGTCCCTGTTAAACAAGTCCCATTCACGCCAGATTAAATACGGTATTAATTTCTTTGTTGGGCTGAATTTTTGTTTGTTGAAATTTTGATTCTAGACGGTTTTGTTTTTCGTGACACCAACGGCCCTAAATCCAAGAGTCAAAAAGGGGAGGATCAGGGATGACTGCTCCATATAAAATGAAGAAAGGAAGCTTGGTGTGATGAGATCACCATTATTTGCGACGCACATGATTCGGGCCTAATCTAACTTCAATCAGTGATCGTCAATTCACCGCATTATCAGCCGTTATGCCTTCTTGTGTCAACCTAACCATACAGGCCTTTCGACCTATGGGCCATCACAAAAGACTGGGCCACTCAGTACATCCACGGCACAGTGCCCTTGGCTCTAAACCTTCCTCAGTCATAGATCTAACCATTTATTCTGTCGGCATTTCCGTTAACGATTATTATAATTTTGACATTGTAAATTTATCAGCTGGTCCTATCTGTTAGTCGATAGAAGAATAGAATAGATTAGATGGTAGTTTGGTTAGTATAGTTAGGTTAGTATGGGGTGGGATGGGTGGTAGTGTGGGCAGGGTGGCATACGGATGTGCAAGATGTTACGCGCACGATCTCTCTGGTTCTATGTATTTGTTTGCATTCTGTGTGGTATTGTAATTTTCTACGTTTCCTGGTTATCCGGGTGTCACTTTATTGGTAACCGCAAAATTGCGGACGCGGAAAAACTGAATGACGATCGAAGCAGGTAAATTTCTGTTACGTGAATCGATCGCGAGTCCTTCCCATTCATTTTTTACGAGTTTCTAATTTAGGCCGTACTCATTTAACTTAGTTCAGGCCTGAATTTTCATAGTTAAACAGTTTCACATGTATTCCGAAAACAATTTGACTGAAAATCATAACCATTTTCGTTCATTCAGAAATGGTGCGTGTATATTTGTGCATGTATGTTAGCCTATATACGTTACAAGCCCTTAAATAAGTTAACATGTTTACAAAACAAAACAAAAGCAGAAATATGTTAGTTGGTCAGAAATGTTCACTTTAATTATGTGAGCATAATTGCATTGGAAGACATTGCTGACTTAATATATTCAAAATATTTAACTGTACGTTTTATTTGCGGGTGGGGTGGGGTGGGTGGTTGTGGCGGGGAGGGGTGGGGTGTGTGTGTGTGTGTGTGGGGGGGGGGGTGGGTGATGGTGATGCCGTTATAAGTTATTTCTTCCCAGCACTATAGGAATGTTAGCATTTTGAATGCATATGGCTAAGGATCGCGTGCAACTACCTCCTACTATCTATTTGACATAGGGTTTTTGATTTCCCTAGAGATTGCACCGTTCAAAGGGTTAGGGCCAGTGTTGTTCTATCGTTGCCATAGTGCCGTAGTCGGAAGTTGTGACAGACGATTGCTATTCATTGTTGTATACAAATTAATATTTAATGCATTTTTAATGTGACAGTCAATATGACTAATTTAATACTAACGGGTACATGGGTACTTGGGTTTGCGAGAGAGAGAGAGCGAGCGAGAAGTGAGCGAGCGAGCGAGCAAGCGAGATAGATAGGTATATATATATAGATAGATAGACAGACAGACAGACAGACAGACAGACAGACAGACAGACAGACAGACAGACAGACAGACAGACAGACAGACAGACAGACAGACAGACAGACAGACAGACAGACAGACAGACAGACAGACAGACAGACAGACAGACAGACAGACAGACAGACAGACAGACAGACAGACAGACAGACAGACAGACAGACAGACAGACAGACAGACAGACAGACAGACAGACAGACAGACAGACAGACAGACAGACAGACAGACAGACAGACAGACAGACAGACAGACAGACAGACAGACAGACAGACAGACAGACAGACAGACAGACAGACAGACAGACAGACAGACAGACAGACAGACAGACAGACAGACAGACAGACAGACAGACAGACAGACAGACAGACAGACAGACAGACAGACAGACAGATAGATAGATAGATAGATAGATAGATAGATAGATAGATAGATAGATAGACGGACGGACGTACCGACGGACGGACGGATGGACGGACGGACGGACGGACGGACGGACGGACGGACAGACAGACAGACAGATAGATACCCCGATCGAATTGGTGAATTGTCTCAATCCTTATTTCGAGGTAAGCATGTTGGCTATTTTGAAACTAATTTGACTGGGTGCTGGTGCTGCCTATTGCAGCAACAGCGCCCAGTCAAATTAGTTTCAAAATATTCAACAGAACGCTTATTAAATTGTAAAGGTATACACTTCGTGCACTTGACGGCCTATTAAGCGTTCCTGACGGATGTATATACATTCATTCATTGCATATGCTGATTTAGTCCAGTCAGTCTAGGAGATTTTAGGGGCCAACCCGCCATAAATTGCAGAAGAATTTGTTTCTGCACTCTGCATTTCAGAAAGGTCCCTAGATTAACATATTAAAAGCCTAGAACAATCTAAATCTCACAGATATGCCTAATTTGCATGTTTCCAAAATGGTCGCCAAAATATCATTATTTTTCTATATTTCTCTATAAACTAACCTACAGGTTTAGATCACATGTAGACTATTTATGTACATTGTAGCATGGTTTTTGACTGCTTCAGTTTAAAAAAAACTCAATATGGCGGTTGAAATAGTTATTGCAAGAAGATAACGTTTTGATTTTCTAACTTTTCGCGGTATGGAGATGGTTGCAACTAAGACACAGAATAATAAATGTGTTCCCCCCCCACCGGTATCTGTTAATGCCGAGGATATATCAGCAGTCGGTACTGTCAACATTGCACACTTCATGGCAGCATTCAAAGGAATGGAATCTATAATCTATCAGAAAATAACCATATCACCATATATTGACCCAACATCAAATGTTGATGAACTTTGGAAGATATACAATCACAACGACCAGCCTGGTCGGGATAATGCAAATGGTACATACAGGTGAACACCCAGGACAATCATCGGTTCTCTTGCTACCAATGATTGACATGGATCCAGGAAACATGTTGTTTGTATACTAAACACTTCAGTTCATATCTCAACATGCTAATCGTTACCAGGTCACACATATAATAACATTTGATCAACCGTCTTGTTGGAAGGCTTTACAAGTAATCGAGAACGAACCAGAAAACAGTGACTTGCGCCCAATTGTTGTGAGACCAAGTGGCTTCCACACAAATTAGCTTTCTTGGCTGTATCGGCCACATAATGGCTGCATCGAGTTTGTAGGAGCTATTAGAAACAGTATATAATAGCAATACAGTCATACACATGTTATGTGGGAAAGCTGTTGAACGATCAGTCCAAGGTCTCTTTCTTGTGAATGCAGCACTCAATGGCATGATATTTTCAGAAGCATTCAGTATCAATTTACAGTGTGGGATCCTGAAACAGAATATAAGTGAATATAAGTGAACAGTTTACTGACGACTCTGTTTCACATAAAACAGCAGAACTTGAGCCAGATCAGCCAGCTACAGATGAAACTTCGGATACCAGTGCTTCTTTCAAAGCAATAATTACTCTTCTTGGTGGACTTTTGGCTGGTACAACAACAGTTGCTCATGCGTGCTCATCAGAAGAACTGATAAGAATTATTGAGAAACTTGACATAAAAATCACTCCATGCAAGACTCACGCACAGCAAATCTGTGGCTCCAGATCCATGTATGAAATGCGGCCATACGTGGCTGCAGGAGATCACAACTTGTACATAGAGTCGCTATCCATATGTGTGCAGCAATTACCAAAACAACAAGAAAAACACCCAGAGGTATTCAACCACTTCAACGAAAGTCTCCACATTGGACGTAGATCTAATCGCTTCTGAGCAGGATTTTCCCTAGATCTTGTCATTGAACAAGTACCTATGCGAAGTATGAAGACGAGTAGAGGTTTAACTATAGGGCATGGCATGACAGAAACACAGCGTCCTGTGTGGTTGATGGTACATCCTCTCTGTTCAGAGGTTAACGAGGCAATACAAGAACTAACTGCTGTAAAATATAACATAAGTGGACAACACATAGATGTAACACAAGCCAGACAAAAGACGGACATGGATGATATCAATAATCTTTTGGAGTGTCTATACATATGACCTTCTTTCCAACATTGCAACTGGTATCAATCTTATTAGTAAACTAAATGTACACAGGGACAAAGAAGTAGGAGATAAAATAGTGGAATCCAGGATAAAAAAGAAAGTACTAGATCACACCAATGTTCGATATGTTCTGGATCGTGGTTCACTCCCTCATCGTATTCCATGGAAACATGGCACAACATACACGGATATCTGCAGGCAATGCGCTACCAGAAAGTATGGACACCCGGTCAGTGTATTCGATGGATATGAAGATATATCTACAAAGGAGTACCCATCAATGTAGGACAGCAGGACATGCCGGCCCAACAGTAACGTACACAAGTGACATGGTCGTGAAATCTAAGAAGGGAGATTTTCTTTCCAACAAAGATAATAAACAGAGATTCATAAATTTACTAGATGCTAAGTTAGATCAACGTGGTTGTGAAACAGACTATGCCAAAGGTGATGCAGATGTACTCGTAGTACACACTATACTGTCCTTGTGGGTGATGACACAGATATGTTCATACATCTCTGCTACCATGTCCGCGATGATGTGTGCGCCATCTACGTCATGACTGATGGAAAGACAGGGCCAACAAAGAATTCAAGGTGTTAGAACATAAAATTAATTAGAAATGTCCTGGGTAAAGATGTTTGCAAGTAACCTATTATTTACTCACGTTATTCTTTGATGCGGCACGACTTCTCGCGTATTTAGTATAGGTAAAAGTGTGGCTCTAAACCTTGTTCGCTCTAATATACATTTCAGCACCCAGGCTCGAGTATTTCTTAAAGAGGATGCTTAAAAGGAAGAGATTGTATTTGCCAGTGAAGCTTCTATGGTCTGTTTATACAAAGGTTTGCCACGTGAATCATTAGATAATCTGAGAACACAGAGCTGCCATCAGAAAGTAGTTACAAGTATTACTACATGTGTGCAGCCCAAAAGTCTGCCATCAACATCATCAGCTGCAAATTACCACAGCCTTCGTGTTTATTATTATCAAATTCAGGTCTACGAATATAGCTCTACACTGGATTGGATTAGTTCCCCTGCTGACAGATAAAGATGCAGCCCCTAAGGGACTTCTTGAAGTTGTACTATGTAACTGCAATTTTGGTTGTGAGAGTATACGTTGTTCCTGTAGAAAAGCTGTACTCAATTGGTTCCGTGGATGTGGAGAGTCTAGAGGCGTCTGTGAAAATATGTCACCAGTCGATATGGAAGATGACATAGATGACACACCAACTTGACTTAAGTGGTGTACGATATTGCACAACATCGCTATATATTGTGCAGAAATTTTTGCGATATATCGATATATACTATTCTCTGGTGTCACGTGAAGTATGTTCTGTACAATACTTTGAAAATAATTTGACTCCACGCCGTTACTTTGTTAGGTAGCAATTGCATCCAGTCAAATTATGTTAATAACAATACTTGGCAAAGAGATAAAGGTGTTTCATCCCTGAATGGGTTAGACTGAAATTATGTTTCATGTTTTTTCATGATTTTGTTCATAAATATAAATATTGGTCTCTGATTTTATACATTTCTAACACATTTTCAGTAATTATTTTGAAAAAAAGCGTATTGTTACGCATCTTAGGATATTTCGGATATTTTCTGTGTAGTATCATACAAGATTACAATATTTTACTGAATTGCGATATATTGAAATATTGAAATATTCTACAACCCGACATGACTTGCAGTAGCAATTTATTAGAATTTGCAACAAAGCGTTAAATGCCATAGTAGTCCAGTCAAACATGCCTATAACAGAAACCAAGAAGTGGTCGCTAACCTGCTCAATAAAGACGAATTACAACTCCTTAATGGTCACCTTCTTTAGTGACCATTCCTCGGTGGTCTGGATTGTTACTATAGATCATAGGCAATTGCTTAATACAAATGATTTAAATGGCGTGCGGGCAAAAACTTTAAAGAAATGCCATCTTATGGCCCGAGACGCAGGTGACGGTTATAGACAGATTTGACTGCATATCCATTATGACTTCTCTTTGAATTATACTTCTGTTACATGATTTTCATTAGTGTATTATTCTGATGGTATCCCTATGTTTGACATATTAAAGGTTGAAATCTAGTTAAGATAAAGCCTTCTTGAGACAATAAATCATAGTCTCGTCTTTGCACTTAGTAGTATAATGCAAGTCATTATGGCTTCCTTTTGAATTATACCTCTGGTCCACAGTTGTCTTTAGTATGCTATATTGAAATGGTCCCCATGTTACCAGATTAAGATGGATATAAGCTAGTTAAGATACAAGTATCCTTGAGCCAAGAAATGATTATTTTCCATTGAAATGATTCGAATAGCTTGTGCGTAACAGCAGAAATGCCGATGTATGGCTAATTATTCCCCCAGTGATGTATTTTAACAACTGAAGCAGTCATCATATCGAGCTAGAATGTATATAAATAGCTTCCTTGTTCGATATGTTCTGGATGGTGGTGCACTCCCTCATCGTATTCCATGGAAACAGGGCACAGCATACATACAAAATGTGTGTTCTAAGACTATAAGTTCGCTTTTACACCACAGAAATAGACACCTAGATGTGATTATATGACCCAATAACAATATGTTGCCGGCCATTTTGGAAACATGAAAATTAGGCATATTTGCGAGACTTAGATTTTTCTAGACTTTTAATATGTTAATCTAGGGACCTTTCTGAAATGCATAGTGAAGAAAAAAGTGTATTGCAATTTGTGGTGGAACTATCAGTATATTGACTGGACTAATTGTGATGTTAGCCTACAAGTGACGTAATTGATTATGACGTCATATGCTTGTGTGGCAGCATGGAATCACTCATTATATTGGAGATTGTAATGACAGCTTTTATAATTGTGATGATGTACTGCGCATGCAGTCGTTTAAAAAAATCCAACAGCTGCAATCACTTCTTCTTTGGCCATTATTTCTTCTCCTTGTCCAGACTCCTTCCTTAGTGCCCATAGATTCTTCTGGTTCCTCAGTATAACCAGTCGTGCTTCCTTCAGGTAGCTACCGCCTACCTGGTGTGTTTAGCAGGTTCGCGCAGTGACGTCGTCAGCCCTGTTCTGTAGGAATTGCCGCTTAGTAAAATGAATTCCAAGTTTCGCTGTGTGGTCATGTCTAGTGGCATTAGCAGACAATCGTTAATCATTCTTTAATCAAGCACTTTCATGGACTGTAGGACGCATAGATCTAAAAAGCGTAGATCGTTCTCATGACCCTCTCAAACGCGGCATTTGAGAGTTCAATATTTTCTCGCCGATCTCGTTTAAATAAGAATAGTATATTACTAACACAATCGTTTCGTTGGAAAGTTCCATTACCTAGACGAATAAAATGTTAGATTAATACAGGCAACCAAAGTTTATTTACGATAAAACTTAATACATTCAGGCCATGAGTCTCCGCTTTTGCTTTCCAACGAGTAGCCCGTATGCTACTGTAGAGAGTGCACATGTAACCCTTCCCTCTCAGGACTAAGATTTGGGTTCTCCCCAGAGTTCAAATATACACTAACAGGAATATATCTGCTGTATGATCAATATGAGCTGATCACGAGTTACTGATAGATCACAAAACAATACTTATTTAAAATGGAATTGAGAATTTATTCAAGAGCAAATATTAAGCAATAGAATGTGTGTGCGCATGTATGTTATGTGCATGGAAAGCCACTGTTTATAGAACAATATGATACGACGGTGGTATATAGTACATTGTACGTACATTACTGAGATATGATCGTGCGTGGAAATAAGCACTAATACGGTAATCTAAATGAACTAGTACCTTGCACACATTGAAAGCGGAACATAGAACTCGACGTGGCATAATAAACGCCTAATCCAGTGACACGAAACATAGGGCACAGGATGGCTTAATACACATAAATCCAATTGGAGGCGGAACATAAGACCCGATATGACGTAGTAAACATGTAATCAAATTTGTGACAATAGAGATTCCACCGATGTTACTGGTTCCCAAACACGGTGGTTCTTATAGACAGGTTAAATGTTACTGGTTCACAAACACGGTGGTTGTAAGAGACAGGTGAGATGTTACTGGTTCACAAACACGGTGGTTCTAATAGACAGGTGAAATGTTACTGGGTCACAAACGCAGTGGTTCTAATGGACAGCTGAAATGTTACTGTTTTACAAACACAATGATTCTTATATAGCTACAGTTCTCGAGGTATAAAGGATAAAAGCACTTAATTTGTCGTCCTAACTTTTAAATCACATTTCCTTCCAGTTACAGTTCAGTTTACTTCATACAATATGGTTTTCTCCACAGGCCTGCTGGCCTATCAACTTATATCCCTATCTCTACATCCTCACTGTAGCTCACGCTCGCATCAACTCCACTCAGATTTCCCTTACAGTTCCTTTCCCCCTCCTATGTCATGTGTACAAGCCGTCTTAACAAAGTAGAATGACTCGCAAATGCGACACTACCCTTATTTCACAAAAGCCAGGATAAGTTGCATTGGACATTAGTTAATACATGGATAATGGTGATCGTTTGTGTGTTAAAATAATAAGAGTTAAAGTGCAGCAAACAATTGTGTCATTTTATTACGTCAAAACTTATTTCTGGGGTGCCAGGAATTTATGTTTGATAAGGATTAAAGTCTATGCAACAATTTAGTTCAGCATTACAAGTATGGAAATTTGGACATGTACAGAAATTAGCGGTGTCAGCTTGGTTTATTTTTGACACCGATAAAGTTGTCATTTGTTAGAATAATCAGACAGTATGTTATCATCGATGACACAAACGCTGGGTGGCATTTAATAGAAACAACACAAGTTTCGGAACCTACAGCTACAAACCAAAGCTAGTATATACAATGGGCTACACACGGCTACGTTAGAAACAGTTTTGTGCGATCTCTCTTCTGATTATTGAAAGAATTAGAGACACATAATTATGTATGGTGGCACGGTTCTATAGACCGCGGTGGTTGGACCGGGCAAGAAGCCAGAAGAATGAGAAGAGCACTGAGAAAAGTCACGATCTACTAATCGTTGTTGACAAGTTGCCAAGATGAAATCAACAGCTGAACAGCTGTTACTGACAGCTCGCTTGGACGAGTCATAAACTCTAAATAACCAATCAAGTGCACTGACGATTTACTGAACTGACAGCATCGGCGGTCGCGACAATAGATATCGTTTATATTAGCTAGCTGGCTCATGCACATGTCTACCCTCATTATGAGGCTTGTTGTCGCGACCACCGATGATATGAGTTCGGTATATCGCAATTGCGTATGACAGGGTATTCACCAATGTACTAACAAGCCGTAATGAGACCTTACTCCCATTCTCAGGATACCCCAAGCCGTTACTAACACCAATTAAAACAGCAGAAGTTGAGAAGGCACTTAAAGCCCTGAAAAAATGGACGTGCATCTGGACCTAATACCATGAACAATGAACTATTCAAATATGCAGGTGACATTATCTTAAAAGCGATCACGCACCTAATCAATTTAACTTTAGTGCACCGCCTTCCCATCGATGCTGGAGGCCAAGGCACCCTTACCGCACTACCCAAACCCAAGAAGACACCTGGGCCCCAAGCCAACCTGCAGAGCATTGTGCTCCTCAACAATATACGGAAAATCCTATCAAATATTACTCTATGCGGCATCCGAGACAAGATCGATGACTTCACTGGTTCATATCAAAGTGGCTTCAAACGTGGACGGAGCTACGCAGACATTTTATGGGCTCAGCGCATGCTTGTGTCGGTAGTCATGTACAAACACTGGGATTTCCACAAAAAGGGCATTGACATGTCACGAGCATTCGGCACAAGTAAACGCTCAAAGATCCTAGATGTACTATATGCCGTCATGCCAGTTGCAATGAAGATGAACTACGACTAGTGACACTACTGCTTGCAGACACCAAGCTGAGAACTCGAGTCAAGTCAGTGACGTCTGTAGAGTTTGAGACATCCATCGGCTCCCCACAGGGAGATGGTCTATCTTCGGTGCTTTTGACCAGTTACCTTGCTGCTGCATTGAAATCCGTGCAGGAAAGGCCCATAAGACCAATCCCCCAGTGTCAATACTGGGTATGCCGCTAGAGATGGAATGTACCGACGATGTGGACTTCACAGATGAGGAAAAGAACCCCCCATTGACGAACTTCTCCCAATAGCTGCAAGCAAACTAAAAATTGCGACTCTCTTTATGAATTAATCCAAAACAGAGTTCACCCAGATATACCTATCCACAAAGCATGAAACTAAAGAAAATGATAACCCACTTCGTGGCGGCGAACCATGGTGGAAAAAGTAAATTCCTGGGCTCACTGCGTTGACGTACTGTTGGCATTGTTGCACGCTGCATCATGGGGAACATAGCTTTCCAGTCCTTCCGGAAGCTGTGGATTCCTAGATCAAAGATGCCCTTGATAAAGAGGCTACGACTATACAATGCAACCTGCGTATCCTTGATGATGTATAAATATAACAGTTGGGCAGCTTCAAATGCAGCTCTAGACAAACTCGATGCCTGCCACCGCAAACAACTACGGCATTGCATAAATCTGCTATGCGTGCTACGAGGTGACCCCAAGAAAGCAGGACTCGGTACACTCAAGTCAAGAATGGACCTGAGGAAGCTAAGGATTTGGGCTGAGGACAAGACACTGTGGAAAAAAGTGAAGAAGGACTGATTGCAGCTGTATGATGTTTCTACTACTACAGCCGCAGAATACGGTAATCATACATACTAACATATGCCAACTCCGCTGTATGTGTCCCTACTTGGAGTCCTTTGGCCTCCTGCTATGTGACGTACCATTCCTAGCCCTTTTCAGTCCACTAATCCGATTTCCGCTTTCTTCACACTATAGGTGAGACTTAATCCGGTGACCTAATTTACAACAACAATAACAACAACAACAACAACAACAACAACAACAACAACAACAAAAGGAGATATGTGCACACGTTTGCAATCGTTTTACTCTAAACGAGTTATCTGCGGAACAGAAATCATGTAGATTGGATTCCGGTAACAAAAAACGCCAGTTTGTCTTACGCGCATGTGTAAATTTATGTACTTCCTATTTTATCCTAGCTCATTAATAGTTACGCAGACATCAAAAACCTGCAAGCACGGTACTCTCTACGGGAGTAGCGCGGGAGGGCAACGACCATGCAATAGGACGATGGGTATTATTTATCGTTTGGTAATTTGAAGAGAAACTGAAAAGACACAAATTTACAATTTTTATCAGAAATAAAATTGTATTGTCTATTTTAATATGAACTATTCGACTACGTAATAAGTTTAGTAACAACACCATATTTTAGAAGCTATACATCCTGGGAGGAAATACCGCTTTTGATAGGGTCGTGAGCGATCTAGTCAATATATTCGATATCTATGGTCGCGTCAATTAAACCCATAGTGAGGGTATGCAATCACTCTATAGCCATCGTACCTCAATGGTGGGATTGTATTGTTCGTAGTGTACAATATGACGTGTTACAGAAACTGGCGGAAACAGGCCGAAACTGGCGGAAACAGGAGGAAATTGGCCGAAACTGCCGACGGTATTCTGACAGTGTACATGCGTGAGAAGTAATAAACGGCAACAGCTTGGCAAACAGCTCGCAACAAATGCCCTACGTCAGATAAATCCTTAATCACTCCCTTTAATGGGCATAAAATGGTTGCAGGTGTCCGTACCGCGTGTATCCATGGTTCAATATTCATGAGTTTGCCTTGAGCTATGAATGAGGCACAACATGTTTTTACAAGACCAGCCCTGTTTCTCCTCCGGGAGATTCCATTTTGCGTTTGATTCTTCGAATTGATAAATCTCTCTTGACTCATCAACGGAGTCCAGGAATTCCAAATTATAATCCCCGCACCCAGGCAAGTTGTTGAATATTTTCAGATTAAGTTGTCCGCGGCTGCGACTGTCTATATCAACATGAGTTCTCAAATTAGTTCCAAAAATTTTACATAATTTTTATAAACTTGAAAATGACTTTTTGTATTTGAAAATCTTGAACTCAATGGACCTTTCCGGTTTTAGCTATGCCCCGCCCAACTCTAGCTAAGCTCCACCAACACTTCGCTTGTGTTGGGATCTGAACACCCATATCTATAAAAAGAAAAAGCTGGAATTTTGAGCCATGATTTTCAACATTCTTTCTATCTAGCAATTTATCGCACCAGATCCTTATCACTCCGAGTTCCACCGAATTTCTGTAACTTGTTTTGCCCTCTGTAGTTTTGTTAAGCCTTTGTTAACCAATGGACACTCGCTGAAAAAACGTTTTGAAACTTCTTGATCAATCTTGACGATTAACATGATGAAAGGATTAATTACTGTAATGGCTTAAAACTCATGAGCTTGAACTTGTGCATTATTTTTATTCCACCCACCACCCACACCCCGCCCCTTTTCCACCACCACCACCACCACCACCACCACCACCACCACTCCCACCCCACTCAACCTCATCTCCGATCGTGTATTTTGGGTAGGAATTTTGGTAAAACAAAACATTAAATTAATCTGGCTTTAAAATAAGTTTCAAAACAAAATGTTTCTTATAACGCGGACAATCTTCGAATTTGCTCAATATGCAAACTCGCTAAGACCGGACTATTCACAATTCAGCTGCCATTTAAATCGCTTAAGCTTTCAACCCTTGAAATTCAGGCGTCTCAATTTCGGGAATACCATATTAGATTCAATATATTCCAATAGGCAACAACAGCTTCGTGTAAATTAGTTTCAACATAATATCTTTACATCATATAGGAATAATTGTTGTTTCTTGTTTGGAAGAATTAATCCTTGCAACTCTGATGTCAAAATTTTAAATTCCCAATGTAAATTAAAAGATAAATTGGCGATCATTTTTCAACAAGTTTGGTGGAAGATGAATTTTTTGGAAAATGTCGGACCGGTAGAATTTTGATATCGGCTTAATGGTGGTACGGCCAAACCGTTTAAGACGATCGAGAAATTCCCAGAAACTAAATTTCAAGGTAACTATACAAATACGCCGTCGAGTACTTCAAAACTATATTTTCCGACTTGGGATTATTGCTCCCAGTCAAATTAGTTTCAAAATATTCAATAGACTATTCCTTACATCACAAAGAAGTTGCTTGTTAAATAGCGACATATAATCGCATATCTGGGTGCATGAATATGCGAAAAAAACTGCTTACATCATCGGCTTGTTTCAATATTGTCGACATAGTTATCACCCTGACAACCAACCGGCGAGCAAATACGATTAGAATGATGTTCGGTTGTCATTTAGCAATAAAATGGTTATAAGCCTATAGATACTGATTATCTTGGGACAGGCTTTAGGGAGCTTTGCAATATTTATATGTTGGCGGTCTGATGTTTCTGTTAGCACCAGGAATAACTCGTCTACATGCAAATGGCCCATAGCTAGCCATTTTCATTCTCATTCCTACAAACCTCTTGAGGCTAAATATTTGTGAAAGCGCCAAATTTAGAGATTCGTTTGACTCCGGCCGGCCACGAAAATTACACGTTCCTGCGGTCCGTGGCAACCACTTTTTATTGCAGAGCAACCACATTTTAACACGTTGATTGCCCGTTGGTGGGGGGGGGGGTGCAAACTAGATAATTTGTTATTTTCAGGGCCTGTATATGTACTCATAGTGAGTATTTATTTTATTTAGTCTTAACCCTTTCACACTTAAATTTGTTCAAGAAAGAAAATGTTCATTGGTTATGGAACCAGTCATTCCAGTGAGAAATTTTCAAAAATAGTCTGCTCTTGGTCTGCAAATGAACGTTTCTCAAGACCACTACAGAAGCCGTTTTGGGCTGATATGAGGGATAAAGGATTACTAAAATGTTAAAGTTGGTATGTACAAGGATTATGTAGACTGTATAGCTTAGAATAATACATATTCTCAACGGAATTGACAAAAATGGGAACCCAATTTAAATGATATACTTGCCCCTGGGGCAACACCATATTTTTCTAATTTTCGAGCCCTGGTTTGCCTTCGGCGTTTCGAATTGATAGGAAGTATACATCGCAATCATTGTATGCGGTTGAGTACGTTGGAAATAATTTGACTTGATATTTTGCCGCGAACAGACGGGAGGCGGGTGGACGAATGAACGGGCAGACGTATATTTGGACGGATTGACAAACGGGAGGGCTGGCAGGGGTGTGGAAGATATGAGTCGACACAGGCGTAGATAGATGTGTAGCTAGATAGAAAGATGAATGGATGGTTGCGGGAGTGAATAGATGTGTGGATGATGGACGCATAGATGGATGCATTAATGTAGGGTGGGTTACAGGAGGCTGATAAATTGTGAATGTAAGAATCCAGTTTTAATTATGCCCCGCCCATCTCTAGCTACGCTCCACCAACGCGTTGCCCGTGTTGTGATCAATCGATCCCTGAATTACCTGACTCAGTTTCTAGAGAACTATAGGGGCATACAGGTAAGCTATTTAATATTTTGAAACTTATTTGACAGTGTGATTTAGCTGCCTATGGCATATGGCAGCAATATCACCGAGTCAAATTAGTTTCAAAATAGTCAACAACATATTTATTAAATAGTAAATCAATACAATTCGTACAACAAAGCTTAGTCCGTCATCAATAACGCGTTTGTGACGAACTTAGCTACGTCATTCATAACGTTTAAGCCGCGGTCAGGTCGAGCTCGCGCTGCGACTCAACTAGGCGCCCTTGATTTTCACTGTTCAACGCGACTTAATAAGCCTTTAGAAGTGTTATATATTAGAAAAGAAGATCCTGGATATGTCAGGGAGAGTGGTTTCGCCGAAGGATGGTGCCGGATCTTTATATCAGGTGATTTCTAATATATTCTAGCGAGTTTTTTCCCGGTGTAATGTGTTTCCGGGACTCGCGTTTACCGTGATAAGCGCCTGTTTTAGTTGTTTTATTTCAACAGGGTGCTATATAAGACTAATCTCTCTCTGTGTTTATGTCCACAGGTCTTTGTGAGGATATGTAATGGACATCACAGCATCTGAGGTTTTGTTTCTCTCCACCAAGGTTCCATTTCCTACTAATACTGTTAGGTTATCTAACCAAGATTTTTATGTTCAGTGAGTCGGAGGCCTAGTATAAAGGTCTTCTCACTTTGCCCTCTTGATCCAGTTCCTTCCCCATTGAGGTGGAGAGAGTTAAGAGGCGTACAGTTGGTGGGAGTGCTCCAGTTCATCACGTTGGATGGTTTGTTTATACAAGGTATCAGGTATCTAAGTAATGATATGAGGTGAGGTTAATTATGTAAAGAAAATTAACTTCGATTGCCATTGTTATCGTTGTGTATCTGATGGTTGTGTAGTCTGAATAACCATGCTAACATGTTCTGGTTATGTATACAATTCGTCCGCACACCTTGTTGTTGGTTCGAATTTATTTATTTTCTGTCATGGGATCATGACGTCATAATCAGCCTTGCTATTTATTAACAATTAATGTTTTGTCCAAAGCTGGTTTTGCTCAATTATTGATCTTTATGATCATTTCCCTCTCTTTTAATTTGGTTTTGAGTTTCTAACATTAACAAAATTACTCATTGTCCTCGTCCTTTGTCCTGTTTCAGAGACCTGGTTGTTCGTCATGTGGACGTTTCTTGAAGGATCGTTTTGTGCCCACCTTTGCTTTGGTTGCAGTCCCTGTGGACCATTGCTTAAATGTGATGTATGCAAGCAGTGGGGGGGGGGGGCGACTTACTGGCTGAATTTCTATCTTTACAGGCGAAGGACAAGGTTATGGAGGAGGAGAGGAAGTCGAAGAGAGAGGATGTGAAGCGTAAGAAGGGTAAGAGGAAGGCCTCGTCCGCGGTGGACATGGAGGCCTTCCGGACCGAGATGTTGGGAGAGATGAAGAGGACGATAAAGGATTTGGTTCCAGAGTTGCTACGTGGCATGCTTCCTGGACCAAATCCTTTGTCGTCCTCGGCATCTGCTTTCAAGCAGGTAATCCCCACCTCTGAATCTCCTTTCCGTAGGCCGCTTCCGTTGTTCGACGATTCAGAGGTGGCCCCATTAGTGGGGGCGATCCACGATCCTGGCAGCAGGCTTGGTGCCGCGCCGAGGGGTCGTGGACGGCTGTCGCTGGAACCCGCGGGCTGCTTATCGGTCCAGGGGTATCCGCACGCCGCGGTTGCCAGTACCTCCTATGGCACCTTTCCTGGCCAGTCCGGGTTAGCTCTCTTTGCTGACCCGGAGTCTAATCTTTCTGGCCAGGAGGAGGAAGAGGATTACCTGTTAGGGTCGCCTTCTGGGGAGTGACCATGGATTATGACGTCTGTGCACCCCTCGTGGGGAATACAGGCGACATATTCCATGGCTCTACTCACGCAGGAGTAGAGTTCACGGCGCAGAAGGTGGCCCTGGCCGATGCTGATGGTCAGCTTTACCGCATACCTCGGCTTGCCGAGAGTATCGCTGGTGCTGGCCGGGGCCGTGGTGGGGGTGGTATCTGCCCTGCGCTCTACCACGGCGCCTGCTCCTGGTCAAGCCAGTCAATTTAACATGCCTGTTCTTTCGGGCCCGCATGTTTTGTCTGGCTTGCTAGCGGTATCAGCCTATCCGCCGTCAAGCTCTGCTGCTGGCGCTCAGGAGGAAGACGAAGGCCCCCATCTTGTAGAGCGCTCGCAGCTAGCCACGGAAGATGATTGGTCAGACGCTTGCCAGTGGCTGGTAAGTGTCAGGCCAGATCTGCCCGTGGAGCAGTCGGCTAGCCAGCGTGACCACCGGCCGTGGTTAGCTGGTAAGGCCACTGCTAGCGCCATGCCATCTCTGCCGCTGGCAGAGCATGTCGTTGACATGTTCGAGGCGGCGGAGACGTCCATTAAGGCGAATGGGCGTCTCGCGAAGGCCCCTCGCGAGGTAGCAAGGCACTGCCGCATCGTGCCCCTGGACTACCAGAGGTACGGTGTGGTACCCAAGCCGAGCGTGGATGACTGCGCGGCTTTGGGGGAGGATGCGCGGCCAGGCTCCCGTTCTGACACGGGAGTCTTGTGTTCGAACGCGTTGCATTCGGCCAACGCCGTGTTGCGCAATGCGGAGGAGAGTGGGAGGGCTTCGATTGCCGCTCTGTCCCACGTCTCACAGCTGTTACAAGGGGTAGTAACGGCTACCGCATCGCGCCAGCCGAGCCCGGTCACAGTCCAGAGAGCCATCCAGGATAGTATCAACCTGGCTTTGGACTGTATGACTCGGGCGGTGACCAGGAGTGTCCGGGCGCGGCACACATTTGCCTTGGACAATTTGTGCCCGTCCCAGGACCTGTATAATAGGCTACTGCGTACGCCTATGACAGGCCCTGGTCTCTTTGGAGGTGAGGGATGTAGGCACCTCCAGGAGACGGTTACTCTGGTCAACAACCAGAGGGCGCTGCACGAGCAGTTTGAAGTGCTCCGTCGGGAGCGCGTTCGCGCCGCACCCCCTGCGTATCGTCCCCTGCAGGCTCGAGGTGGAGGTGGCCTAGGCCGCGTGCGATTCGGCCAGCAGTGAGGGGGGCGCAGGCTCCTCAGGCGCAGTCAGCCAGGCAGCCACCCGCGCACGGTGCTGGGCATGGCGCGCGAGGATCTGGTCATGGTAATCGTGCTTGATGGGCCGGTTACCGCGGTGAGAACCACTCCGGTGTTTCTGGCGAAGGAGACAGTGCCACTCTTGCACTCCTTATGTCCACCTCTCTCCCTAGGTGGACCGGTGGGAGGCCGTTTGGCCAACCACATGCAAGAGTGGGAACGGTTGACTCAGGACCGTTTAGTCTTGCGATGGCTTTCAGTCGGGTATCATCCCGATTGGATGACAGGCCCGCCGTCGCGACTGTCTCTAGTGCCAATCTGGACTCCAAATCCGAGAGATCCAGATCAAAGGTTGTGTATCGAGGAGGAAATAAATTCCCTCATACAAAAAGGAGCTATTCAACCGGCACAAAAGTGTCCGGGCTTCTATTCAACCGTGTTCTTAGTAACAAAAAACACCGGAGGGTGGAGACCAATTCTCAACCTCAAGCCGTTGAACAAGTTCATAGAGACGCCCAGTTTCAAGATGGAGACTGTGCGCTCGGTGTTGGCGGGGTTAGAGAGGGGAATGTGGACAGCTTCGATAGATTTGAAGGATGCTTATTTCCACATTCCCATAGCGAGGAGTTTCCGTCGCTTCCTGAGATTTGCATTCCAGGGCAGACAGTGTGAATTCAGGTTGTTACCCTTCGGAATTTCCACCGCTCCTCGGGTTTTCACCCGTGTGGTTCTTGCGATTACTGCATACCTCCGCCGGAGAAGCATAGCAGTCCACACGTACATAGACGACTGGCTGTTAAAAGCACACAACCAGGAATGTTTATCGGCCAATCCGGAGATTGTTTTGAAAACTCTCACGGTTTAGGCTGGATGATAAATTTTCAAAAATCAGAGCTGACTCCATCCCAGAAGTTTGTTTACCCGGGGATGTTCTTCGATCTAGAGACAGGATATGTTTATCCCACTCAGGAGAGAGTTCAGAAACTCATCTCAGTAATTCAGTCAGTGTGCGACAGTCGTCATGTCCTGGCACGGGTTTACTTGAGAATGCTGGGGTTGATAGTTTCATTGGAACCGGTCATTCCTCAGTCCGCCTTACGCAGGCGGCCGATCCAGTTATTTCTCATGACTCAAGGGACCCAGAGTACAGGTTCGCTGGACTCGAACGTGTCACTGTTGGCGCCTCTGATTCACTGCAATGGTGGTTGAACACGGAGAATCTCTTGGTGGGGGTTATGCTAACCCCTCCCCACCCTCAGGTGACTGTGTATACAGATGCATCGATGGAGGGCTGGGGAGCTTGCCTGGAAGAATCCACGATATCAGGGCTTTGGAATCTGGAACAGTCAAAGGAACATATCAATCTACTGGAGCTAAGAGCACTAGTCCTGGGCCTGGAACATTTCTTACAGAAAGTTCAGGGCAAGATTGTTCTTATTCGTTCAGACAACTCAACAGTTGTGACTTACATAAACCGCCAGGGCGGAACGAAGTCGCCCAGTCTCTGTATGATGACATGGAGACTGCTTTGTTGGTGCCTGGATCACAGGATTACCTTGAAAGCAGTTCATATTCCGGGAAGGTTAAATCTGCTAGCAGACTCATTGAGCCGAAGGATGAGTGTTTTACCGACGGAATGGCAACTAAATCAATGTGTGGCGGATCGTCTGTTCGACCATTGGGGGAAGCCCAACATCGATTTGTTCGCAACGAAGAAGAATGCGAAGATGACGACGTACGTCTCTCCGATTCCAGATCCAAGCGCTTTCGCAACAGATGCGTTAGCTATCAGCTGGGGGGGGGGGGGGGTGGGGATGTTTGCATACGCATTCCCTCCGGCAATCCTGATTCCAAAAATTCTTCAGAAAATCAGACAGGAGGAATGCCAAGTGCTTCTGATCGCCCAGGATTGGCCAAGCCGATCATGGTATACGGATCTGCTGGACCTTCTGGTCTGCAATCTGGTTCCTCTGCCTCTGATGGACGACATTATCTTCCAGGGCAAGGCCCTTCACAACAATCCGTCAATGTTCCGATTGACTGCGTGGATGTTGTCAAGGAATCTAGAATTAAGGAGGGCTTTTCTGAGCATGCAGCCATGTTTATGGCCAAAGCCAGGAGGGAGTCAACCTCCAGAGCATATAATTATAAAATCAACAGATTTGCAGAGTGGTGCTCAAAAAGATGTATTGATCCAATGGATTCATCTATTCAGGTAGTAGCTGATTTCCTCTGTCACCTGTATGATGCCTATAGCCTCAAGCCTAACTCTATTGCTGGTTTAAGTCAGCTTTAATGACTGTTATTCCTTGCTTGGCTAAGAGGGGAAGTGATGAAGTAAGTACATTAAGTGTATTAATTAAAGGCATGGGCAATCTAAGACCTAGGAATCCCCGGTGATTCCTTCTTGGAGTGTATCGCTAGTGCTTCAGGTACTACGTGATAAGCCTTTTGAACCGCTTAGTTCCATTTCTAGGAAACTGTTAACTCTTAAAACTGTATTTTTAATTGCTGCGGCCTCGGCTAGGCGTAGGAGTGAGATTCATGCCTTATCAGCCTAGGATGACCGTTTTGTGGTTACAAGGGAAGGCCTTAAGTTACTACCTAGGATTAATTTCTTAGCTAAGAATCAGTCTTTGAAATATCCAGGTCAACCTATTTTTTTGCCTGCTTTAACTAGATATGATCCTAATTCTAAAGCATGGTGTCCCGTTCGGGCGCTACTTCGGTACAAACAGCGTAGTTCGGAGTGGCGGACCGATCAGTCAGCGTTATGGTTGTCATATATTGAACCCCATGGTAGGGCGTCTAAGGACACTATTTCCAGGTGGATTGTAGAGTGTATCCAATTTTGTCATAAATCCGCCACTGGTAAGCAGGTTGACATAGCCAAGGCTCAAAGTGTCCGCGGCGTAGTGACATCCACTGCCCTATTTAATGGGGTCCCTGTGGATGACATTATGTCCGTGGCTCAGTGGCACTGTGAGTCAAGTTTTACAGACCCTTATCTCCGTGACACCTCGAATCCTCTCGCCTTGTCGATTTTGAAAAAATAATCGCTTATATGTTTTTTGAGGAGGGTTTCCTCATTGCTTATATACTTCACAATTAACTAATGGTAACAACCACTTTTTGGGACTGCATCGGTCTTCTCCACTGAGAAGAGGATGACAGCTGCCAAGTTCAACAAGGTCAGTCTTGTTCATGTGTTGTTCATTGTTGATTGTATTGTCACGTTACCCGTTGTTATTAATATGGTGATGGTTTGTGTTTTGATGTGGTTCATCATTGAGAGTATACGAAAATGGAGCCTTTTCGTCTCTGTCCTATAGTACATGGCACTGGTACGTAGAGAGCGTATAGGACATTGAGGTCATTCTAGTCTTCCTCCCAGGAAGGAGGGGGGGGGGGGGGGCGCATATGACATTCGGTCATCTCATCCATCGGTTGGTGTTAGCCGATGTTCATCAAATCCTGACTGTGTTTTCACACAGTTTCAGACGTTTAAGTGCCTTGAACGCGTGAAAGTACATAGGGAAGAGCTGGTCTTTTGACCTCGCCTCCCTCCCGCCGAATTCCCTGTCGAATTCTGGCAATATCAAAAAGTATTAGGGAGGTAAGTATACTCTTGAAGTGAAATAAACGAAATCAAGGATTTCTTTTTTCACGAGAGAGTTGACACTTACCTCCCTGGATACGGACCCGGCCTCTCCACCCCACAGAGGCTCGGTCTTCAGGCTCTTAATAGTTGCATGTGTGTCAGCCAATAAATTAGTCAGAGGAAGTAGTAGTCGGCGCATGCGCGGTGGTGGGGCTGGCATCCGCCGGACTACCCTCTGTCTACCTGCCCAGTAGGGGCACCTAACTGTTTTTATTCTGAGTGTTTATTGAGTGAACGCCGATATTTAGCAATATCAAAAAGTATTAGGGAGGTAAGTATCAACTCTCTCGTGAAAAAAGAAATCCTTGATTTCGTTTATTCTACTTCTACGACCGGTTGCTGCGAATCGCGGACAAGTTAATATCGACATAAGTGTAAGTACGATTGTCGGAAACTGAATTATCGGCTGTATCCAATAAGTACACAGAAACTGACGGATAACAGAGTAAGTCTTTACAATGGTAAATTTTCAAAAATGGTCCTTTTATGACCAGCAAGTGAGAAAATTAAACGAACCTGCATATTTAAAGTGTTAATTACTTAAAGCAATGCTAGAAGATTATTCACTTCAAGCTATCACAGTCTTATAATTCATGGATCAGAGCTGCCAATAAAGCATCTAAAGACACAATCATATGTCGTAACATAAACTGATGCTATTATTGCTACTATAAAATGATGTCACTAAGGGTTTGACTTTTGAATATGACGTCTTTTCGCATAATATTATCTTTACTATCTTTGTAAAAAAAATCAAACTATGTTAGTTGATAATTTTTAGATCCACAATGGATCTCTAGCCTAAAGGTTGGTCATGTTCTTGTTCTTTTTACTTCTCCACGTTAAGTGTTCATCCAATCTCCCTGAAACTTCGCACACCTATTCTAGGGATATGTGCCCTCATCCGTAAGAGAGCCAGATTTTTTATTCACTGCCCTGCTTGTTATTAATACGGCGTCCCACCTTTAAATCTTAATCTCTCTACTACTCCGTTAATATATTATAAGAAATGTAGCCTGATTAAAGTCGAGAGGGATATTCTATGGGTAACTCTTGATATCATTATCGCGTCGATTTTTTAATTCACTGTCCTGCTGTGTTTTAGTAGGGCGCCGATTCTTAAATTTTAAAATCTATTAAAATATATATATCTCAAATCTATATAAAATTTAAAATCTATAAACAATTTGTGGAACGTTCTGGAACGTCTCGTTCAAGCTATTTTTCTAGTTATTTTTAATTCATGTGTTTTTGTTGAAGGATTTTACACATGATGGTAGTTTTACTAACCCCAACCACAATTGAGTATTAGGCTACGCATTAACAGAAGATAAGGTCTACATTTTAAAACTTCTAGCAAAAGGAAAATACATAATTACCATAGGAAAAGAAACTATTTTTTTGCTTTATCACATGTGTGTTTGAGGCAGGATGTAGAACAGATTATCTAATGATTTTCCTATTGACCTTTGGATACAGGTGATACAATAGGCATTTATAAATTTTTAAGGATATAATTTGCACAACAAACATATATTACAATTATGAAAGGTCATTTCAAAATAATAACGTGACTTGTTAATTCATGCTGCGTTTCCAGTTGACGTGAGTGCACGTGCGACTTGGAAATGGACAGCGCAAGTAGTTGCCTATAGTTGCTAGTAATCGTATCGTAAGCGACATGAGCGCAAATTTCCTAGCCAGTTACCGACAGTTCTAGTCCAGCGCGTGTCATCGTAGCTCGACCTCTCCTCAGCTTAATTGATTACGACGTCGTTCTAAAAGTGGCGTAGTTGATTATGATGTCGCATGGGTGATGGATAAACTGGACTCCTCCATTGGTTGATTACCGTCATAGATAGATATACATACAGGTATGTTATTTATGGGGAGACGTTTGACCTGGTCGTCTGGTAATCACCCTCGACTGTCAGGCAATCAGGTGACGGACGAGCAATCGACGGAAACATAGGCACCCTCATTCACTACGTGCTGCCTTTCAGCCAGGAGTAGAAATTGGTACCAGTGTAAACTGGGGCAGTTACTGGGGAAGTTACCAAAAATAGACGGAAATATAAACCAGCCTAGATATGGCGCGAATGGGACCTGGAATCAGGGACTCGATAAACGCCAATCAAACCAATAACTTCTTATGTCATTTATCTCGCGCTGTTTCTCCATTTAATGAAAAAGCCTGGCATTTTGGCAAGCTAAGCTCGCTTGTAATGAACTCTTTACCAATAACAGGCGAGATCACACCAAACCGTAAAACTTTACAAGCATAACATGCACTTAATTACAGTGACGTCATGAGCCCAGCAGCTTCGTCTAATTGCGATCTGCCGCAACGCATGGGCCGCCAATTCATAATACGTTATTATGGACGCTTAGTCAGATTGTCCACGGAGGAAGTCATCGTCTCGCAAATATGAACTTATGGCTCTATTAGCTTTTCTAAAAGCGACGAGTAAACGATCTGTAAAAGGCGGAAAGTAATGGATTCTCATAGGCCATTCATCGCAATAAAGGATCACAGCAAAATTAAGCAGTATCTCGTTAAAATATGTAAAACGTTCTAATAAATTGAGCCCGCGATTAACCCCTCCTGTGCCAAAAGCGCCTCAAAGCAGAATTCTACTTATACAATTGAAGATTCCAGTGTATCCATCAATCACGTTACGTCATAATCAACTATATATACGGGACGTGTAGGATGTAGGATGACTTCATAATCAATTGTCCTTTCCATTTTTAGCTATGCCCCGCCCATCTGTAGCTAAACGCCACCCACACCTCGCTCGTATTGGGATCGATCAGATAAGCTATTGAATATGTTGGAACTAATTTGACTGAGAGCTGTAGCTACAGCGTCTCGTCCAGTCAAATTAGTTTCAAAATATTCAACAGCATGTTTATTAAATAGTAGAGACATTCAATTCGTACAACGTGTCGGATTATTTAGAGCTAAAGACGGGCCAGATAGAATCATGTATGACGTAATGATAATGACGTCATCCTACACGCCGCTTATCTGATTATGACGTCATATGACGTCCGATGATAGATGTATACTCTGGAAAGTTACGAATTACGTTATGAATGAAGTAGCTAAGTTCTTCGCGGGCGCTTAATTGATGACAGACTAAGCTTTATTGTACGAATTGTATGTCTACACCATTTAGTAAACATGTTGTTGAATATTTTGCAACTAATTTGACAGGGCGCTGTCAAATTAGTTTCAAAATATTCAACAGCTTACCTGTATAGTTTTCTGGAAATTGATAGTCAGGGAGTTCAGGAATCGAGTCTTCCCAACACGGGCGAAGTGTGTAGGGGGGGGGGGCGGGGGCTTAGCTAAATATGGGCGTGGCATAGCTCAAACTGAATTCCTTCGTTAACCATTTAATGGTAAGGAGTTTCACAGAGAATTGAAATTTTAGCTCAGTTAATTTCCACTTGCAGGCTATTTATATAAATCTACCACTGGAATTTATAGAGATATTTTTCTGTTGTTGTGCACATGGATATTTCTCAAGATCACTGTAGAAGTCGTTCTCGGTCGGTTAACCATTAAAGTTCTACTCGTCAGTAATTTCTCGCTTAGACAGACGTGTTCATTAGTTAACCAAGACAGTGCTTTTTGAGAATTTTTAAAATTTGCCACTGAAATGAATGGCGCGGTTACAGAGCCAGTCATTTGCGTTGTAGATTTTCCAAAATAGCTTTCTCTTGCCTTAGCTGCAAATGGACATTCCACAAGGCCTCTTCTTTGTCAGACTTTGCCATTAAAGGGTTAACTTGACACAAGACTTATGACTCCGTATCTAGATTCGACCCACTATTGAATTTGCGCTGTTGACCAACAGTGCGGGGGTGGGTGGGTGAGGGGTGCCCAATATTGGATTTGATAGCGACGCGCCTGTTGGTCAATGGCGCAGGGTGGGTGTGGGTGGTGTGGGTGGGTTGAGGAGTGTCGGGGGTGGGTGTTAAAGTTAAAGATGGGATTGGGGGATTGCAATAACAATGGCTATATTTGCACCGATTATACTATATCGCATGCGTCTATTAGTATTAGTGTTGAAGATAAAATTGTGTTGGTGGGTTGGTTACAGGCTTTTTTTATCTCCACATGTTGGGCACGTCTTTCCACAATGATGTCACCAAGTTAAAACTCAAGGCTCTCCTAGTATGTTTATTTCCTGGGGGCGGTTTCATAAACGATAGCCTACTTATGCCCGCACGGATACCCAAGGCCTCGTTTTCACTGGAGAGTTAATTGGGAATAACGTCATACCTTAGTTTTGCGCTACGGCGGTTAAGTCTCCAGTGAGAACACAGCCTACATACAGCCTAACGCACACATGGAAATTGATAGTCAATAGCACAAAATAAGAAAATTTAATTTTACAAATGTGAATGTAAGATGTCTGAAAGAGCCTGAAGGGGACATGATCAATACCAAAAAATTAACTAGAGTGAAGGTCAAATGTACAAATCTAAGGCTGTGTTCTCACTAGAGAGTTAATCAGGAATAACGCCATGCTTCAGTATGGAGTCATTCCAGATTAAGTCTCTAGTGAAAACACGGCCTTAGAATTGCTGTCACAGTGACCACAAAATATTACCTTTGTCGATGCCACTTTTCAATAGCTGACCACATATGGGATCTGCAATCTCCTAATTATAGTACTCTGCCAGTTGGTATGTATTATCAGGCAAAACGTTATAATCGTGGCCTAGGGGGAGTACAATGCCTACAAAAAGGTTCAATAGAATAGAATGCCTACGTTTATCAAATTAATGACTATTCTTTCTAAGCATTTAATATTTTGTTCATGGTTTTGGAATATCTGTAACATTAAAGTTAAAGATTTGGTTAAAGATTCCATTGACCTTATTTAATCAACAATGCCTCTTTGGATTTGAAAGAAACACAACAGAGCTGTTCTATGCAATGTACATGTGCAATCTACACCATTTGGAGTGGCCCTACACGTTTTAGGATTTTTCTTATTTCCTTTACAAGTACTTAAAATATCTGTACTAACTTTGTGCTTAATGTTTTGGCTAATGTTTTCCATTGGAGCTATTATTTATCCATGTTTCTTCACATTATAACGAAACGTAATAGAGCTGTTCTATTCAATGCAGCGATGCAATCAACAAGGTTTGTAGTATAGGCTAATTCTTTGGAATCGTCCCTATTGTTCAGGATTTTGGCATAGCTACGGTATTTTGTGATAAAAATATATGGGGGTCAAGCAGTGTGGTAAAATGCCTTTTGGAAATTGTATTCCAAATAATAACGACGACGTCGACGACGGTATGTTTGCGGATATTAGTCTTGCTATATGGTGTTATATATGTTCCATAAACTCTGAATATAATTCATTAGTAAATTAATACCCATCATTAATGGTTGATAGCGACTGGTGTTTATGAGCCGTCACAAAGTCGCATCGACGGTAAAAAACACTACAACGTAAGCGGAAGCGTATGATCGTTAGTGAAATGTGTCCCATACGGTTCACTTGGCTTAACACAAGCTATAGCTTCGCTGCATTCTAATTCAGAGAAATCATAGTTTGGATCCGTGCGCGTGCACATTCGTGCGTTAGTGCGTGCGTGTCCGTAAGTTTGTTACTGGGGTTCCAGGAGTGTAGGAAAGTACTTGAACCTTGGAGGGCTGAAGTATGGGTGGAGCCAAAACCTATGGGCTGGGGGTGGGGGGGGGGGGGGGCTATGGGGATGTACTATGCTAGAGGAAAGCCCTGCTGGCTATCGTCCGACCCACCCACCCCTACAGCATTGCCCAGACCCCACATATTCCTAGGCTGTGGATCTTATAGATCACTCTAGAGCGTACATATCAGATATTTTGAGATTACATTTTGTCAGAACTAAAGGAGTAATGTCTTGTTACCACCCGGTCTTAAAGAACCACCTATGCGGTGTGGGCCCCAAGAGAGAAACTCTGGTAGGCCTACTTGCTTTTATGTCAGCAGACAAAGGTTGTGAACGCTATAGAGACACCCGTTCACAGAACAATGCATTATAGAGTTATTCACCTCGGATACAAAGGTATATATTATCGGAATAAGTGTTCCAGACTGCGATGACTCTAGAGGGAATAGGCAATGCATTATTAAAGATTTATTCATACATATTTTTATTAAAAATTAGTTCTACGTAATCGCTTCAACTCAACACAAGCTAAAATGTTTTCTTTAATTACCGACCGTTTTGACGTAGCACCTGTAATCGCAGGTCCCCATAAAGAAGCCTTATTAACAGTATCTTGAATACTTTGAAATTAGTTTCAAAATATTCAATAGATTACCTGTATAATTACCGTGAAATTGGAATTCTGGGAATTCAAGATTCAAAGTATATAAATCGAACCCAATGCGTGCAATACATGTGCGTAGCTTGAGTATAATTCTGAAATGGCATGGCTAGAAATAGAACCGATTATTGTGAGACACCTCGAATTCTGGTAGTGGTCGAAGGCAAGCATCCACGGAATGACATTTCAGAGTGCTTCTTGATGCATATTGAAGTTTCTTTCTCGCCGGTTCTTAAGAACCTACAGGATGACAAGCTCTGGCCTGAAAGTCTTACTTCAGAAACATTGATATTTAAGTATGACGTCATACACATGCAATAGACCCGGAAGTGTAGTATGTTGCTGCTTTTATTACGTCATAAGCGTGTGTTTATCAGTTTGCTGGTTTACTGAACATGCTCAGTTGCTATACCCAGTCAGCCGCTACATAGTTAGCTATAGTTTGTTGTTACCTGATTCCCCATTGAATTACAATTGCAGAAAATTTGGAGCCGGGTACCAGTCTCGATTAACCGTTTCTGTCGTCTGTTTTGATGTTCTACGAAAATGGGTTACTTTTATCCGCTAAGATGTCAAAAAGCGTCCATATAAATATAAAGTAGGAAGAAAATGGGCCTTGAGAACATTGATTTACCGTAGAACGCCATAATTGTATCAAACTTACATAGGATAGGGAACTATTAACATATGTATGTGTTTGTAACAGTGGCAAGCGAAACGTAACTGCCATTTTGAATTTTACGGCAATTTCGTACTAACCATTTGGAACCGAGCGCGGGTGCTCGGTCGACTATAGTTGATTAGCTAGTTAACTATCTCAAGTTCGGCTTGGAGCTAGTTAGCTATAGCTAGCTATGGTTAACCAATCTAACTTGACATTTGCTTTGTTATTTAACCATCGTAAGCCACCCATGTCAGCCCAAACGGCTCCTGCCGTGGTCCTGAGAAATGTCCATTTTCAGAGCAAAAGAAGACTATTTTTGAAAATTTACCACTGGAATGACTGGCTCGATAATAGTCTTCTCTTGGCATGCAAATTGACATTTTCCATGACAAATTAGAAATTTTCCTTTAACAAATTCGAGAGTTTAAAGGTTACCCTGTATAGAACAGAAATGACAAATTTGTTTTGATGTAAGGAAAAATCTGGGTTTTTTAATATGACAGCAATGGCTTTCATTCAAATTATTTTTCAAATATTCAACAGCTTTACTGTTTATGTCTTGAACTGACACACGGAAATCTTAAAGGCATTTCCAAATTCGTCAGGAAGGTGTATGAACGGACCTTTCCAGTTTTTACTATGCCCCGCCCATCTCTAGCTAAGCTCCACCCATGCTTCGCCCGTGTTGTGATCGCTCGATCCCCGAACGCACTGACTATCAATTTCCAGAAAGGTATACAGGTAAGCTATTGAATATTTTGAAACCAATTTGGCAAGGTGATGTTGCTGCCTATGGGAGTAACAGCGCCCAAACAAGTTAGTTTCAAAATTGTCAACAGAATGTTTATTAAATAGCAAAGACATACAATTCATGCAACGTGTCTGACTATTAAGCATTTAACACGGACTAAATCGAGTCATTCAGGCTGTAATTGATAATGACGTAATCCTACACGTAGTTGATTATGATGTCATATGATGGATAGATAAACTGGAAAGGTCCATTGTATGTGTTTGGTAAATTTACAATTTAATTTAAACATTCATGGTTATTCTGAAACTAATTTGACTAGGCGTTGTTGTTGCCATATACAACAAATGCTCCAAATCAAATTATTTTCAAGAAATTCATCAAGCTTACTTTGTATAATTTCTTGAAATTGTGTTTCCTGGAATTCAGGATTCAAAGTATATAAAATTATAAATCGATATTAATACGAGTACACAGTGGGGGTGGGGTGGGGTGGGGGAGCTTATCTAGTGATGGGCGGGGAATAGCTAGAAACGGATACTTCAATGGACCAATCCAGTTTTAGCTATGCCCCGCCCATCTTTAGCTAAGCTCCACACACACCTCGCTCGTGTTGGGATCTATCGATCTCTGAACACGCTGACTATCAATTTCCAAAAAAGCTACACAGGTAAGCTGCTGAATATTTCGAAACTAATTTGACCGGATGCTGTTGCTGCCTAAGGCAGCAACAGCACCCAGTCAAATTAGATTCAAAATATTCAACAGCATATTTATCAAATAGCAAAGAGTTACAAAGACATGCAATTCATATAACGTGTCGGACTATTTGAGAGTTGATGACGGTCTATATGGAACCCTTGTGACGCAATGATTGTTGCGTCATCATGCCCGCGCTGAGCTGATTATGACGCCACACGGGGTCAGATGAGGTATGGATACTCTGGAAAGGAGAATTGACTTTAAAGTGTAACATCTACGAAATTCTGTTCTCATTTCTCAGCTTACAGGAGCAAACAACAAAAACAAAGAGGGAAAGAACACAAGTAGCCCAAATGGCGTCACGCAAGGCCCAAAAGACGAGCAACCCGGGGAGCAGTTCGCGGATGCTCAAATACTTCCGCATCAGAACCGGTTTCATGTTGGCGCTATAGTCGGTAGCGACGGCAAGAGACTGGACAATGTTGACGCCATCAGTCACGTACAGCGCCCTGACGTAGATCGAAACCATAGCAAAAATCGTCATAGAAAGATGGTGAATAAAATTGATGACTATGACGAGGAGAACGGCGATGAAGTAGATAACGGCGAAGTTGATGCGTACCATGACGTTAACGGAGAGCCATTGTATGACTATAGAGGTGATGATTACGACGATGAAGATACAATTTTTAAAAATAAAAATCAGTATGGATATCAAGCTGATGAAGGTTTGAATAATGGTAAGCATAACGTGCCACAGAAACCACAAAAGCCTGAGCCAAATGTGCCTATACAGATTCAGGACGCGAAACCTTTAACTAAAGCTCGAGCTTTGGCAATAGTTGAAAAACGTAAACAGGAAAATGTATTAGGAAAGAAATTGGACGTGCATGCTAAGTCTGAACTTCATAAGAAATCTGCGAAGCATCCGTCAGATCATAAAAATATAGATAAACCAGATGTCCAACCCCGTCACGTTAACCATTCAGTGATAGCGAAACGTGTGAATATAATACCATATAGCCTTGATGACGATTTCATTAGGAATAACCCGGACCGCAAATTTATGGAACATATTCCAGCGGACGCGTACAAATACCGAATGAAGCGCGATACGGACGGTGTGGAACAAACTGGAAGAGAATTCGAAATAAAACCGCTTCCGAGACATATTGCTGAAATAGTCGACGAAGCTTTAGAACCGGATAATGAAGATTCGGTGGACTTTCCGACAATTGTTACGGGTGTTTCACGTGAGAATTTTAATGACATTATGCAATTGGTGGAATCAGTGCAAAAACACTTGCCGAGAACTAAAATGGCCTTGTACAATTTGGATTTAGACGATATAAGCTTAAAACAGGTAACGTTATACATGTACACACCAATGCTTTGAACCTGAAAGCTCAAACACACAAATATCTTTACAATTTAATAATTATTCTGTTAAATATTTTGTCGATAATTTGAAGCGGTAAAGTTACTTTGATATTGAGAATTTGGGAATCCAGTGTTCAATACAAGGCGTTAAAATACTCATAGACTTGTTTCTTTATTTACTAGTACCTATTTCGTATCTTTTAATCTGGCAGAAAAATTAGTTATAGATGTATTTTGTGTTGTACCGGTATACAGGCTTGAGAAACCTGCGCAAACATTGTATTTTCTGAGTGAAACCGGGGAAATACATTGTTTAGGCAAGTCGTGTTGCCCTGAACACAGCGCAAAGGACTTGTATATCGACTTTAAGAGGGGGTGGGGTGGAGGGGGGGGGGGGGTGCGTTGTCCTAAAGTTTCAAACTAGGTTCTGATGCAATAGCAACATTTTCTTTACGCTATGTGGTTAGTCTATCCTCCGTATACTGTGTTACTTTGCATATAAAAGAGCGCATCAAACGATGTATTAGATGGAGGGGGGGGGGGGGGGCAAAGGGCCTTTCCATGTTTACCCATCAATCCCTCATATGACGTCATAATCAACTAAGTGACGTGTATGTTAACTTCATAATCATGACGTCATGAATGCTTCGAAATATTCCGTCTTTAACGTTGTACGAATCGTATGTCTTTACGATTTAATATATTTTAAAACTATTTTGACTGGTCGCTGTTGCCGCTATAGGCAACAACAGCGCACAGTCGAATTAGTTTCATAATATTTAACAGCTTACTTGTATAGTTTTCTTGAAATTGATAGTCAGAGAGTTCATAGCTCTATCGATCCCAACACGGAGGTGGTGTGGGTGGAGCTTAGATAGCGACGGGTGGGGCATAGCTAAAACTGGAAACGTCCTTTATCAGGATTAAATACACCAATATGTGATGCTGGGTGAAACGCGTAAAACATTTTTGTCAAATCGTGAGGAAGTTCAATAACAATCGCATTAATTTTAAATCTCACCGCTGAATCCTATCACTACCTTACAGCTTATAAATAAGTTAACATGTTTCCATAACGAAAACAGAAACACGTTAGTCAGTACAATTTTGAACACGATGTAAGAAAGGTTCTGTTGAATATTTTGGACTTAATTTGGTTGGAAGCCGTTGTTTCCGATATTGCGGCAATGCTTTCCAATCAAATTACGTCCGCAATATTAAACAGGTTGCAGAAACAATATATACATGAAACATCCATATAATGGTGGTTACATATGATTATATATAATTGTAAGTTTTCCAGAGACATATAACACTTATATAAATAAGTACTTGTGATTGACGACGTCGACGACGACGACGACGACGACGAGCTAGAAGAAGATGATGATGATGACAATGATGACGGTGAATAGTATGAAGTACTGTATTGACCAAGTTTCATTTAACCCTTTGACACTCATATCAGCCCAATACGGCTTCTGCAGGGGTCGTGAGAAATGTCCATTTGCAGAACAAGAGAATACTAATTTTGAAAATTTACCATTTGAGTGACTGGCTCGTTTATCGAGCCAGTCACTCAAGTGGTAAATTTTCCAAATTAGTCTTCTCTTGTTCTGCAAATGGATACTTTCTATAAGAAAATTGAGATTGTATTGAATAAATTCAAGTGTTAAAGGGTTAACTTTGTTCTTAACACTTGCATCCGCGAAATCTGAGCATTTCATGGAACCAATCTAGAAACGAATTTGAATATTAAACAAAAAAAAATGACTCCAATCGGTTGCTGCAACAAATTCCAGTCAAATTGTTTTAAAGAATATTTTGCCATCTTCGCTAATCTCAATTCCGAAACAATGAATGTATCCGATCTGTCACTCAAGTATATGACGTCATAAATAATACGTTACGTGCAGGCTGACGTCATAATCAAAGTACATAATGAACGGCGTATCTAGTTCCGCCACGAAGATTTAAAAGTCCGTCAAGTGTCCGAATTGTATGTCATTGATGGATTTACTATTTAATAAACTTTATGTTGAATATTTTGAAACTAACTTGACTAGACGCTGTTGCTGCCATAGGCACATGCACAGTAAATTAATTTCAAGATATTCAGCAGCTTACCTGTATAGATGTAGCGACCCAATAACCGTTTGTAAACGGCGCAGACCCATATACCAATTTGTTATCGGCGCACCCATTTGTAAACTGCGCATGACCCATATACCAATTGGTTATCGGCGCGCCAGTTTGTAAACGGCGCAAGTCCAATATACCAATTGATTATCGGCGCGCCCGTTTGAATACGGCGCACTTCCCATATGACATTGTCAAACTTGCACCAGTAGACCATCCATTTATTAACCCGTCTTACTAATCATTTCAGCGATCCATTCAGTTGTTCAGACACGTCTTCACGTATGTGTGTGTTGCTAATTTAAAAAGTGTGAAGTATATTATTGGCGTGTTATTGGGCGGTAATGCATCTGTGAAACGTTACATTTGAAGAGACATGAGTATTTGTAAAACAGTTTACCGTTCTATAGCGAACTAGCAACAAGTAGCATCATATTTTGTTAATAATGTGGTTATTGTTTAAATTCCGCAGTTGAAAGGAGCATGCAATGTAGAGATGGTGCCCTTCTTGATGGCCTTATTTCCAGCAAACGTCCAGGATCTCAGCAAGAGGAACTGGATACCGTTTGTTATGCAAGTAAGTGATGATAAGACACTAACAGGACAATGTTTTACCGTCGTCGTCGTTGTTGTTATTGCCTTAACACTGTCATCATCAACGGTGGTGTGGGGGTGTGTGACTGGTATCGTCATCCGCGTCGTCAACGTTGTCGAGGACGAGGACGAAGACGATGACAGCGCCGGTCGATGACGACGATGACGACAAAGACGACGACGACGACAACGCGGCCTTCGCCAGTTCCCAAACAATCCACCTCGCTACTAACGATGCCAAGTACAAGTATTTATAAACGCATTCCAATAGTGATTTCATCAGCACAAAGAATGTGGTCGTTCACGATTTGAAATGAACTATGGTAATAATGGTATTTTGCACCGGAAACAGCAACCCTCCTGGTAGACTCAAGTATATACCAATAAATATAATTATTTCCAGAAATCATGCCGGAACCAACACAAACTGAGAACATGCCAAACAATTTTTGGGTTAAATTTCAGAAATGTATGTTGCTCGTCGCATCGTCTCAAATAACATAAGATGTGCGACACCCTGTAGCTGTCTGATCGAAAGTTAATGGGGATAATAATGATGTACATGACCTTTCCAGTTTTAACTATGCCCGCCCATCTCTAGGCAAGCTCCACCCACACCTCGTCCGTCTTGGGATCAATCGATCCCCGAACTTCCTGACTATCAATTTCGAGAAGACGATACAGATAAGCTGTTAAATATTTTGAAACTAATTTGACTGGGCGCTGTTGCTGCCTATGTCAGCAACAGCGCCCAGTCAAATTAGTTTCAAAATATTCAACAGAATATTTATTAAATGTTAAAGACATACAATTTATACAATGTGTCGTACTATTAAGAGTTAAGGACGGAGTATATCGAATTATTCATGACGTCATGATTATCACTTCATCCTACAGGTCACGTTGTTGATTATGACGTCATATAATGGATGGATGCACTTGGAAAGGTCCAGCATCTTACGTCCTGATGAAATACGTCACATGTTAGCTGACGTCATAATCAAAATGGCGTGGCTCCGTCACGAAAATCGAAAAATGCGTCACGAATGTGAACGAATTGTATATCTGTGATATATGTACAATTTAATAAAAAGCAATATGTTGAATATTTTAAAACTAATATGGGCTCGTTTTCGCGACTGACGCAGCCAGTGGTTGACTGCCGCAGTCCGTGGTTCATGGGGTTTGGCGTTCCGGAAGTTGAAGATGTACTGACTTGGTTCGTCGAACCAGTGACCGAGTTTTGATCTCGATTCGTTGTTGGCAAAGGTTACTGGTTCGGAAATTTCAAGATGACGGCGCCCAGCTAAATTGTACAACTTATTTGAATGACTAGAGCTCGTCAATATTCTTAGTGTATGCGGTCGTCTGCGATTTACGTAGACTGAAATTAAAGTTTTAATCGATTTACGATCAAATTAGTTGCTAATGCAATTTAGAATGCTTGCGTGTTCAGAACATTGCCACGAAATTGTAATCGGCAAGCCTCGTCAATTTGCGTAAATGTCGTTTTTGGCGTTTCTGGTTCGTGGTCAGTTGTTCCTGGTTCGTGGTTTATACCAAATCATCAAATTCACTGACCAGGTCCATCCCCAAAACAGGCCCCTAATTGGTGGTTACTGTCGAAATATTCAACAGCTCGTGCATAGTTACCTTGAAATCTAGCTTCTGGGAATGCAGGTTTCAAAGTTTCAAATCGATTCCAGCACGTAAAAAGCGGGCTGAGAATAGCTAGAAATGGGTGGGGGGGGGGAAGGACATAGCTAGAAATGGGTGGGGGAGGGAAGGGCATAGCTAGAAATGGGTGGGGGAGGGAAGGGCATAGCTAGAAATGGGTGGGGGAGGGAAGGGCATAGCTAGAAATGGGTGGGGGAGGGAAGGGCATAGCTAGAAATTGGTGGGGGAGGGAAGGGCATAGCTAGAAATGGGTGGGGGAGGGAAGGGCATAGCTAGAAATGGGTCACTCTATTCTATGGTATGTCGGCACCGGATGCTGGCGGAGTGCCGGTACCTACTGGTTAATTGATCAAAGATTCGCCTTGTAACATATGATAGAAATATTAAAAGATAACGGCCAGAAGAGGAATGTGTAAAATCGAGAGATATTGTACACTGAATTAAAAATGGCAATCTTTTATTACTCGTGATACATAAAATAACTACACAGATAGCACACCTTAGTAGGTCGGTACCGGGCCGTATTGACCCGGTATTAGCCCAGCACTGGCCCAGTAACCGACGTTAGCGCGATAGTGTCTGCGTAGTAAACACATTTACACGCAATGTCTTTAAATTCTGACAGACTGCATTGGTACTAACACGCAATCTCCCATATCGACATTCACGCGTGCGTGTTTGTGCTGTTGGGATGGAACATATCGCTCAATCAACTAATTAAGAATATGACATTATCGTCATACACTAATTGCATTGTGGTAATAAATACACGGACAATCCAAGAACATCCATCAATCTAACCCTTTCATGTCGAAGCCGGCCCAAGCCGGAATCTGCAGTGGCATTGAGGAATGGTCATTTGATGGCTAAGAGAAAACGATTTTTGAAAATTTACCACTGAAATGACTGTCTCGATAACCCAGCCAGTCATCCCAGGTGGAAATTGTCAACGATAGTATTTCTTGGAGTGCAATTGGACATTTGATAAGCAAATATTTAAATTGGATAAGCTGAGAGAGAGAGAGAGAGAGAGAGAGAGGGGGGGGAGGGGGAGGGAGGGAGGAAGGGGGGGGGGGAGGGAGGGAGGAAGGGAGGGAGCGAGCGAGGGAGGGAGGGGGGAGGGGAAAAGACAGAGGTGGAGAGAGATGCACCAACACTTCTGCTACGAGTGGGCGCCAGGATAGTGTTTGACGTGGCCATTGGAGAAATAAATACTAATTTTGAAAACGCCATTACTGCAAGATGTCAAAGACAGTAATAGCTTACAATAACCATTTTTCCAAAGATAGGTATAAGTCAATACATGCAATGTGAAAAACAATCTGCATACGGTCTATGTTATATCAGCCAGTGTTGGATCATCAACGGTAATGTATTAATTATGCATAATACCAGGGGCGCCGGGAGCATGGGGGCAGCGGGGCCCCTGCCCCCATTGCCCTTTGGGAAGGAGGTGGGGGAGGGGGGGGGGGGGCCAGCGGGGACAGCTATGTCCTTTATCCATTTCTCTGCAAAAAATGAGTAAACTTTACTTTAGAACTTTAAGCAAGATTTTTAGAATATTCAGAGCAGACTGAGCAATTGTATTAAAGTTCGGTTGTTTTGACATTAACACAAGTCCATAAAGTAATATGGGAGTGCTTCTAGGCCGAATCAAATCATCAATGAACGCAAACGCTATTTATGTAGTGGCGGTTACGTGTGACGTATTGACATTTTTATCTGTACATGTTGCATATAGCTTTGCAAATAAAGGTAAGATACATATATAGTTATATGCTATTTGAATATTTGAAGTGATACCGGTCCACGCTCCGTTAATGCCTTGCTTAGTGGGTAGAATAAAATATATGTGAAATGATGTGGGTAGTGGGGGTGGGTGCAGCAATGTGGAAAACTAAGAGACAATAGAATTAACAGCAACCCAAGCTTAAATTTTTAATTGACGTGTGAAGCAGATGCAAAAGTAGAAATAATTTGTATACACGTGGCCGAAGTGCAATGTCAGTGGGTGTGTTTGGGGAATATGTCTAAGATTTGTTGTCACACCCTACCCCGCACACACATAGAATGGGAAGAGCGTGTGGCTGGGGCATCCATCTAAAGAATGTAAAAACTAGATGCGCGTAGAAGCCATCTCCTATATCTCCTACATCGCTAAGTAATAAATATCATCCTCTTGGATTGTGTAATACTGTGCTATTTATATGAGCATGAGGCCCCGCCCCAAACACCCCTACCATCTCGTACGGTTGTGATACACATGTATAGCCATGTCAAGCCCTTTGAGTCCTAACCACAAAAGAAGATGCCACCATCCACACGTAAACATAATCAAACATTTGAAGGCCTCCTTTGAATAGCCCGAGCCAAATGTATCTCTGACACCCCACCCCAATATGGCTAAGTAAGAGGCTGCGAAATCAAATTATTTATTACATACACACTAGCTGTTGAATAGTTTGTTGCAAATTTGACGCAATTGTGTTGCTACCTCATCTGTCTATTCATCCGGTATATGGCCATCGTATTCTTTAAGCGAGTCCTTAAGAACTGCTGGGCAGGAAGGATCCATAGGGTCAGATCCATGGTTGGTCCCGGAAAGCTGCTTGATCGATTTTGTTGGTGGCCATCTTGGATTTTGCACTATTTAAAAAATTACATTTAAAGACCTGTGAAACTGCTTGGCATGAAACTCAAGAAACCTCATGGTCTTCATATAAGGGAAGAGCTGAACAAACCTTGCTCACATGTTCAACATGATTGGTAGATTTGTATAGGATAACATAGTTTTCACAAAAAAACTTTCCTCTGAATCCCGCTGATTGCAAATATAATTAGGAACTATGGTCCAATTAAATATTTTCAAGGCAAACTATGCAGGTCCACCATGCATACACATGCACGAATGCACGCACACTCAACGTGTGTATCTGACACAACAACCCGTCCGCCCACTCGCTCACATTGTGAATTGGGAATAGGTGCACTTGACCAAAAGTTCTTCGAGTAACATTGCTTGAACGTAATGATACGTAATCATAAAAAACTGAGAATGCAGGAAATCGAGTCATAAGCCTGCACCTTTCAATGTTTTTTCTCGTGGTGGTTAGGTGGGTGGGTATCCCCGAACACCCTTCTATGCGAGGCGGTGTGGGTGGGGTTGGGGGGGGGGGGAGGGATTACACCCATTTCATATCTTCGTCCAGACAATGGCATCCAGTGTGCCCTTTTGTGGAACCTGCCTCCGCCCCTCAAATTTGCTTCCGGCGCCCCTGCATAATACCCAATATAGATATGCCAGGAGATATTTGCAGTTATATGTTATAGGCGTGTTAACCATGGGCTGTCAGTGATGGCGCAAATATTCCTGTTTGTGTCATATCTTAGACTAGCAGACACAATAGCACTAACATTATAATGAAGGATATTTTATGGCTTTATTATATATAGCAACATTATAAACTATACGCCAACAATGACAATAATATAATTGATAAATCCACTATTAGCTATGCCCCGCCCATGTCTAGATAAGCGCCTCTCACGCTTTGCGTGTTTTCGGGATCGATTTATATCATAGATATGGATATATTGGCTAGATGGTTCGTGCGCATTCTCTCACTATGGAGCTAGTAGTCCCGACTGCCGGTGACGTGGGTTCAATAAATCGCGCGTGACCAGGTATTCCCTGACTAGCTAACGCAGACGATCAGCTGCGTATATAACCTCCAAAAAGGGCACAAATATGCTTTTGGTAATTTGAAGATAAATTGAACAAAGGTATATTTATATAATTTCGTCAGAATTAGATTTGTATTGGTTATTATAATCTGACACTTTATTCGACTAGGTAGTAGAATTAGAAACAAAAACATATCATTTGGAAACTATACATCCGGTGAGAAAACACTGAACTCTAAAATGCCGCTTTTGAGAGGGCTATAAGCGATTTAGCAAGTATACAATAAATCCATGATTTAGCCTATATACTTTCAATCCTGAATTCCCAGAATCCGAATTATATAGTAACTATACATCTAAGGTGTTGAGTATTTTGAAACTAATTTGAATGAGGCAGCAACATCGCCCAGTCAAATTAGTTTCAAAATATTCAGCAAAATGTTTATTAAATACTAGTCATACAATTCGTCCAACTGCCTCACTTTTAAACGTTTAGGACGTACTTAGCTACGCCATTCATTACGCATTTTGATTGTCAACCTACATGTGACGTAATTCAGTATAACGTCATATGCTTGGGTGACAGATTATATTCATCCATTACGTAAAAGGGAATGTTAGGTCAGAACTAACTAGATCATCTATAAGGCATACAAATCTTACGTTGTCTTAGTGGGACACATTTCTAACGATTATCCTGCCTTTTCTAGCTGAGCTCTGTCCACTGTGTAGTCAGGCTGGAAACGATTCGAAACTGTGAAATCTGAATTCCCTGGTTCCATGAATCGAAATTCCAAGGTAAAGCTATGCAGATGACATTTTGAATATTTTGAAACTAATTTGACTGGGGCGCTGATGCTGCCAATGATAACCAACCTTTTCAGCCAAAATGTTGCTTGTAGACCGTGTTCCGTGTGGCATACACCACATTGTTGTGAGCGACTTATTGCCCGCGATTCGTTGTCCCGTGTATCACCACTTTGATAATGTTCTATATTCTGCGTCTGTAGTAGTATAAACGTACCGCAGCTGCAATCAGTTCGTATTCGCATTTGACAACTGTGTCTTGTCCTCAACCAAAATGGCTAGCTTCATCATGCTCATTCTTTATCCGAGTGTACCCACTACCAAGTCCTATTTTCTTGAACTCGCTTGGCAACACGCTAACAGATTTATGCTATGGCATTCTCTCCTGACTCTATATTTACTTGCTCCCAGTCGGGCGAATTCCAAGGCCCTCTGGTGTGTCTTCTGGTGTGTCCCCTGGAGTGCATAGCCCACGGACATGTATACTAATTGTATAGTGCATAGATGGATATTATGCCGTCTGGTCATCGGTGTCCAGTAATGGTGTTGAGGTGTTTGCGATGTTTGCTTAGAGATGCGTTGACTCTACCCAACTGTTACAGTTGTACATCAACAATGATACACAGGTTGTTGTGTACAAACGTTGTCTTTTTTTCAAGGGCATGTTTGATCTACGAATACACAACTTCCAGAAGGACTGAAAAGCTATGTTTGACACGATGCAGTGTGTGCAGTAGTATCAGAGGTACTTCAGAGCGCTGAGCCCAGGATTTTGCTTTTGATTTAAACAAGGTTTATTTTTTAGTCTATGTGGGAGCACAATAAGACATGTCTTATGAGCGTGTCTCCCACTTACATACAAACATATTACATTAAATAAATCAACAGGCGAATAATAATATTGCCAACTGTCACAACAGTAATAACAACAATAACATTATTAATAGTAATAATAATAACAAGAAGAAGAAGAAGAAGAAGACTTTTCATGTACTTTATTTTGGATTCATAAAAAACGCTTTAATTTAATACATCACTCATAAATTATTTTTTTTAAACACGTCATAGACAATATAAATATATTCCTGAATCAGTCTGAGTATCATTTAAATAAACATTGTATTTATGAAGAATAACAAATATGTCAAAATATCACAGATCTACGTCAATTTTGTAAAAAACAACAATCCAATCCGTATAAAAATCAATGGGAATCAGTCATCAAAATCATCAGTCATCAGTCATTAAAATGTAAAATGATGAAAGTGGACAAAATAATACTGAAAGGTATAACTAAATACCATTAAATGTTAAAATATCGTCTTCAGTACTACAAACGAAGTGGTCAATTGCCCAAAAATTTTTAAAGTTTTCTAGTGACCCATTTTGCTGGTGATATTTAAATTCAATAGTCACACGAGCTCGCATTCGAGAAATGCATTCTCGAAGGGCGTCCGTCTGACCATTGCCATCCATTAGACGCTGCCGCGTTACATAGGTAGCCATTTTAGCGTTTGCCATGATCCAATTGCATATACGATGTTTAATTTTACGTGCAGATTTAGACGAACAATGGGGGCATAGAAAGCCTTTGACATAATTCTCAGGCTTAAATTCATCAGCCAGTGTTAAAAATAGAACTGCTCGTCTAACAGCACACAAAAGTGGTTGGAGACGTGAACATGTTATAAAAAGATGTGCTAAATCTTCACGATCGCCACAGTAAACACATTTATCATTAATACAATATCCGGCCTTATATAGAAAAACACCAGTGTTGAGTGCCCCATGGAAAACCTTCCATGACAAATCTCCTTCGTAGTATGTACACGGATATTCATAAAAACAGAGACAATTATCTGTAAAATCAATATTTAGAGAAAGTAGATCTCTCCATATGTTACTTTTGGTATTATGTGAAATCATTGAGTAACATTTTAATAAAGACATCTTGTATAGTTCCTTCTTGCAAAGAGATGGTATCAATACAGTAAAAACCGAGTCATCATTAATATTGCATGATAATTCATAATTGTATACTGACCTGGGAATGTCAATAGGTCGATCTAATAGTTCAAACCATTCATTGGGTATGCTATCCCATAGAGTGTTCAAGTTTATTTGAAGCAATCGTCGAGACCTGTTGCCAATTTTAAGGAGTAAGTCTTCAAGTGCAATTCGTGTATCATTTACCAAAATATCAGCTAGAATGGTAGCATTCGCACTTATAAAATCTTCGTAGCAAAAAGTAAATCCAGTGGAGATATTCTTGATCAAAGGATTTAGAAACAGTGGTTCATTTAAAACATCGATTTTACAGCTTGGATGCGATGTTCTCATAACATTGAAGAAAAACCAAGAATTGAGCACACTCTTATAAAAGATAGGTATATTACGAATCATCTGTACATCCAATTTAATAGAGAAAATCTGATAATCGTAATTTAGTTTATGTATCTGTTTGAGAAAGTAGCTGCTAAAGCTGAAACACGGATGAAAAGCGAAATAGTTCATAAAGGATTGTGCATACTGAATACGGAATGTCCGTATCCGAGATTCTAAATGCACTAGTCCTTGCCCACCTTTGTCTAAAGGCAGAAACAGTAACTCTTTGGGAAGCCAGTGCTTTCCAGACCAGATGAAGTTAATTAACAGTTTTTGAATAGCATTTAAAATATTACCAGGGACATCGATAACAGCTAACCTATGCCAAAGCTTAGAAGCAGCAAGCAGATTAGTAATAGTGATCCTACCTCTAAACGATAGAGCTTTTGATAACGGGAGCCAGTTAAGAAGTTTTGTGCTGATTTCATTTTCAAGATTTTCCCAATTTTGTTTGCAAAAATCCAAAGAACTGCCAATATAAATACCGAGAATCTTTAATCCATTGCTATTCCATTTTAACCCCAAAGGCTCGTCAATACGCCATTTCCAGGAACCAACCCAAAAACCTTCTGACTTTGAGTGGTTAATTTTCGCGTTGGAAGCAGACTCATATACATGTATCAAATCTCGCAATTTAATAAAATCATCATTACACGTACACAAGGCAGTTATGTCATCAGCATAAGCTGAGCAAGAAACCCTTTCACCCGAGATATCAGGCAGGGCCACCCCCCTCAGTCCGTTATTTGAGCGTATCTTAACTAATAATGGTTCGATACAGATACTGTACAAAGCGCCTGATAGTGAGCAACCCTGTCTGATACCACGGCTAAAAGAAACAGGCATAGATAACAAATTATTTATTTTCAGTAAACACGAAGTGTCATTGTAAAGAAGCTGAATGCATTTAACAAAAAAATCACCAAAGCCAAATGCGCGCAAGGTATTCAATAAATACTGGTGACTTACCCTATCAAACGCCTTCTCCTGATCTAGGGATACAACGCCAAGAGGTAACGACATGAAATTTGAATACTCGACGACGTCTGTTATCAACCTAATGTTATTGGAGATCTTACGTCCTGGTACGCAATAGCTTTGGTCTATGTGAATAATTTCTGCGAGTACTGTACGTATACGATTATACAAGGCCTTGGAAAATATTTTCAAATCTACACATAAAAGTGATACAGGTCTCCAGTTCTTTAAATTGGTTAAATCACCTTTCTTAGGTAATAATGTCACAACCGCTCGCCTGCATGAAATAGGTAATAACATGTCTTCAATTGATTCATTAAAAACATCAAGAAGATCAGAACCGATAGTTTCCCAAAAGGTTTTGTAAAATTCCGATGGTAGTCCATCAATTCCAGGAGCTTTGTTGTTATTGAGATGGTTAACAGCGTCAGTAAGCTCTGGTAAACTCAGGGCCCGATCTAACTCAATTCTGGAAAGCTCACTTAGATTAGGAAGATCTGATAAAAGCAGGTTTTCAGACACTTTGCATGAGCTTGACTTCGCATATAATTCACCATAGAAATCAGAGGCGTGGCTCAGAATATCCGTATCAGAATTAACCATTTCACCGGTTGGGATCTTCAACTGTGAAATAGTTTTATTCATCACACGTTTATTCTCAAGATTAAAAAATATGTAGTAGGTCTATCTGATTCATTTATATGCTGGAATCGCGATCGAATCCAAGCACCCCTATTTTGCTCTTTGAGGAGAGTTGTTAATTCAGATTGCTTTTGGTTAATTACCTCTAATAATTCATTTGTTTTTGGAATTTTGACCGATAACTGACCAATTTCAGCTTGTAAGTCTGATCGTCGCTCACGGAAAAGGACAGCTCGTTCTCGGGAATAACGCTGTGATAAAATACATATATGCTTTTTGGCCAAATCCCACCAATCCTGTAGACAATCAAAATCAAATTTTTTCCCTTGCCAACCATTCCAGAAATCATTAATTAAAAGCACATAGTTTCTTTCACTCAACACAGCGGTATTCATGCACCAATATGCACTTTTCCGTTTTACACTTTTAAGCTGAAATATTGCTCTAACATAATCATGGTCAGAATTGGTGCAAGGAATTATGGAACAACTGCTTAAAAACTGTCTAAAATTACTATGAATGTAAAAACGATCAAGTCTGGATGCAGTCCCATCGGACCTGTGCCAGGTGAAAATTTCAGATTGTGGATAGAGGCAGCGATATGCATCAGTAAGACTATTGCTTGTAATTAAAGATTTAAGCGAATCCGCAGCTGGAGGGTGTGGTTCTGTTGCTGATGTTCTATCTAACTCATAATCAAGTGTACAGTTAAAATCACCACCTAATATTATAGGATATGGTTCGGACAATGTGGAAATATGAGTTTTTAGCATATCTATGCATTTCAATTTGTCATGAGACTCTGTGGGATTGTAAACATTAATCAGATAAAAATAGATGCCATGTATATTTGCTGTGACATGTAAGATTCTTCCCTGAGCAACTGTGATCGTTTCAATGATATTTACATTTAACTTGGGTTTAAATATTATAGCAACACCAGCTGTATTTGTATTAAAATGTGAAAAGACAGCTTGACCTCTCCATATAAGTCGCCATAGCGACTCATCCGGCTGAATTGTGTGAGTATCCTGGAGAAACACAATATCGGCAAATAAATCTTTGCGAAGTTCATTAAAAATACGAAATCTTTTAAAAGAGTCACGACAACCTCTCGTATTTAGTGTAACAATTGAGAGGGAAGCCATAATTAAAAATAATTGAATAAATCTTAGAACAAAGATACCCATAATTGTTTGGTGTAGAAAAGAAACTGTATTCAAGTTCGTTACTAGATTGACCATAGGCGGAAACAATTAATTCCGTAAGCTACGGTGTAGCTTAGTGACTATTTTGGTGACACGAGACTTGAACGCAGATTCTAAGCCAGGTTGTTTCTTCAATCGTATCAACTGATGTATCAGTAATTTTAAGTTGGGTTGAAAGGCTTTGCATTTATCTATTACCTTTTTACTATATTTTACACTTTCTATAAATAGTTTCACATCTTCAAGAGAGGGCATTACCTCCCTTGAATCAATAAAATCTGTCATGTCCGAAAGTTCTGAACCAATAGACATGCTGTCAGCGTCGCTGGTGTCCTCGTCCAGCAGTTCACCCTGCGATAAAGGCGGCATACCACCTGCTTCTATTCCAAGCCTGTCCGAATCACAAGGATCATGTCCAGGTTTGAAAACTATAGATGCATTATTAACACTGGTTGCTTTCGCCAATGAGATATTTACATCGAGTTCACTTAGGATTTCTTGTGTCGACATAACAGTTTTTTCAGCTACACAACCCTCGTCAGATAATAGAACAGGGTCGTGTAATTCCGATTCACGGTGAATTTGAATGACAGTGACAGCAGAGTCCCCATTGGCCGCCGTGTTGGAATTACCAGGTTCATCTGTGAACAGAGCTGAGTTTTGCTGAGTAGCCTGGTCCATTGAAGTAGCATCATCTACAACAGTGGAATTATCCGACGGTTCACTGGTAATGTCCGCCTCATTATCGGTTTCAGGATCAGTGACAATTAGATCATCGCTCAAGACGCTATAACGATTGGAAAACTGAGTCTTACGACGTTTATTCTGAGGTGATTTCTTAGGTGACGATTTACTGACTTTATCAACTGGTTTATCGTTTCTTTGTGACAGTGTTTGTGGAAAATTGTTATCATTTAGCACAAGATCGGAATTCGGTATGACGTCACGATTTTTACTGTTGACCGGCTCGTCCGCAACATTGTTGTTAAGGTTATCATGACCCACCGAATTGTCGTGAATGTCATTCAATGGGCAAAAGCGTTGAAAATGTCCTTTCTGAGCACATTTCAAACAGACAATCTCGTCCGTACTTATAAATAGTCTATGGGACCTTCCTATGTACGGGATGTCCACAAACTCCGGTAACGGGGACTTTTCCATTACAATCTGGATCTGCCGTCTAAAACTTTTCACATGTCTTAACTCTGGTGACTTGCAGCCTAAAGGTATTGGCCGGCAATTTCCGAGCACCTTTCCTTGGCTTTCCAACGCTTGTTTAATAACAAAGTTCGGGATGTATGGTGGGACATTAGATATAATTAATCTCGTCGGCTCATTCTCCAAGGAATACACATTGTGGTAGCAGCCACCTACGTTTATACCGTCAAGACACAGTCTATTGACTTGTTGCTCCGTTTTGACATAAACCGCGATTCCTCCTTTAATTCGTGAAGCAGCTACAATATTCTCCGGCTTTACGACTGCGGCGGCGCCTTTCACGTAGGCCTCTACCGCCACACCAGCTAGACTATCAACGCGTACACCATGTTTCCTATCAATGCCCGCGAATGGTTCGTAATCTAAAGCAGGGGTGGTGGCGGGGTCACTTCGAGTCTCTCTCAGGCGCTCCGCATAACTAACCTGTCTGGCCATTGTCCAAACACAATAGCCTAATCAAGCGTCCACTTCGGCCAACAGGCCGACTACCCTATGCTAATGGCGCTATAAGTGTTACAAGTATATATAGAGTTACGAAAACCAGAGAAAAATCAAATTATGTATGAACACATTAAATAAGCACATACGCGTTAGCGCATACAAAAGACAAAAAGTAAACACAACTGACAATTATAAACAGTCAACAAACGGACTAAACTGAGAGCTCTTCTAAAACACGTCTTTTCGCAAAGAAGAAGAAGAATCCACTACAGCCATTACGAAGCCTACTTAAACATATATTAGCCACTCTTGAGCCGACGTAATACCACGGAGGGGGACTGGGAATACGGGACATTGCTCTTAGTTTGGTCTTGAATTCCAGTAGGGTATTAGACATAGTGACAGGGGCTGGAAAGGTGTTCCAGGCACGTACTGTTGCTGGAAAAAACGACTCGCGATAAAGATCCGTTCGACATCTAACTGGGGTGAAAGAATTCGAGCGTCGGATATTGTAGGGATTACGTGCTAATGTCAACGGATGGAGATAATCAGTCAAGGCCTCGCTCGTCATCAAATTGACAGTTTTGTAAAATATTACTTGTCTGTGAATTTCTGGTTGGTGGGAAAGTGTTTCTATGCCAGTTTCTATATACAAATCTTCGATGTGGGCACTACGTGTCACTCCGCTAATTGTCCTAAGAGCATCCTTTTGTACGTCTTCTAGTCTGTTAACAAGATATTGTGGTAAATTATCCCAGACAGCATCTGCATATTCCAACGATGGCCTAATAAAGCTCTTATACATGATTGCGAGACATTCGCGGTCTAAGATATATTTTAGTTTTTTGAGTAATGAAAGCTTGAGCTGGGCATTTGCTATTATACTTTCCACATGGTTGTGCCAATGACCGTTATTGTCGAACGTGATACCAAGGTGTTTATGATAGGTGGATGGAACTATTTCAGAATTTTTGAAATTTATTGGAGATAGACCATCTCCCTGTGGAGAGCCGATTGGTGTGTCAAAATCTGCAAACTTCACTGAGTTGACCCATACTCTCCGCTTGGTGTCTGCAAGTAATAATCTCACTCTAGTCGCAGCCCATTTTAGGTAGCGTGATGTGGGTGCCTTTGCCTACAGAATCGATGAGAATGTGGTGCATAAAGGCTGAATTGATTAGGTGCGTGTTCAGTCCTGACATAAGGCCTCTAGCATATTTGAGTTGTTCATTGTTCTTGCCATCAGGTCCGGTTCCACGTCCATCTTCATGGCGTTGATTACCTTTTCAACTTCTGCTATTTATACTTGTGTTAGTAATGTCCCGCAGTCCCCTGAACGCGGATATAAGGGTTCGTCTGTGAACTCCTCCTTGAAGTATTCTCGAATTGTGTTCGATTTTCCCTGATCAGTCTTGATAAAATGTCTTTTTGAGTGGTGGTGAGTAGTCAGCAATTCTTAGGGATTGACTGTCCGAAACATTTTGTGACAGTCGTCCATGATAGTGATTTCATCTGCTAGGGAGTCTGCTTGTTGAATAGCAAGATCTTTTAAGCGTTTCAGGCGTAAAATGTTATTGTGTTCCCTGCATAGTTTGATGTGGTCTTGACTTTGGCAGCTTTGATTGATGCGGAAGCGTGGTGCTTTCTGCTTTGCTGGTAGTCTTATTAGTACATGGTCATCAGTATACTTGGTTCGGTTATTGTTTTTGACAACTCCTATCATGCTGGAAGCGGATGATTGCATGCATTTGAGTATTTTGGTTGTGCCTCGTTTGGATCAGACCAGGCGTCGGTGTTAGTTACCTGCTCCCCGAGGTTCTTTATATATGACATTTGAGTGTCAGTATCGCTGATGAGCGTTGGTAGCTCGTAAGTGACTATACCCTTTGTTGACAAATCAAACAGTCATCTTTTGACACTAATGCCAAACAAATCAAGTGTCATTTATATTTTTGACCATGGGACAAGAAGCAATTGTCAATGAGGAAAGCCTAACTGATAGCAAAGATCAATAGGTCAACAGTCCCTCGAGAAGAAATGTTCCTGGGAGTATGAAAAGTTGTGCAGGAAAGCCAAAGTCTATGTATGCCCGACACTACTGACCTCCAGAGAAAGATCCATTGGCTCATGGGACACACATGATAAATGCCATATACAAAAGGGCAGGGTTGGCAATTTCCCGGGGAATATTAGTATTTCCCAGTGCAGTGGGAAACACTGGGAAATACTGGGAAATATTGGGAAATACTTAGGCATCAGGTGGCAAGTTTATATAGTTAACCTCATGGTTGTTTACCTTGATTAAGGAAGCACTGTCAGGCATTAATAAATATGATCTAGATGTATTACAGTATATATGGTATAGAATGAAATAGGTAATGTTATATTAACAATGTCAAAACTGAACATCCACTGAAATACCAATACAATTTGGATTAGGTATGACTGGATATTTGACAGTAAATCACCTTATATCGGTTTAGAACAGTAGACACAATCACCTACCCAGTAATAAAAGACTACTATGTGCACAGGCTTGGACTACTGTGATGACACGTAACTTAAACTTACTCCTGCTGTCTTTTCAGACTGCTGGGTACTCACTTAACTCTCTAGCACTAAAGCTAGCCAAAATGTCTTCTACAGTGATCTTGATAAATAGCAATTTGCAGACCAAGAAGAATAATGGTTTGAAAATTTGCCGCTGGAATGACTGGCTCGATAACCGAGCCAGTCATTCTAGAGGCAAATAGTCTTCTCATGGTCTGCAAATAGAGAATTTTCTATGAGAAAATTTCAAATTGCTTGAATAAATTTGAGGGAAAATGGTTAAATAACTAATGCTAGTGATTTACTGTCTGGGAAGTCATCTCCAAGTTATAACTGATAATTGAATACTTTTAATTCTGAAGTCGCAGAGATTTGAATATTACAATTGCTATTTAAGCCTGAAATCTACAGATATTTGTTGAAGATAATGTGAATGTGGTTGTTTTCTAACAATTATATTGTACACTAGCATTTAATATTATAAATAGTACATAGTATTAGTAGATAACTGCATTTAATAAAAGGAAATGCATTGTCATCGCAATCATTTAATCCCCAATTGCACAGCTTCCTGTATTTCCACTGTGAGATAAATACCACACCAGAAGATAAGCTGACTGTGGGGAGCAGCCTAGCCCAGATCATTGATTTACATAGAAATCAATATTCTGCTAGGCCGATAATCAAAGGCAGTATAATGGATTTGTATCCGATGTTACAATATATACAGCTTGCTTATGAATTTTATATCAGTTCATTAAACCATTCAGGACATGACAGTTGCTTAATATTTGTTTTAATATTTTACTAAAAGTTGTCGAACCTGTAGTGCAACTGGCTTCCAAAAAATTTCAAGTAAATAATTTTGCAATAAATAGTTGGTTTTGTATGTGTTATATAGATTTGAAAGGCTTATAGATATGCAATGGTGTAACTATTTGGCCTTTTTAATCTCATGTCGCAACCTGTATTATCTGTGTTTCTACATTAGTTCCTCTGATTAATATATCTAAGCTACTTAGTTTAAAATTTACCATTTCTAATGGAGATTGCCCACCTATTGGAGTATTTCCCAGTATTTCCCGGTATTTTTCAGTATTTCCTGCTTTTTGGAGTATTTCCCGGGTGGTGGGGGTTGTGGGTGGGGGGGGGGGTAATTACCAATATTTCTCACCAAGTTTTTCCTACCCAGAAAAGTTGCTGCCAACCCTGCAAAAGGGGCAATTGTCACAGGCAAAGACTTGGGGATGAAATGTGTATTGACAGATGTCATTTACTAATTTGACAATGGTCACAGTAAAATATTTGGATGAGGAAATGCAAGAATATTGGCATCCTTGACAATATTGACCAACGGGAAAAGTACCATTGATCGATGGCTCAGCCTTCTCTGGCACTATTGGAAAATAGTTCAGGTATACCAGAAGCAAAGATTTGAGCTGCTAGTACAAAGATATGTGTGTCCTTGACACTATTTACCAATTGGAAAGGTACCATTCATCGATGTAAATGGAAGTGGTAAATATTCAAAGATACTCGTCTCTGGGTCTGCAAATTGACATTTCTCAGAACCATTGCAGAAGCCGTGTTTGGCTCATATGAGTGTTAACCTGTTAAAGAGCCAGAGGTATGTCCATTGCTTTAAATTGTGGCGTCTTATATTTATAAAACAAATAGATATTGCCTGAAGGACCATATCTGATAAATCTGTATTCCATCAACAATTGACGAAACAAATGTAATTTCGCCAAGGGTGCAATCGTTTAGTCATAATGAACCAGAGTTATGGCCTTGTTTAAAGGTGTGGCCTCTTTTTTATATTTTTAGTTCAAATATAGACATTTGACTGAGATAACATAAGGTCTGCTAAATGTGATTTTAATACATTAGCAATTGACGAAACTCATTTATTTTCTCCATGGCTTTCAATACTTAACCCTTTAATGACCATATTTCTTCGAAAAATTAAAATATTTACTTATTGAATGTCCATTTGCAGGCCAAGAGAAGAGTATTTTGAGAATTTATCATTGAAATGGCTGCCTCTGTTACAGAGCCAGTCATTTCAGTGGTAAACTTCCTCAAGACCACTGCAGAGGCCGGTTTGGGCCGGTTTCGTCTTGACAGGGTTAGACACGTCTAAATGAATTATGGCCCTTGTTTAAGGACGTTGACACTTCATATTCATAGCTCGAATAAATGTTGCATAAAGGAACATACCTCTCAAAATTTACTTTTAATCAATCAATAAATTACGACATGTGACACAAACGTATATCCACATAGACTTCAATACTTTGAAAATATAGCAAGATCCATCTCCCTGCTATTTGTGGGCGTGTCCAGTCCATCTTCACAGCCCCGATGGATATTGTCTAAAGGAACATATCTGCCAAATATGGTTTTAATCCATCGATAAATGATGAATCATAGACGTATTTTCGCCATAGGCGTCAACAGTTGGAAAATATAACAAAGGTCATACCTCTATTATTTGTGGGTGTGGCCACTTCATATTCATAGCCCAAATTGAAATTGCCTAAAGGAACATGTCTCCCATATTTGTTTTAAACCCGTGCACAATTATTAACAGACGACAGGCAGCCTGGAAACAGACAGATAAATCTCAATTGCATTAGCTCACCTACGTGAGCTAACGAGATACGAGAAATGGTCGTTATTGAACTGCGAGTTTTTGTCTATTTTTTTTATTTATTTTGGCATGGTAATCCACTTGGTGTAACGTCCTCTGGCATATATACATTCACAGATGACGCGAAAACAATTTGTGGACAAATGTACCACTGGAAGCCTGCCATTCCAGTCGTATATTTTCAAAAATAGCCTTCACTTTGTTTCCAGGACGAGGTGGATATAAGTCGGTGCTAAACAGACGGCGCGCGAACGCTCGCGAAAACTAAGATTCAAAATCTTATTGAATATAGTGATAGAATTTTTGTCTAATAGATATAGGCTACCACAGCAAAATGTTGAAGGGGCTATCTTTGTTTATATGATGCTGTTAACAAATGCAAAATGCAATGAACCTTTCCTAGCTTATCCATCCATCATATGACGTCATAATCAACTACGTGTAGGATGACGTTATAATCATGGAGTCATGAGTGATTCGATATAGTCTGTCTTTAATGCTTAATAGTCCGAGACGTTGTATGAATTGTATGTCATTGTCATTTAATAAACAATATGTTGAATATTTTGAAACTAATTTGCCTGGGCGCTGTTGCTGGCATATGCAACAAAAGCACCGAGTTAAATTAGTCTCAAAATATTTACCAGCTAACGTGTATAGTTTTCTGGGGATTGATTGTCAGGGCGTTCGGGGATCGATCGATCCCAACGCAATCGAGGTGTGGTGGAGCTTAGCTAGAGATGGGTGGGGCAAAGCTAAAACTGTACCGGTCCATTGCGCAACTACACACCGTTATTAATGCTTTTTCCTTTCTGTGGCGGACGTTCGTCCCCCAGGGATGGTGCATTTCCCTGCAGACGCAATGTTCGTCATTAATTCATCCGATAAATGTATCTCACTGTCAGTGTGAATAAGTTATAGTCGAGAAATGCTGAACAATAACCATTTATTTTTAGCCGAGTCAATTCCCAAAACCGCCATATTGGTGAGATTACGCTTGCATCCGATGCACATTGTAGACCATATTGTATGTCCCCTTGGTAATAACGGACATTAGAGGGATATATTTCAGCTATGCCCCGCTCAATGGAGGATTCCAGTTTATTCATCAATCATATGACGTCATAAGTAGTAGAGGGTGGGGATGGTCGTTATTGTTCTTCCCAGCAGGGGGTCTTCGAGAACAATGGGTATTTCAGGAGATCAAAGGAAAAGCTTGCGGAATGGAATGTTGAGAACAATGGCGTACAGCGGTACACGCATTCTAGAGAACAATGACGACTATAACGCCACGTTTTTCTCGATAACAATGACGCACAGCCGCACATGTAGATTCACTCTGGAATGTTCTATTATTTTGAATTAGTTAACCCTTAAAAGTTTAAAAGTTGTGTATTTTACGTTTAAACGTAGTGGCGGCGCGCCCCCCTCCGTGGTTATCTACCGTTGTAAAAATAATAGAGTTTGATTTTTGATAATAGTAGAGTAATGTAAAATAATAGAGTTTAAGAGGTGGTCTGATAATGGAGCTCGTAGGAGGATGAGGAGGAGGAAGAGTTTGAGGATGAATGCAATGCCGGCCGGTCTCTGCCCGGCGCTGTTCTCTGTGCGTATTTAAGCAGAGCGCTCCTGTCTAGCTCGCTGTCGCTATTTGTGCTTTTATAAAGAAACGTATAGAGATTTTAAGAGAATAATTCTTAAAAAACATTTTATATTAACGAGGAATAAATTGCGTTAAAGACATAACAAAATGGCAGATAATTTAAGCGCCGATATTAAAGAATGTGAAGATGCTGTTAATGTGATTCTGCAGCAGATGCGTGACGATGATGCTGCAAGATTAAACGTGGATCTATCCAATTCACCTGATGAAGATGTGGATCACCTTTTAAATCTGGGTTCTATGTTGTATGAACCCAACTTTTCAATTCTGCACGTATCTGATGAACATAACGACGTAGCATTACGCGAAGTCATTCCTGAACTGTCTGATACCGATGCTGATTTTTTCAATCATTTGGACGATTTATATGATTATGATGTAATCATACCTGAGCAACCTGCTTCTATCGATGATCAAACCATACATACTATAACTGATCAATCTATTCCTGATCTGAGCACCGTACTATCATCATTTGTTAATTATCCTCATAACGTATGTGACGTAATTGATTCTAATTATTCGACCAATGTATGTAATGGACACGATCTAAATTTAATTGACGTTGTGCCTTTCGCTAATTACTTATCTCAGGATTTAGTATGCCTTCTTAATGATTACGATGTAAATTTATTCTACGATGCATCCCTTCTTGACTTTCTTGTGCCTTCATCTAATGGCATATCACAGGATTTAGCATGCCTTCCTAATGATTCTGACTTAAATTTATTTCATAACGCGCCAGTTCCTGTACATATTGAGCCTTCATCTAATGGCATATCACAGGATTTATCATGTCTTCCTAATGATTACGACCTAAATTTATTTGATAACGCGCCAGTTCCAGACTGTATTGTGCCTTCTGCTAATGACATATCGCTGGATTTATCATGTCTTCCTAATGATACCGACATAAATTTATTTGATGCCGTGCCAGTTCCAGACTGTATTGTGCCTTCTGCTAATGACCTATCGCTGGATTTATCATGTCTTCCTAATGATACCGACCTAAATTTATGTGCTGATGTTTCGGTCTGTATCGCGCCTACGGCTAATGACTTATCTCTGGATATAGCATACCTTCCTAACGATTCCGCTTATCGCATCGATGATCCTACTAATCAACCTCTTATTGACATGTGTGCAAATCATTCGACAGATGAAATTAGTCTCATCACTGATGAAATCAGTCGATGTATATCAGAAAATATAGTGCTTACAGATGATCTACCTAATCATTATTTGCAATGCGTTCACCGCGAGCACGCACAAATTGGAGAGGCGGTAGTTGATTATACAGACTATATATATGTGGAGACTGTTCACAAATACCGCAGTAAAAAGTTTCATCTCGAAGGTACTGAATATAATGTATCTTTTAAAAGTTATCCTATAGCCGATACACCACTTTCTCATTCTGAGTTCGTGTCAGGCATCTTTCAATCTTTGCTCGATACGTATAGCGAATATAGTAATGTTCAGTCGAATGATCACGTGAGAATCGAGTTGATTCTTTGGAAATGCCGATAGCGATGGATCTTAGGCTATGGAATGAAATTACGCCTGCCATAATTTTAGAATCAGTGGAAAAAGTCATTCAGTCAAATACTGATTGTAGGTTATCAGAGGGATTTGAATTTCACGTTTTTCGTGTAGAGGACTACAACTCGGGTGGGCGAAATGATACTCTCCTAGGTGGGAGCAATTCTAGACATTTAAATTTATTAAATTTACATCATACGATTTTGATGCGTACATGCGTATAAAAAAATGTATTATACCCGTATGCGTCGAATATCCATTCTGTTTCGCGGCAGGAATATTTTTAGGAATAAAATATATTGAGAAAATGAACAAATTAATCTCTGCAAATGAATAGCAAAACTTTAGACGTAATAAAACATATTTGACGCATATTGCGCGTGAATATCATACAGCTTGTAGTATTCCTGTACGCGAAATTAATAGTACTGATTGGAACAAATTTCAGGAACATTTTCGCAATCAATTTTCTATTCAAGTCTACTCAGAGTCAACACATGAACGCCTATTCGGTTGCGCTTCCCCGAGTTTACCACGCATAAATCTTATGCATTCAGAACGTGATAATCATATATCCTTAATCACGTCTATGGCTGCATTTCTTATGGTACGTAATTACTGTACGCGATGTAATGCGTCATACTCTAATGATCACTCATGCACTGCGCGCTGTCGTAGTTGTTAGACACCTTATTCTGATAAAGGATCTTGCACTTCTACAGACGCTACGCATAAGATAATGTGTACTGATTGTCATCGTAAGTTTTATAACCGTCAATGTATGTCGAACCACCTCTCTAATGGGACCTGCGAAATGGTTACGGTGTGCCCCCACTGTTTCAGTCGCATACGTAAAGATGACGATGAACACGTATGCGGTATGACAAAATGTCACGCGTGTAAAGAAAAGTATGTTATTACTGAAAATCATACAAGTTATCATAAAGTAATTGAAGAACCTATTATGTCATTATCCCACGCACGCTCTATGCATACGAATGCCGATAATTGTAGTTACGAATGTTTTCAAAACTACATCATTTACGATACAGAAACATATTTATCGCCTATCGACAGTAGCAATACTAATATTCTAGCCGAGCATAAAGTCAATCTCGTGGTTGCCAACATATGTTGTGATGCATGCCTCGAGCAACCACTCGAAGACGATTGCTCTACATGTCATCGAGGCACGAATTATGGATATGTTCGCTTTCACGGGTTAGACACGGTGGATCAGTTCATTAGATGGCTGACACATGTTAAGGCTGCGAGTATCAGTAAAGAAATCGATAGAAAATATGTTTTCTCTGACTACTTGGTGATCGCTCACAATGCTCGTACCTATGATACTCTTTTACTCCTTCAATGCATTTGCAAAACCACTAATACGCATCTTAAACCTTCAAATAGTATCATGCGTGGTCGTTCAGTTCTCTCATTTGACATAGGTACTATTCACTTTATCGATTCAATTAACTTTTTTCCCCTTTCAATACGTAAGGTGGGTGATGCTTTTAATCTTTCTGTTCGAAAGGGGGGGGGGGGACATTTCCCCATCAGCTCAATATGCCTCAATATTGGGGTATGGTAATACCATTTTCCGAGAGGGAGATATTCTGTCCACAAAATATGAATGCGAATGAATTAATCGAATTTGATCGATGGTACAATGAGCAGATATCTAGACACGAGTGCTACGATGTCGATAAAAATCTCATCGAATATTGTAATGATGACGTAACCGTCTTACGTTTAGCCATGTCTAGATTTAAGACTTTATTTTCTGAATCGACGGATGGCCAAAACCCATTTGTGATAGGGATAAAGCTAGCGGGAGCGTGTAATGCGGCCTATCGCGCTTTATGGCTTCGACCTGAGAGTGTACAGACTATACCTGATTTTTCACTAAGAGCAAAACGTGCTTATAGTGTTTTGGGTGTAGAATGGATGGAATGGGTCAGTCAATGCAAGGGTCGCCAAATCGTGCATGCGCTAAATGGCGGTGAACAGAAAATATGTGGCCATTATGTGGATGGAATTGATGTATCTGAAAATATTCTTTACGAGTTCTTAGGTTGTAAATTCCACGGACACGAGTCTGCTTGTTGCGGTGATAAGCGCGATACGACATATACACCATATGGCGATCAGACATATGAAGAAGCATATTCCGCGCTTCAATGTCACATTTCTTTATTTGAATCGCATGGATATACGGTGAGAATTATGTGGGAATGCGACTTTAAGAAACGATTTTATCACCGAATTGGACTTAGCACACCAAATATCACCACGTGATGCGCTATTCGGTGGACGGACATCCGCGATTCGTTTATTTATGGAAGTGGATGAGCATACCACACTCGAATATTTAGACTGTGTTTCCATGTATCCTTCAGTGATGAAACAATGTAGTTTTCCAGAAGGGTCATATATGGTTCTAAGAGGCGATGACTTGAGTGATAAGACGGTGCATGACTTCTTTGGTCTTATTAAATGCAACGTCCTTCCACCTCGTGATTTATACTTTCCCGTGCTACCTGCTCGAATAAATTTGCGCCTCATGTTTGTACTATGCGACGAATGGGCAAAAAATGAACAATCTTCTGTATGCGAACATACGGAAGAACAGCGCAGTTTATGCGGAACATGGACCACTCCAGAGTTACAGCTAGCTATACGCAACGGTTATGTAATTTTTAAAAAAATGTATGAAGTATGGCATTATCACGCGTCATCGCAATATGAGCCGCATGGCGACGATGGGTTATTTTCAGAATACATTAACCGTTTTCTGAAAATTAAACAGGAAAGTAGCAGTTATCCTGATTGTGTCGGTAGTGAGAGTGAAAAGGCGAATTATGTGGCTGACTATTATAAACATGAAGGAATACAGCTCGACCCTGCCAAAATTTTGTATAACCCGGGTTTGCGCTTTGTCGCTAAATCCTGTTTGAATATTTTGTGGGGACGATTTTCTCTTCGTGATCATAAAACGAATAGCATGATATCAACACGTAAAGGTCTCCTCTCCCTTCTGAATGATAAAAGTAAAACTGTAGCCTCCATTACATTCCTGAACGATAGTCTTCTAATGGCCTCCTATTTGGTCAATGATGAGTACGTTCAGTCACCATTAAATACCAACTGTATTCTTGCATCTTTCGTGACAGCCTATGGCCGAATAAAACTGTACAAAGTCTTGTCCTTACTCGGACGGCACATAGCCTATCACGATACGGATTCGGTGGTATTTAATACACGTGAAGGTGAGCCGACCATCCAAGATTGAAGTGGGTATCTAGGTTCTTGGACGAGTGATATCCCCTCCGATTACGAATTAACAAGTTTTTGCACACACGGTCCAAAAAACTATAGTCATGAAACGAAGCATCGAGGCTATCCATCGATCGTTAAACAGGTGACGAAGCTTAAAGGTTTAACGCTCGGTACCCAACAATCAAAACAAGTTAATTTTGATACAATGAAAAAATCCATTGATCAAATTATAAACGATGGTGGAATTACGGATAGTAATAGCGTACTATTAAGCTATCCATCAAAGATCATGCACACCGATCATTTTAGAATTCTTTCAGTAAATAGCAGTAAGATTTTCAGACCCGTCTTTAAAAAATGTATTTTGAAACTGGGAGATTTATCATCAGTACCATACGGTTACACTGGTGTAATATAAATAGTAACAGTACGTAAACAATGTCAGTGTCATCCATGTCCGCCAAAGCCGCACTAGCTGCTTGCGCTATGATATCAAATATTGCTAGTCTGTGTAATGCTGATAAGGATAAGATGCATACGTTGATTATGAGGAGCATGCGGTTCACTTTAAGAGATGACACAATTAATGCTGGAAGAATTATACTCATGTCTGAAATTAGCAAGGGTTTATTAACCGAATATGGGATAGACATAGTGCATTGGGTTCACGTATTATTGCTGTGAAGCTATATTAATCGATCTCTTTCTCATTCATAACTTATGCCTAGTTATCGCACTCATTACTAGCCTTATATTACCACAAAAATATTATGACTGAAAGTTGTTATCATCCACCATGAAGTTATAGTCAGATAGTTTTCTAAATATTTTGTGTATCCAGCAATAATATGCGTCGACTTTGGTGTATCGAGTCTCTCAGCCGTGTAATGGTTAAAAGTTGGTCGTGCGCATCATTGCTCATAAAGTGTGCGACGGTAGAAGATGGTGTCTTGTACCGCGTGAATATGTACAGTATTGATCGAACAAATGCGCTCCATAAATTCAAATTAAGCGCATCTATGTACGTCATTGTAATGCACCATGGTATTTACGCCAGATGTCGTTCAATCCGTGTGCGGCTGGTCGTTATTGTTACTAATGATATATAAATGCAGCAGTTTCACGCTATGATTATTCGTTCTCCACGATGTCATCTGATCCTTGCTTTAAATATTTAAATCGCTCGGCGTTTTGGTGTGATCTTGGTAATTCGCGTAAAGAGCGAACAATATGTTTTGGCAAAAAGTGGTGTATCGATCTACGGCAGTTTCATCCTGATGGTTATCCCACTAAACGCAGTTTATATCTCAGTGTAGCAGCGTTTAATCAGCTGTTACAGATCATACCCAATCTTGAAGACGCTGTAAAACGTGCGCAAAAAAGAAGTTTTTTCTGCTCTGACGCAGAACCACGTGCCACACATTGCAAATTATACCTGCAAGACAACGAGTGGGAATTATTGAAACAGAACTCGAGTAATTTGCTGGCAGCATTACCTAACTTTTACGCGCCACCCAACGTGAGCAGTGACGAGTTGTTTAGCACGATACCTCAGTGCTTTTACGGTGTGAAAAAGCGAGAACATGAATAACATTCCAACCACCAGTGATTCCGCAGAGATGTCTAATCACGATATGCTTACTACAGACGCTATATACCTCGATGAGGTTTTAAGCGATGATGAACTAAATCTCGTCGATGACGATACCGTCAAATTGTGTCACTATTGTAAAACTATGGGTCATCCACACCATTATTGCCCTACGGATCATGTGCAAATGATTAGTCAGAAATTATTCGCATCCATGCTGTGTGAAAAGATACATTCGTTGGTTGTGCGAGATTGTTACGGATGTCTAGTAAATCATCCGAGTCAATGTGAACATTCATGTTTAGGGATTGATGTTGACCTTAATCTAATTGGCAATTTTGAACTGTATAATCAGGCGGCATTATTAGAAATGGACGAAGACGAATATTGTGCTTGCCTAGACTGCCATTACTATATATGCGAACATTGTACTGATCTGTACCATATGTGTATGACGGAATGGTATAGGTACATTGTGGATGTAATATATGAAAAACAGATCTTGTCGCGATAACTATAATTAATATTAATTTATTTAGTTTTATTTAAAATTATCCGCGTGTTTTTAAGCATTAAAACACGAGGATAATTTTTAATAAAATCAAATACGTAATTTATTTTTTTAAATAACATAATTAATTGTTTTATTTTGTCAATCGTTACTTTGTAAAATATGTTGTATTTGGTGTGTTTTTTCGTATCTTTGTAACGATATGTATTATTGATGTCTGTATTAATAAAAAAGTTTTAAAATCGGATTTCGCTTGTGCAGTACTAGCACCTAGCTCTCTATCGCTTTATCTGTTGCTAGCGACTCACTATTCACTCCCCCGCCTCCTCTGCACGCGTTGGTATGCCCGCTTTTCACTTGACAGAGGCACTTGCTGGCGTGTGCCATCGCTATTCTTTAGAGAAGAATGGTCCAGGTGAATGAATGATAGAGTGAGCTGAATAGCCCATACTTAAATAAAACACCATTAGACGGTTTTTGTTCAATTTCAATTTCATGACAAAATATTCACTGAATATGGTGTTTATTTTTGTAACTATTTAAAGATGTTATGGATTCGTCGCACAAGTATCTGATGTCATAATCATACACTTAAATGTTCATAGCATTTCTGCTCCATAGCGTGTATATGACAACACAATTCTTAAACGTACATAGTATTTCTACTACGTCACCAGTATCTGACGTCACAATCATAGCATTTCTCCTAATTTTATGATGCAATTTTTAAATGGACATAGCATTCCTCCTACGTCTCGAGTATCTGACGTCACAATCATAGTATTTCTCCTAATTTTACATAACAATTCTTAAATGTACACAGTATTTCACCTACGAGTATCTGACGTTGCAATCGTAGCATTTCTCCTAATTTTACGTCACAATTCTTAAATGGACATAGCATTTCACCTACGAGTATCTGACGTTGCAATCGTAGCATTTCTCCTAATTTATGGGACATTCTTAAATGGACATAGAATTTCTCTTACGTCACGAGTATCCGATGTCACAATTCGTAATGTTCGCTAACCATCAAGCATTGATAAGGTATTCCCAGAAGAGTAACTACATATTACATTGTAGTGACGGTTCACACGCGTCCATGTACGCCTAAGGTGTATATATATATATATATATATATATATATATATGCGCATGAGCGTATACCTTCTTAGTCGTACGTGGACGAACATGTGACGACGCTATGGCATCAACACTTGACTGCAGTACGACGTTACGTCACCCATTTACTATGATTGTCTGCGGTCCAACGCAGTGCGGTAAACTGAGATGATAAAAGCACTAATAAGAGATTCCTATGCCATTACTCCCCCTCCACAGAGGATTGTGTACTGCTACGGTGCGTGGGTATAACGATTTGGCGAAAGAAGTTGAATTTAAAGAGGGTGTGAATGTTGAACTAGACAGAAGTTGCAGAACATTGGTGGTGCTCGACGATTTGATGAATAAATGCGACGAGAATGTAGCTGACCTATTTATAAAACGTTCTCACCATGAGAATTGTAGCATAATATTTGTCGCACAAAATCTGTTTCACAAGTCTCGCAATCAATGCGACTATCAGTTAACTGTCACTACATGGTATTGTTTAAGAATCCCCGTGATGCATCATCCATTCATTCTTTATCTAATCAGATGTACCCAGGCAATACAAAGTATTTGATCAAATCATATAAGGACGCTACATGCGAACCTCACTCCTATAACTCCTAGATTTGAAACAGACGACACCTGACAATATCAGACTCCGTTCATCTGTTCATCCGAAGGAGGGGTGCTACGTTTACATACCTAAGAAAAATGGCATCACGTAAAATGGAACGCCATTTACCTATGCTGCAATATTTGGCTAAAGTAAAGCCTTCAATCAGAAATGATGTAATCAAACAGTGTTCGAACGAATTGGTGGATGTACTATGCGAATCATGCCTAAACGTATTACGTGGGAATGTTCATCTCACTAAAATACGATACAAGCAGCTGAGTAAATACAAAGCGAAAATGCGTACGCTGACTAGTCGCGGTGTGCCATATGCACGTAAAAGAAAATTGCTACAAACAGGCGGATTTTTAGGTGCCTTATTACCAGCGGTGATCGGTATGCTAGCACCATTAATTGGTAAACTGTTCACGTGAAAAGATGGAACATACACGTAAAATGGCGATCGTTCCTCACGAATTGATAGGTAATTTAAATGAACAGAGTAAAATATCATTGCTACAGACAGATCCATCAATACGTAAAGCTATTAGTCTCGACAACGAGATATCCAATATATTAACCAGACACGATGACTGAAAATGAAAAAGCAAAATCATATTCGCAAGTATTGGATAAGTATAGGCATTACTATCAGCAAACGCAAGGACAACAACAACAATATCAACCATTACCTCTACAACCCATAACTAACTACGATGCACTGCCCGCACAAATACTTGAACATACGTACCAAAAATGTACACGACAAAAGCCAGTGGAGTAATTGATATTTTACGTTCGGTTCTTGAACGTTTTTGCATTAATGATTTGGGCGAAGTGACAATAGAGGGTACGTTTTTCCCGAAAAGTAATGTACTCGACCTGCTTACAAACGTAGTAGCACATGGGCGTAAACCTCTTATGGCTGGTATGCATGATCAAGCGGAGGGAAAGTTTCTTAATCTGTTACGCGACCTAAACATACCCAGCAGATTTGTAGGGCAAGAGAAAACGATGAGACAGATATATAATGGTGAAGAAAAGGATGTTAGCGCCAGTGCGTACACGTCTACGCCCATGAGCAAAAGAATACGTAGAAAGAGTTCTCTAGCGGACATCAGGAAGAAAAAGTGGCATTCAATTCCGGTGTGGGTAAATTTAGATAAGTCATGAATGATGCTAAATTGGCGAAAGTATATTTTGATCCGAAACATTACGCATCTTTTGGTGGGAAAGAAAAGCTATATAATGCATTCAAAGGTAAAATAACTCGCAACTACATCGACAAATGGTTAAAACACCAAGAAGTATATACCCTACACAGACCGCAGAGAACAAAGTTTGACAGGCGAAAAATAAGAGTTTCAGCCGTTGATGAACTATGGCAGGCAGATCTATGCTCGATGGGCATGCTGGTAAAAGAGAACAACAATGTGTTATATTTGCTATGCGTAGTTGATGCCCTTTCAAAATATGCATGGGTGGAACGCCTGTTTAGTAAAACGTCGTCGGCAGTCAAGAAAGGGTTAGAATCAATATTGGAGCATACTGTGCGTCACCCACACACTATTCAAACAGACAAAGGGGGTGAGTTCGTAAACCGTGTAATGGAAAAATATTTGAAAGATAATGGAATACATTTCTACACTTCTCAAAATGAAACGAAAGCTGCAATGGTAGAGCGTTTTCAACGCACACTGAAGGGTCGAATATACAGATACATGACGCATAAAAATACACGAAAGTATATCGATGTATTACCCAGTTTAGTCACAGCATACAATAACACAACACATTCCAGTACGTGCATGGCTCCTACCGAAGTTGACCGTAGTACGGAGTTAATCGCGTGGAGAAATATATATGGAAAAAGACGAAGAAATGTTCCAAATCTAAAAACAGCCCTACTCAAGGCAACCATGTTGGAATATCACAAGCAAAAATGCCATTTGAAAAAGCATATCGTGGGCAATGGAGTCGCGAATTGTTTAAGGTGCATGAGGTGCTTACAGACAAATATCCATACTTATATAAATTAGAAGACTATGGAGGTAACCCGATTATTGATACTTTTTATCGTGATGAGATACAGCAAGTGATAGAAGAAAATGATAAAGATTATGCCGTGGAAAAAATACTTAAAAGTAGAAAAAATAAAAAGGGACAACGCGAGTATCTGGTAAAGTGGCTCAGTTACCCGGCTAAGTTTAACACGTGGGTTAATGAACTAAGCACTATACATCATTGACAATGGATGAATATATGGAGAGAAGATCGGATCAGAGCATGTGGCGAATGCTGGGTTCACGAGTACCGAAAGAAGAAATAGTATACCTAGCTCAAATTATAATAATTTATATCATAATCATTACATGTATCGTGAATCTCAGTATACAAAATGGGCAATCAGGCATATGGATATCACTTTTGAGTGGATGTCTAGGGTATATATTGCCTAGTCCACGCATAAAGATGGCCATACATCATTCGACTCAGAATGAACGAGGATCAGTTTTACATAATGCTTCCGAGCAATAGTAGTACCCAGTTCTTTCAGGACAATAAGATATCAGAGTTTCGAACACATCTGCAAACTCCATTAACATTAGATTTCGAATGGGAAGTGGGCCTCTCGAGTGTGTTATATCCGAGGACTTGGCTTACTATTGCAGAGGAAAGTTTTGTACAAATATACGGATTTACTAAGAAGAAGATAAAGAAGAAGAAAAAAGATAGCGTTGCGTCAAAAGAAATTAGCAAGGATGTCGCCAGCACGTCAGAAATAGAAAAGACATCGGCTTTTCCACTAGTTTTAAAAGATGGTTTCGGTAATCCACGTACTGCCGATCGGGGGAAACGGTTACGAAATGCTCGGGGAAAAGATGCGCAAAATGATAAAACAAATAATAACGGTAAAAAACGTTTTTGTAGAAGCAAAAATTATTATTATGTGCAAACAGAAGCTCCATTTATCAATGTACCGAAAGGGTACTATGCCGTAAAAAAAAAATGGTAGACTATCTAAATGGCCAGATAGAGAGCAAGACAAGATTTAGATACAAAAAAATATTTTTCGATTTTTACTTGCATCGCGCGAATCTAGTTTCTCTCACAGTTAAAGATAATTACGCTATACGTTTAGGTAGAGATGTAGCAAATTTAATCGGATTCGAAGGAGGAAAAATGCATATGGGACCTATAGACTTTAAAGAATCATTTCGTTCAAATCGTGAGGGTGGTCCTACGACCGTGTATATATACTGCGACATAGTCTCACACAGCATGGTAGGCGATACTTCCGCACCGCTACTCAGAGTGATACCCATTTCTAGTACAGATGGAGGAAAAGATATATGTCAGTGGACGTTTCCTGATATTCAATACCTTACTGTGTCAAAGAACAACATCGATACTATTGGAATACTTATAATGGATAGAACTGGTGCGAATGTCCCATTCAAGGACAGTGCATCGCCGAGTGTACTCTGTTTGCATTTCAGACGACGACGACAACAATATTTGAGAGGGACGTTAAGAGGGCCGATTAGAGGAAGAATGAATGCGCCAGTGCTGACTCGTTACTACGCGAGTCAAGCGGGTCATGGACGTATTCCAGTTTTTGTAGGTGCGCGATACCAGTCAGGACATGGACTCGGTAATATCTTAGGTGGTCTATTACGTTCAGCAATACCTTTCGCAAAAAATGTGGCTAAATCTGTAGGTAAACAAGCTCTTAGTGCTGGAATCGGACTAGCTGAGGACGTAATGGCTGGAAAAAATGTTAAAACGGCATTAAAATCGAGAGCAGGTGGTGTTGCCAGGTCTTTGATACCAGAAGCTGTAACAGCGGTGCGAGGTGGTTTAAGACCACCTCAACCCAAACGTAAAAAGAGGAATAATACACATAATGCTCAGTCAATGCGTGTGATACCGAAGAGGAAGGGTCGCAACAGACGTCAGAGAAAACAAGCTGATATCTTTAATTAACAAACAACATGGAACTTAATCAGATCTGCGAGTGCTTGAAGAGCGAATTAGACATTTTTCAGACGCGTCCCATAGTGACGACATTGGAGTCTGCAAAATGGGAACTGTTTCAGCCTGTATCTAGTTTATCAGATAGTGGACCGATCGAGTTTTACATCAGTGGCTCTGCTGATAGATATTTAGATCTTACGCAATCTTATCTTTCGATTAAAGTTAAGCTAGTAAAGCTAGATCGAAATGGTGATGAAAAGACACTCGAGGCGAATGACCTGATAGCTCCTGCGAATAATCTTTTGCATACGATGTTCTCACAAGTGGATGTTTTTTTTAATGGAAAGCGTGTCAGCGACTCCAACGAAAATTATGCTTTCCGCTCGTACATCGAGATGTTACTAAATTATGGCAGCGATGCCACATCCTCGCATCTACAACTTGCTGGATGGAAAATAGATGATGCCGGCGAATTTGATAATATCGCTGATACTAACTTAGGTTTCCAAGCACGTAGAATAAGAATGATGGAGCAGAGTAAAATGGTACAATTAATAGGCCGCATACACAGCGATATGTTTTTGCAGGACCGATTCCTGCTTGGTTCCGTTGATTTAAGAGTACGCCTACAGAGGAGTAAAGATGCGTTCGCCATTATGGCCGCAGAAGGTGTGAGGCCTAAATTGAAAATAATGTCGGCTAACTTATTTGTACGCAAAGTTATCCCATCATGAGATCTGCTAGTGGCACACGCCGTTACTCTGAGACAGACAAGTGCGAAATATCCTATTCGCAGGGTAGTGTGTATGACTTTTACATCACCTAGCAGTGTTATGAGCATCGATAGAGATAATATATTTATTGGTCAGCTACCTACCAGAGTATTATTCACTTTTGTACCTAATGATGCCTATAATGGTGTGGTGCATAAAAATCCATTCAAGTTTGATAAGAATAACACTACCTATGCTACATGTTATATAAATGGAGAAGAGGTTACAACATCGCCAATATGTCCTTCGTTTAGCGACGACATTTACTCGGACGCTTATTTCTCACTAGTCAGCGGTACTGGGGCATTATTCAAAGACCATGGCTACCTGATAAATAAGACTCAGTTCAGACCTGGAACCACATTGTTCGCATGGGATTTTACGCCAGACCTAGCTGATTCAGAGCATCGCTACCCTACATGCACTGGTTCGCTAAGAGTGGTCTTCCATTTTTCTCAAGCACTTGCCGCTACAACCAATGTAATTTGCTATGCTGAATTTGATAATACGATAGAAATTGGATCAGACTTTAACGTATTAACAGATTATTAACAAATATGTTGAATACATTTGAAATAGAGGATCTATTATTTGGCGACATTAAAACGTGTGAAAACTTTCTCAGTGTTTTTCCAATTGACAATGTACCCGCACATATTAAATATCTCCCGGCCTCATTAGTAATAAACATGCATCCAAGTAATAAATCCAGACAACATTGGGTGGCGGTTTATTACAGTAGAAATGGAAATGCTGAATACGTTGATCCATATGGAAGACGCCCTTCTGACGGAAGAATGATATCAAATGTACAAAATGGACACTGTGCGTGTGTTTATTATTACAACAATGTACGTGTTCAACCATCCGTGATGACAACTTGTGGATATTATTGCGTATGTTTCTTATACCATCGTTCGAGAGGTGTACAAATGAAACACATATTATGGGCCCTAAGAAACAGAGACAAAAATAACGCAATAGTGAAACGTCTGACGCACAGGATTATGAGGGAAAAATGATGATATTTAATGTATAATTATTTATGTACTACGTTTACTTTTTAATTATCGTGAATAAATGTCACTAATATTTATCATAGAAAAAATGCATGTGTCAATAAAAAATACATTTATTTTGTAAAAATATGTTATTATTTCTTCGTGTTCCCTTCTGACCCCTCACCCATCCCCCGCTATTTTGATAAAAATATTTAATGGTACACTAGGCACGCGAGGCATACCACAATGATCCAAAGATCCGTAATTAATCGTATTCACATTGCGACAATGACAAAATGCGGACATATTTGAATACAGAGGAAACCATATGACGTGCTCTGTAATTGTACCCTGCGTATCAATTCCAGTTTTCTATAACTGGAATGTCATTCAAACATGGTGCGCTAGTAATGTTTTGTAAACCGATGATGTTAAGCAGTGGAGAAAAAACACGTGACCGAATTAAGTGCATGTTCAGATTGGAAAGATAGTTTTACTGACAGCTCATATTTTAGCTATAAAAGCGAAATGCGCGCGACTAGTAAGGCACACAGCTTTTTTGAATTTGACAAAACACGTAAAATGGAATCTCAATTATGCGATCGATGGAGAACGATAGGTTCTACACCTATTAATTGTGGTTGCATCCAATGGAACCAATATAAAGAGGTTGCAGTACGACAACCATTTGCAATGTTATTGCGTGATATCCGTAACCGCTGGAGAGAATATCTAGCGGATCCGGATGAATGCAATTACAACAAATGGTTGCATACGAAGTCCGAGTAAATGTCGTCACTTCATAATGATTGTTGTATGTGTATGTCGTGCAAACAAGACAGAAGTTATCATTTGCATTAATTGAGATAAAAATATTTACGTTAGCAAAATAAAAAATAAGAAAAATAGGCCTCTTTTTTAAGGGGCCACCAAAAAAACAAAATTATGTTACATACACCCACACACAAACGGGTACATAAAAAAGACGCACACATGCATGATGTACATGCATAGGGGACAGGGGGAAATGGAACATGGGTGACAAGGGGCATGCGCATAGAACCATGCGCACATCATCACGCGCATATCGTAACACGTGTGAGGGTATGCGCAGTACGTGCATGTGTTGGCGCATCAGGTGTGTGCGTGTGTGTGTGTGTGTGGGTACGTATGCGGAAAAAAAAAGTAGGACACCCTTGTGGATGATGGATCAGTAACAGATTTCCAATAATACAGATGCATTCAACCACATATTCCACAATGGGCGAAGCCTTTCGTCGTGGTACATATCAATGACATTATTAGTTCGAGAGGAAACAGGCATTGACAAAATCTAACATCGCATGACCTTAAAGCGAATGAAGCGGACATGTTTAATGGTAATATGAGTAATGCGCGAACACACAATAAATATTCATAAAGCACTCGCGCACCAAAACGTGATATTCTAATAATTACCCACGGGAATTAGTACATATGTCCACTCGGCTAAGAACTAGGAAACGATACGATATTGTATCCAGAGCACAAAGCTGTACGCATTCGCAACTACAATGTGAAATCTCCTAGCGAGTAGGTGATAATTCAATAGTAATTTTGAATATTTCTAAAAATCACGTAGTACGAGACTTGAGGTACTAACACGTTCTTTCATTATTAACACATGGTATGTTTGTATCTTGATTCAATCTTGATCTCACGGCTATTCAAAACGTATGGTTAAATCATACGCAACAAATAATCTTTTTAGCATAAGTACGCTCTACATACAATTCTATAAACGGAACCCTCAGAGATATAATGACCACATTTTAACCATCGTATCTAAAACGATTGACGTTATTGCAACGTATTTTAAAAACAATTTGTGCGCAATGACGGTTAAAAGTCAATCAAAATACTCAACAACAAAAATAGTTTTACTAATAACGTTAGCGACGTCAAATTAATTTCAAAATATTCAACAGTTTACCTGGATGGTATCGATGAAAATGAGCTATATATTCATCGGTATTAGGGTTAACTTCTTTTTAACCCAGGATACAATCCATCACCACCAAGTCTTGGTTACCATTCCAACCGAACATACCATTAATACAAGATTATTTTTAATATTTTGTTGCTAATCTGTCTGGTACATGTTGCTAAGACAGTAACAGCTTACAGGCAGTCTCTAAATATTCTACAGTTTACTAATAACGTTATCAACGAAACAGTCAAATTATTTTCAAACATCAAGACCGTAATTCCTCATACATCCTCAACCTCCTCCTCCTCCTATGACCTCCATTATCAGACCGCCTCTTAAACTCTATTATTTTACATTACTCTCTACTATTATCACTCATCAAACTCTATTATTTTTACAATGGTAGATAACCACGGAGGGGGGGCGTGCCACCACTACGTTTAAACGTAAAATACACAACTTTTAAACTTTTAAGGGTTAACTAATTCAAAATAATAGAACATTCCAGAGTGAATCTACATGTGCAGCTGTGCGTCATTGTTATCGAGAAAAACGTGGCGTTATAGTCGTCATTGTTCTCTAGAATGCGTGTACCGCTGTACGCCATTGTTCTCAACATTCCATTCCGCAAGCTTTTCCTTTGATCTCCTGAAAAACCCATTGTTCTCGAAGACCCCCCAATAACGACCAGCCCCACCCTATACTACTGTCATAATCAGCTACTAAGACTTGCTGTACGAATTGTATGTCTTTACTATTTAATAAACATGCTGTTGAGTATTTTGAAACTAATTTGACTGGGCGCTGTTGCTGCCATATGCAGCAACATCACCCAGTCAAATTAGTTGCAAAATATTCAACAGCTTACCTGTATAGTTTTCTGGAAATTGATAGTCAGGAAGTTCAGGAATCGAGTGATCCCAACACGGGTGACGTGTGGGTGGAGCTTAGCTAGAGAAGGGTGGTTCATAGATAAAATTCGCGTCCTCCATTAACGAAACAAATGTAATTTAAGGCCACTTTTCCTTAGGAAAAGATTAAATCACGTGTACCGACATGCTGAATACCATATTATGTATTCTAACACCTCTTACAGTTAAGAGCATGTCTTGGATCAAAGTTCCATGTTTTCGGTTTTAATAGAAATGACATTTTGGTCAGGGGTCATGACATTCTCGCAACACCATCGGACCATACTAATTACGTCGTAATTCATCATACGTTACCTCTGGTTGTTTTTTCCCAGAAAGGCCCACGTGCAGTCGCAAAAAGTAGTTTTCACTCAGCCAATGAAAATGTGCGTTACGGTTTTCGGTCGATTTTGATGGTCATCTATCACAGTGTCACTAACGTAAACCTCACACGTAAACCGTGGAGGCTATCGTCGCTCCAAAAATTTCCGAGAATTTTAAATGTTTTTTGTTCGTCTAATTAACTTTGATCACAATGTAGCAACATATCTGTTCTAAGATCTTATGGCTCCTGTTCTACTACGCATTCGTTTATGTAATCCCGATTGAACAATTCTTAAGACTGCAAGACACCAATTTTCGTACAGCAGCTGATGCGGTAATTTGGAATAGTATTTTTCTGAACGCTTTCACCACTGAAATCCTAGTGTGTTCATATGAAAGCCCCGAACATAATTAAAGGTAACGTCTTTAGTACTTTGGTAACTAGTTTGACTTGAAATGTTTGGCTTAATTATAGGTAACAAAACACATTCCAGTCAAATTAGTTTCAAATCATTCAACATAATACGCTTGAGCTCATACATCATAAATGAGCTGTTGTTTTATCTGGTATGTAGTGGTGAGATTGTTAAAATTAGTTCATTTTATTAAGATCTAAAACATTGGATTGTGGATTTTGTAAGCTTAATATTATCAAACAATCATCATATCGAAACACCCATATATTGAATGGAGATTACTTCTTTAACCATTGAAACCCACAAAGTGATAACTTTATATGTGTCTAGTTTCGGACATGGTTGAATGTTTTGTGGTAGTCCGACTGGAAGCTGCTGTTGTCATAGATAGCACCCCACCCTTCAAACTGTCTTAACCCTTTAACACTCACACCACCAAAAATCGGTTTCTGCAGTATGTGGTCCTGGAAATGTCAATTAGCAGACCAAGAGTAGGCTATTTTTGAAAATTTACCACTAGAATCATTTCAGTGGTAAATTGTCAAAAACAGTCTTCTCTTGGTCTGCAAATGGATATTTTCTTTGAGAAAATTGAAATTTTCTTGAACAGATTTAAGGGTTAAAGGCTTAAAAACATTCAACAAAATGTTGCCTAAACCATAGAGGAATGCAATTGATCCTTTAACCCTTGAAACCCCAAAGCATATACTGAGCTTTATCAAATAAATGTGATCTACAGAAATTCAGCAGTAAGACAGCACATACAGGGTTCATGTTCAGGTTTGTAGAGAGACTAAGCCTAAATCTAACCCCAGAGACACCCTGAAAACCCAGAGTGCTAATTATATGTCTAGTTAAATACTGCCCATACTAATTGTTATTATTGTATTAATCTATACTTACTGCACCTGCATTATTATCATTTATGTATTCCTTCACAGTAGCCAGTGCAGCTTTCTGGCCTAGTGTTACTCCCTATAAATGTGTGTCTATTCTCCAACACCCAATTATATATAGTGTTAGCTATACTACCAATTATATTAAGTGTCAACTATTTGTTTAGGCACTGACATGTTTCAATGTTTTGGAGCTAGTTTGACTGGAAGCTGCTGCTGTCATGGACAGCATCAACCCCACTTCAAACTGTCTTAAAACATTAAAAAAATGTTCCCTACACCCTGGGGGAATGAGATTGATCCTTTAACCCTTGAAACTACAAAGTGTCAACAATATTAAGCTAGCTTCAAGATAGCCAGTATGGGCTTCTAGGCTAGAGCAACTCCATATAAATGTTGTGTTCTCCAAAAGCCATGCAACTTAGTAAGTAGTGGACTAACATTAATCCTTTGACCCGTGAAATCACAAAGTGTCAACTTTATGTCAAGCTTCTGATACGGTGAATGTTTTAGGCTAGTTTAACTGGAACCTGTTGTTGTTGTTCTTGGCCTATAAATGGACATTCACTAAACACAAATTAAAATTTTCTTGACAAGTCTTGACCATTGAAGCTTAAAATGGTTAACAGTTGTGTATGCCGACTGTTGAGTCTGATCTGTGTGGTAGTTGAGCTGAGTCCTGATTAAAGATGGCTATTTATGTGATATATAATATAATATATAAATAAAGTAGAGTTTCTGTTTATTAAACTTTTAATGGCCGAGCCAGCCAAAATCAGCTGCTACAGGTGTGTCAATGTCAATTTGCCGGCCAAAATAAGAATATGTTTTGGAAATTTACCCCTGGAATGACTGGGTCGATAACCTAAATCAGTGATTACAGTGGTTAATTCCCAAAAGTAGCCTCAGAATCTTGCCTTGCAAATGGACTTCAATTACTTCAATTCTTCATATAGAAATGTTTGAATTTCCAGCCTAAATTTTAATACTTTTGCATTTTGCATCCATATTGCTTTTTAGTCCAGATGTTCTTGTTTCCTGTCAAAGGTTTTGTATGTTTCTTAACATTTCCAGCTAAAATGTTCATATTACTACTCATTTGAAATTCCTTTTAACATTTTGAACCCAGATATATGCATATTAACTAATCAAAAGTTATATATTTCTGGGTAAGCACTTACTTATAATCCCAAATTCACAGATTTCAGTAACACATTTTTGCATTTTCACACATACGTGTATTCTTGCCCTATAGGTCCAAATTTGTTTCCTGTCAAAGGTTGTGCATTAAGGATCCAAAATGTCCATGTTTCTGACCACCAGAGTTTTCAGATTTCCAACTTAAATTTTAAACACTAGCCAGCCTATACTTACCAAAATATTCATATTTCCACTGGAAAATATAAAATGTTGAGCCCGTGAATGCATATTAGCTGTCAAAAATTATATATTTCTGGGTAAACATTTGCTCTTAATCACAGTCACAAATTTCAGTACTTACCAAATCTTTGAATTTTCACACATATTCTTGCATTTTGGGTCCACATCTACTGGTTTCCTGTTACATTTCAAACACTGGATTTTTGATGAAATGTTCCATTAAAAATTTAGAATTTTTAGCCCAGATATATGCATATTAAATGTCAAAATTTATATATTTCTCTGTAAACCCTTGCTTTTAATACAAAATTCACAAATTTCAGTACAAAATTGGCATTTCAACATCAATTTCTGCATATATAGAAATTTCCATGATTCCTGCCAGAATGTGTCTTTGCAACCTAATTTTAAATGTTTCTTATTCAACTACTGATATCACAGGCCTATTATTCTATATGGATTGGTATACTGAAATTGTAGACTGACATCTGAGGCCATCCTTAAATTATTGTCTGTTTGTATTACTTATATAATATAATATAATTTGAATTTATAAGCATTGGATAAAATTTAAGAATTGGAAAACAATTGTAGAAATGTTTTATGAGCTTAATTAAATCTTTCAAAGATGTATGCAAAATGTATGATTGAATACCTATTTTGCTGAATATTTTGAAATGAAATTGTTATGGTTTCATTCAGCAATTTGTTCAAGGGGAAATGGCAACGTAATTGAATGCAGATACAGAGCCTATACAATTCCCATTAAATCACAAAAAGTATGTCAATCCAGAAAAATCATGAGGTTGCGATGGGGTGGGGGCATGCTACCTTAATGGGAGTTGGGTCGGGGTGGGGAGGGGGGGGGGGTGGTGCCCCGCCCACCACCACATTAGATAAAACCCTGTTATATATTGCTGTCATAGGATCCAAGCAAACTATTTACTTGAAAAATTCTGCAACTTTCCTGTGTTAGGCCAGACCAATTTAATGTTTTGTTTGCCTGCAAATTGACATTTCTCATGACCGGCTTGACCATTAAAGGGTTAACAAAACTACAGAGAACAAAGAGTTACATAAAGTTCTGAGGAATTCCGAGTGTTTATGACTTGGTTGCCAAAAATTGTTAGATGGAAATAATATTAAAAACAACACCTTAAAATTCCAGCTTTATTTTCTTCTTAGATTTATAGGGAAAAACTAAGTTAGGATGCTTTGTAAAACAAAAAATTAAACTGGTGGTTTTTGCATTGAAATGGAAATGTCAATTACAGGGAGTCCTGAATAATACACTAATAGTGTGGCAAATACTGATGATATATCCACATTCAGTTCAGTGTACGCCACATTTGAGAATGGGTGTAGTAGCTTACAAACATATTGCCAGTATATTCATCAACATGGGATGGCCTCCTGATATATATTATTAACATATTTTTACTCAATATATTTACTTAATGTTATAATTAATTAATTATAACTTTTCAAATTAACTCAACCCGGCAGGTGGCGCAATGGCCATTATTTTTTTCGTCATCCTTTCAATGTACTGCACCACCCCCATTCAGCCACTGTAACACCCAGGATATGATTGTGAAAATGGCAGGCGAAGGGTTAACTCTTGATACATTGGCCTAGGTAATTTAGACATTTGAGATTTTATCCAAGGTTGTGCTTATATTCATAAATATGACATCAACCCACACTCTTTCCAACAATGCCATAGATATGTTATAGATTTCAATGGCTTTCCTGAGGAGTATGACCTCACACAAGAAAGTCAAATTCAAGGGAGCATCCACACACCCCACCCCCACCTCCATGCAAAAAATAAAGGAGGGTGGGGGGCATTAACTATGATATTATTTGAAACAAAATTAGATAAACTATGGGATAACCAAACCCTATACTATGCCTACTTAGCTGGCAATATAAATCCTGTACTTTATTACTGAATTGAAATAGGAAATCAGGAATCTGTCACTCCAGGCTTTTAGCCTTCTCACAGAAATGGAATATGATTGATTGATTGATTGATTGATTGATTGATTGATTGATTGATTGATTGATTGATTGATTGATTGATTAATATATGTATTCAATAAAATGTAGTCATATTTTCCTAAATCAATATAAATAATCCAGATTTTATAATATTATTATTATTAAGCAGACTAAATTTAATGTACTGTGAGAAGCAACTTTTCACAATCTGTCTAATTTTCAGTCTCACCGACCTTGGAGTGGGAGTGACTGTCCCTGAAAGTGAAACACGCACCTATCTTAGTTCAATTCTGTTTATCAATAAATGTCACAAAGTAAAATTAAATTGTGACGTGACGGGGAGAGAGAGCGCGAACAAACTAAAGCTTTAGAAGGTAACAATATTTATCAATGATCGCGTCATCGCGTGGCTGTCAAGTTTAATCCAAATTCATTACAAAACATCGACTAGCCGCGTCATTGATTACATCCGATTTTCAATAAGCGCTTGCCACTGGTATCTGAAGCATTTTATATTATTTCATAAGTATACTACCTAAAATATACTACTAGCATCTCACCAATTGTTCTCAAATATTACCTCTTGCTATTGTCGCTATTGTCGCCTACACATCCATCGCTCGTTTATTTACGCTGATACAAGAGGCGTAGCTTCGTGCCGAGAAGTCGGTCATATCGCCGAAATGTAGAAAGAACGACGATTTTGATTGGGTCGCTATATTTAGTAACGAAGCGCGTTTATTGGCTAGAAACGTTGCGCAGCAAACATGCCCGCCGTGATTTTGGCTAGTTATGTGGCAGAGGGTCTATCTGGAGTTACGGCGACACGGAGGATTAACCCTCTGCCGGCGGGAGAATGGGGTCATGATAGAAGATTCTTTATCTGGTTTTCATCGCTATGGGGCAACATTACCTGTCTTTATTCCCATGCATATCACACGGAATTACAGCTACTCAAGAAATATTTATTATTATTATTATTATTATTATTATTATTATTATTATTATTATTATTATTATTTTTATTATTATTATTATTATTATTATTATTATTATTATTATTATTATTGTTATTGTTATTATTATTCCTCCGCCAGGTTGCACTTGCCGAATTCCACTTCATCGTTTGGATTGAGCCAGGGTTGAGACTATCGAGCGGCCATATTGAAGCCGTTTTAAAAATGGCGGTACGAAATGGAGTCGGTGTTATGGCAAATCCGAAGAAATACTCAACAACTGCAGTAACAGACCCACGAATGCACGAATTCATTCCAAGCATGGATCAGAAACTAATAAAAATGGAACCCCATTTAGATATGAAAATAATAGCCTTACATAATACAGAAGAGTTGCAAGAAAATGTCATGAAATGGCTGACACTGTGCGCGATAGAGAGGGACTGCTTATCACCGGAGGGCGCTGAGCCATGTTCTGACTCTGCAGTTCCAGGTACGGAAGTTTACGCGGGTTGCCATAAGTTTGAGGAGTCAGCCTTAAATATTCTCCTGAAAAACTGGTTTCATTACAAAATTAACAATTTTTATATACGAAATTTAGTCGTTGTGCCTACACTGAAGACTAACATTAACAAGCAGGTAATGGTTAGAATGTGCGCTCCTAAACTTGGTCGGGAATTATAGCGTTCAGCAGTGTATGCATAGTCATCAAGCTCAAGTTTGTTTATTCAAGGTTCGATCAGAGCCGGATTAACGGCTGGGCTACTAGCCCCGGGGTTCACAAATAAGGGGCCCCAAAATCAAAACTATTGTCGCATTTTACCCATTGAATGTGTAATCCCAGTATCTCATTTTGACAGTAATGATATATGTAAGTTGTTGAATATTTTGAGACCCATCTCACTGGAAGCTGGTGCTGCCTTAGGAAGCACCAGCCTTCGGTCAACTTGGTTTCAAGATATATTTAACAGCATTTTGACGCGTATGGAGGAAATGTATTATATCTGGGACCAGCAGCAGTAGCAGCAATTCTCTTTTTGCCCTCTCCCCCCCCCCCCTCCCCACCCAACCCACATAATTAGCCCTGTGGCCCAAATAGTCTTAATCCGGCTCTGGTTTCGATTGTACAGTTTTTATATACAGTCATTTTTTTCTTGAAGAATAATCCCTGTTAATAGAAAAGCTCGATATATAACGTCACGTAGTATATTAATACACGTCAATGAATTATTAATACACCATCGATCATCCACTGCACGAATAGTTTCAACAGTGTGACACTCATCACGTGCAGGTATGATCTGAACCCATGACCCTCAGATTGCGAGTCGGATTCGTTACCTCTAGGCCACGGGTGTCATATGCTGTGTAAGAAGCTGATTTTACCGTAATGGACCTTTCCGCGTTTAGCTATAGGCCTACCCCGCCCATCTCAAGCTAAGCTATACCTACACCACGTCCGTGTTGGGCTCGATCGACCTCTGAACTCGCTGACGATCAATTTCCAGTAAATTATACATGTAAGCTGTTGAATATTTTGAAATTAATGGCAGCAACAGCGTCCAGTCAAATTAGTTTTAAAATATTCGACAAAATGTTTATTAAACGATAAAGACATACAATTCGTACAAGGTGTGGTACTATTAAGCGCTAATATGGACTATTTCAAATCATTCATGACGTCAAGATTATGACGCCATCCTACACTTAGTTGATTATCACGTAATATGATGGATGGATAAACTTGGAAAGGTCCATTGCCAACTCACGGTAGACGCGGTGCTAATTATACGACCAGGATGTGGCACAGCGCTTCTAGCCAGAGACCACAATTCCATCTAGCCATGATTCCAATTGTATAGGAATCATATATGGTATTGCGGTTATGTAGAGGTAACGCGTCCGAATAGTAATTCGAGGGTCATAGGTTCGTGCGCCTCAGGTGACCCAAAGGTCAAAGCTTGTAAACAATGGATGAAACCCGGTTTAGCTATGCCCCGTCCATCACTAGTTAAGCACCACCCACACTTCGTCCGTGTTGTGATCTATCGATCCATGTACTCCATGAATCCCAATTTCCAGAATATAGGGACGCTGTTAAAAAAATTTGCAGCAACAGCGCCTAGTCAAATTAGTTCCAAAATATTCAACAGCAGACATACAATTCGTACAGAATCAGGTGCCCACTGGTTCCATACATCCACTTTGTTTTGCTCATCGGCTATGCCATTTACAGGAATATTATAATGAACAGTAACAAATTTGCTAGACGAGGAAGTAAGAACACTTATAGTTCATATATGGAATCAAACCCACAACCTGCGAAAGCGCCGCGCGTCATAGTCCACAAACGCTTCCATGACAAAGTCTTGCTTATCCGGCGTGGCTTTGCAGATGTGGGTGTCTGATACACTGTGCGAATCTGTGGTAGCTGATTTTGAGCGTAATTACATAACTAGTTGGCACAGAACTCCATGGTGTATCAGAAACACACATCTTGAAAGCCTCACGGTAGCCTTACAAGACAATCTAGACAAGACGTTGTCTTGCGGCTTTGGTGTGGTGGAAGTGTTCGCCGGCTTTAATGGTTGAGGATTTCACCGGCTGTGGGTTCGATTCCTTGCCAATGCCAAAATACCGTAGCCTAATGCCATGGCTACTTGTGTAACTACTTCATATATGCAAGTGCATTGGTGTCACGTTTAGACATTTACTCCTTAAATTAATTCACGAAAACTTAAATTTTCTCATAGTAAATGCCCATGTTCTGACCGGGAGAAGATTGTTTTATGAAAATATATCATTGGAATCGCGTGTCCACCCTACTGTTAAATAGCTTTCTTAAAGTAGATTGCGTATAAATGATTATTGCACGTATACCTAAATGTCACATGTCAACTGCCATACTTATCCCAAAGCGTGTGCATTTGCCTACAATCCGACAGCACAAAACATTCTCCATTAAAGAAAAGGATCGAGGAACGAACATATGCTCTTGAGTGACAGCTTAATATAATACTCAACATATAGCCACCAGTGAAAAACAGAAATAAATAAGAATAATTACAAAAATGCAGCTAAATACCATTTATGTCATTCTGTCGGGAACGAATTAGTGACACAGCTGAAATTTATGCTCAGTTATGTTCTCACTAAGCTGATTAGCCAATACGTCCTACAGGTAAAATACTGCCTAATTTTTAAACAATTTGACTGAAAGCCGTTGTTTCCAGAGCCAGGGTCCACATTCAGTCACATGAATTTCAGAATATTCAATAGGCATCATATTGCGACGTTGGAAACCAGCAGTGTATTTTGAAATCATTCTTGTTGCTTCGAGCAGAAAAAGTGACTTTCAAATATAACGTTTTCAAAAGAATCAATAGTGAATTAGCACTAGTGTGTTAATCGCTCTAAATCGGCGCCTATAGAGAATACTATTCATACAGCTTACAAAACTATATTCAGGTGTGCTTTCATTATAATTATTCAGGTAGGCCTATGCGGTATACCTGCACACACAGTTGACACACGGCGGAGCGCGAAGCAACAGCGACGTCACTAATTGGCTCCCAGTTAAGCGCTCCTAGATTTAGTAAATACCTTTCTCAAATGATCCCGACTCATTTTTTACCGATGGTAGTTTATTTAACCCTCTTGTGTCAACTTAACCCTTTAATGGTCAAACTGACCAAAAAACAACGTTGCAGTGGTCTTCAGACATGGCTATTGAAAGGCCTAGAGAAGAATATTTTTTTAATATTTACCACTAGAATGACTGGCTCGGTAACCAAGAGAGTCAATCTAGTGGTAAACTTTCAAGAATACTCTTCTCTCGGCCTGCAAATAGACACTGCCTAAATAAAAGTTTTAAATTTCTTTCCCATTACCCCTTTAATGGTCAAGCCGGCGGAAACGATTCAATGGTAAATTCACAAAAATAGTCTTTTAAAATTAAAATATGTTGAAAAATATCACCTATCAAAATGATTAATTGATATATCAAGTAGTATTTTGAGCGCTTTGAGGCGCTGTTGACACATGACGGGTTAATATTGTCTGAAATTACCAATAAACATCATTTGCGTTTCCCGTTTCCCTTCCTTTAAAGAGTAACGGGAGGCTACTCACGTCAATGACGTCTAACAATTAGGAAGCTTTGAATTATCTCTCTTGAAAAGATTCAATGATAATTCTTCGTTAACTCTAACCATTGAAATTCCATTGTCTCAATTTCAAGACAATTATGCAGGAAAGTTGTTGAGTACTTTGACAATAATTTATCTGGCAGCAACTGCTTTTCTGTCAAAATATGTTTAAAGCAGTCAACAATAGCAAATGAATTTGCTCCATCCGTTGTTTTTTTAATAATCCCAACCGTAATATGCTAAGTACTTTTATCATCCACATGTTCCTCAATCACTAATTTTAAACACCATCTAACATGCGCACGTCATACGCGCATGCGAGCGTATGCAATCGCGTGATTGTGTGTGCATGCATATGCCTACATGTGCATGTGCGTGAGCTTTGAAGGCGCCAATTATAACCGCATTGAACTATCGGTGTGTGATACTGAAATTCGTCGAATGAAGCGGAATGCCGGTATTAATTATTATCTTCATATATAGCGGCACATGTATTGACAATGCGTATTATGTCCATCCTAATGAATACATTTCTACATATAGACCCTACATAGTGGTACAATGGAGAATTCCAGTTTTAACTTTAGCCCGTCCATCTTTAGCTAAGCTCCACCCACACTTCGGCCGTGTTGGGATCTGGCGATAACTGAACTCACTGACTATCAATTTCCAGAAAACTATACAGGTAACCTGAAATGTGTTGGTGTTGCTGCCTATGGTGGCAATAGCGTCCAGTTAAATTGGTTTAAAAATATTCAACATCATGTTCATTAAATAGTAAAGACTTACAATGCGCACAACAACGCTTAATCCGTCATCAATTAAGCATTCGTGACGAACTTAGCTACGTCATTCATGACGTAATTGATTATGACGCCATCCTACACGTCACGTATTTCATTATGATGGTATATGATTGACTGAGCAACCGGAATCCTCCATTTGGCGATATAGTCTTAGCAGTTAACTTCCAATATTTCTCATATTCGCTTCAACCAACCAAGGCAATTTTTAAATACCGGCCGGCCTACATTAACTGCCATTTTTCGGATGGGATAATACGGTCATGTTCCATATGCAACACGCTCAGGGATTACTAACGCTCGTTCTCTCAGTTTTGTCACTTTTACTTTTACCTGCGTTGCTAGACGCTAGAGTTGATATGAGCATGGAGTGATTGTTGTTGTTGTTGTTGTTGTTGTTGTTGTTGTTGTTTTTGTTGTTGTTGTTGTTAAAAACATTTTAATAACTCTGGTTCTACCTAAAAGATCTCCGAATTTGGAGTGAAGCGTGCCCGCGGGGCCCCGATGACGTATGCCAATGTTGGGCTCTACAGCACAACAGCAACAGATTTCGGATATTTTAACACATTCTTCAATAATCTATTCTCCAAACCTGGGCGGAAACTTGCCCATGTGGTCCCGAACATGAACGCCCAGTTTGTGGTCAGAGGATAAAACGCAACAGCAGCATCTTTTAGCAACATTATTGTCAGAATAGACATTTTGCAAGATATTCTAATAACTCTAATGGCGCGATCTTCTCCAAACATGGATTGATGGCTGTCTGTTCGGTCCTGAAGACGTATACTAATTTTGCGATCCAAGACTAAAATGCAACAGCTTTCAGCAATATTGTTTCCAAAATAGACACTTTTAATTTACGGGTTTTTTCGGACTTCCTTGATTTCTTCGGATTTTACAGATTTTTCGGATTTTCTTATTAGGATCACGACGAGCGTTTCTTAATCCTTGCGCGCGTTCATACGGTGTCTTGTGTTAACATTTGAGCCAAATCGGTTCAGCAGTTTATGAGGTATTCAGGATTTGATCCGATCCGGATAGCTTTATATTCGAATCACAGACACACTCGAAATCGTCTTAAATGGTAACAAAAATAGCTTAGATAACAAAGCTACATTGGCCCAACATTGACTCAATGCACGTTGTAATATTGGCCCAACATTGGCTATCTAGGTTGGTCTGACATCATCTTGTTCATTGGTATAATTCTGACACAACATGTTGTGCCCAATGCATCCACCCAATTTCGACCCAACGTACATCATATAACATTGACCCAATATTAATTATCTAGGTTGGCCCAACATCATTCGGCTCATTGGTCTAACATTGGGCCAGCGTGCATAACAAATATTGGTGAAATATGTTTATAAACTATTTGTTCAATATATTTAGCACTTTGGCAAATTAAGGGGCAAATTAAAATTTTTTAAATAATGAAAGGTGTCAACTCTTTTAATCATGTACCAAATATAACCACAGGTGTGCAAGGTATGTGATAATAATACAAATTATAGACAGATTTATTCATAAGACATTGTCAGTTTCTTAAGATAGTTTTCACAAGTTTTCCATATTGATATTGTACTACAGCATAGAGGTATTTTGAGGGATTTCGACCATTCAATTGCTTTCAGATATGGAACCACTTACTGAATAATAAGACCAATCAATTTATTCCTAACGTGGGTTTAACTAAAGCTATTATATAATGTGATATCGAGTTGTCACGTTACCTCCCTTGAGATGTGAATATTTATCATTAAAATCTCTGATCGCGCAACCTAATTATCAAATACATTGGCTTACTGATTTTAGATAACGGACATGGTAGGCTAAGCATTGCCCTAACATGTGCATGCTATGTATTGTATACGATGGCTATATTTTGTTGGGCCTGCATTGGACCAACACCTGTAATCCAACTGTAATTTAGCCACTGTTCTGACAAAGTTGTCCCCGCCCATGTATTTAACATTTATAATATACCTTGGTATATGTTTTGGGCATACATTTGCCCACACGTGTAACCCAACTGGAAGTTTGCCACTGTTCTGCCAGCGTCGGGTCAACCCGTGTATATGACATTTATAATAAACAATGACAATAAGATGTTGATCCTACGCTGGCCCAACAACTGTAAACTAGATGTTATTTGCCAGTGTTATGCCAACATTGATCCAATCCTTTATAATGAGTAATAGGCTATGGCGACGGTACCAACAAATCACCAATGTTGGCCCAATGTAGTAAAGTTATCTGAGTTATCTGGGAGCATATTTATCAATTTCAATTCAATTCAATTCAATTTATTTACACCCAGGCCACAATGTGGCATATGGGGTCCATTAGTACATACATTTACACGGTCAATGGCGATTACATTGAATGTTGATTATTATTATTATTATTATTATTATTATTATTATTATTATTATTATTATTATTATTATTACATGTATTTTTATTATTATTATTATTATTATTATTATTATTATTATTATTATTATTATTATTATTATTATTGTTATCGTCGTAGTCGTCGTCGTTATTTCAACATAATATAAGTACCTAGGTAATCAAAACTCCCTCCCGTTAGCCAATCTGAGTAATGCAATTAAATAGTGATTTGCATATATCCGTGAAACAAACCTGGTTCAGAAAAAGTTAAAATCAGATTAGCCTGCAAATTAAATGGCCATATTGTTGCAATTGAGATGAGAAATGTTGCGGATTTGAGTTGCATGTGGCTTAACCATTTGAACCCAGAAGGCCGAGTTAGAAAACTCGTTTACATTTTAATACATATTTTGGTGCATTATACACATGATGTAGAATATATCTTTCACAAAGTTATTTTAATAGAAATTAAACGTTTTTTGAAAATAGAAATTGAAAAAAGGATCAGTGGATAACACTAGTTGACATGGACTTATTATCAAATAAAGGCACATTCACACCAGAATGCTTTAAAATGGTGTTTAATTTTATACATTTAAAGGCTTTTTTTTCTAGTGTTTTGAGGGGGTCATGGTCGGGTGGGGTGGCGGCGGAATTGATTTTTCCCCTGATTTGATGAGGATGCAAACTTAATCTCTGACCCCTACTGTGAATGCCCCTGAGTCCCGCATCCTACCCCCAAGTGAAATGAAGCGATCGTCCTCTCACCCACTTTTACACTGCATCCAACACTTACACCCGCCAACAGCAGTTCATTAGGCAGCAACAGGCACCTCAATACACCTCTAGCAACATCATAATTCTTTACTTTTTTCAGTTTTACTTTCATTTCGCAACCCTTCGGGAAACACGGCATGAATAGAGGCAGGGCTCAAATACAGCTATGTGTATGCGGCCAATAAAACCAACTGGAAAAAAAATCATCAAAAGTTTATTTCGTTTCATTACATTGAGGTACAAAGTTTAAACCTCTAAACGTATGCAATTTTAACAATGTTATTTTCAAGTGTGTGCGCCTTTAAAATATGCAATACTAAATGATATTTTGCTTTTTAATCCTTTACTCCCTGATTCCAATGCCTCAATTATAATCTGTGGAATAGTTTGAAACTAATTTGATTGGGGGATGTGGCTGCCATAGGCCGGAACAACTCTCACTCAAATTAATTTCAGAATATTCAACTGTATATTACTGACATTAAAAAATGTATGCATGTGTGCGTGCTTGCGTGCTTGCATGCGCGAGTGCACCTGCGCGCGCATGCGTCTAGCCGGAGTCGTAACTCAAAAACCTCTGATATGATTTCGCTCAGATTTTAACACAATGCAGGAATTTTTCAGAAGTTGGCCGCGATCCGGATAAAGGAACATGGATCCCGACCAAATCAGGGTAAACCCTAGATCTATGCATATCTAGGAACCTACTGTTCTACAGCAAGAAACGTTATAAACATACACTAGCATGCCACAACGGTGGGTGTGATCTTACAAACTCCTGAATATCAAAAAAATGTGGACAATTCGGAACAATCCAAAAAATCTGAAAACTTTGATCAATATGACTAAAAGGGCGAGGGTCAGCAATCCTGGATCGCTGCTGTTGTTAATTTATTTGGCTGCCGAATGGATGGATCCGATCTGCCTCTGAGGTATCTAACATCATTATCAGTTATGTCACTTGTTAACATACGTCACAATAGGCTTGCACGATTACGTGATTAAATCGAAAATCGCGATTATGTTTTAAATCGTGAATTTATATGATTAAAAATTTAATAATCGAATAATCGTGAATATTTTATATTGCATAAAATATTTCAAAACCTAACATTCATTTGCTTTTTAAAGCGATCGGTCATGAAAAATTACATTTTGCTTAGTGAATGTATATCCATTTGCAGGGCAAGAGAAGACTATTTTTCAAAATGTATTACTGGAATGCCTAGTCTTCTCGTGCCCTGCAAATGGACTTTTCTAAACACCATTGCAATTTTCGTCATTGATATTCTTTTGTTGTTATGCCTTCGTAATTTGTATCCGAGCTGATTAATCGAGTAATCACGATTATTCTTTAATAATCGATCTTGATTACTCAACGCAATAATCGCGCACGCCTACGTCACAATCAATATGACGTAGTTCAGTTATTAAGGTCGCAATAGTCTGTGACGAAAGTTTCTCAATTAGATACAAATAATTTACAAATTAATAAACATTCTGTTGAATATGTTCAAAACTAATTTGACTGCTAGGCGATGCAGCCTCAATTAATTTCAAAATATTCAAACAGAATATCGGTATTGATTTCTTGAAATTTTGATTCCGCGAATTCAGGTTTCACAGTTTCAAATCGTTTCCAAAACGTTATGTACAAATTGGACTGAGTTTAGCTCGGAATGGGCGTGGTATCTCTAGAAACGCACCCATCTAATCAATTCATCTAATCAATTCATCTCATTTCCATAACAACAGCCATAGTACAGTTCAGAAAGAGCTTACCATGTTAAAAACGAATACAAATTTAACTACGTTTAAAATATTCAACAACACATTATTTATACTAGCTAACATGTTTCTGTTTACATTTTGGAAACATGCTAACATGGTAACTTATTTATGCGCTGAACTGTGGGATTCTCTCTGAACACCGCCATGACTGTATAAACTGGTGAATCGACATCCACCCGACACAAATGTCTGTTATTCTTGCTACATAAAATCTTTACATTTATTTGGAAATGGAACATTAGACATTACGCTAGTACAGAATCCATGACTCTCCGTTTTACTGTATTTTTTAATATCGCAGGTTAACTGTTTGCTTGCTGAATTTATGCAGACTACATTTTCATTAGGGTTTAACTCTGGATATGCTGAATATTTTGAAAACAATTTGACTGAAAGTTGTTGGTGGCTAAGCCCCCAACAACATTCAGTCAAATTGTTTTCAAAATATTCAGCATATCCAAAGTTATTGCCCTTTGAAATTTTTGTCTGATGGTTTGCAGAAACCAGACAGTTAAAAGAACTGACGCGTTAGCAAGCGTAATGCAAATAATAATATGTATTAGTTTTAGTTATTATCTCAACAGGAAGACTTCTTACATCTATGCAAACATGAATATCTGTGACTCTATTAAAACATCATCATCATAAGATTCAATAAAGATTTTAATAATACAATTATAACCACAGTGTTTTTGCCTTGTCTGTATATGCGTGACCAAATGCTGTAATGACAGCGACGACGACCACAGTGACGACGACGACAACGATGACGACGACGACGACGACAGCAAACACAACTGATGCGCCGCCTACTACTACTACTACTGCTGCTGCTACTACTACTACTACTACTACTACTACTACTACTACTACTACTACTACTACTACTACTACTACTACTACTACTACTACGACGACGACGACGACGACGACGACCGCCGCCACCGACGCCGCTGCCGCTACTGCTACTACTACTACTACTTCTACTACGACGACTACGACTACTACTACTACTACTACTACTACTACTACTACTACTACTACTACTACTACTACTACTACCTTTAGTTCCGCTGATTTGTCAGTCAGCTAAGCTATACAGATCACTCCCTGTCGGGAATCTGTATGTCTGTCGGCCTGTGTCTGCCTGCCTGCCTGCCCACCTGCCTGCCTGCCTGTCTGCGTGTCCGCCTGTCTGCCTGCCTGCCTGCCTACCTACCTACCTACCTACCTACCTGCCTGCATGCCTGCCTGCCTGCCTGCCTGCCTGCCTGCATGCCTGCCTGCCTGCCTGCCTGTCTGTCTGTCTGTCTGTCTGTCTGTCTGTCTTTACATTGAAAAAACGCATTGGCACAGGAATTTAATTACAAATTTCTTTACCTAAATTTGTCCTATCGAGACCAAGTTTAGATTTACTTAGAGTGGTCCCCCCTTGAGATTAGTTGGGGTAAAATGAACTTATCAGTAGGTTGCTTTAACAGGTAAAGGCTGGGATTGATCCTACATTATAGAGAAATCACACACACACGAATGCACGCCCGCACGCCCGCACGCACGCACGCACGCCCGCACGCACGCACGCACACACACACATCTGAACGAATGCACGAATGCATGCAATAACACATGCACACAGTAATACATGCACGAATGCACGCAATAATGCATGCATGAACGCATGCACGAACGAACGCACGAATGCATGCACGCACACACCCACGCACTAATGTACTCACGAATTAATGCACCCACACCTACATACACACACGCACACATACACCCACGCAAGTATAGATGCACACACGTGCAGATGTACGAGCACACCCCCACACACATACACACATACGAACAAACGCCCGGACGCACGAACGAACGAACGAACGCGCGAATGAACGCACGCACGCACGCACCCACGCACACTTCTGCACACACAAAATTAAAAGATGTCCTACGGATATGATTTCATGTTGCCCCACCATTGATTTTGGTTGGGATTAGATTTATTTAAGAATAGGTAGGGAGGGATGAAACCTTGTCATTGTTATCAGGAACTATAAGGTCTAACTTTGATCTTACTAGCAAATCTTTCAGGTTTGGATTTCTATTGTAAGCTATTACTGGTCGTGCTTTGATCGGTTCCTTTAATTTAGATTGCAACTGTGAATATTCGTCTTTCATGGTTTTTGCTAATTCAACATTACGTCTATTGTATATGAGTTGAAATGGGATAATTTTGTTCTTTTGTGATATTCCCGAATCTACATTTATTCCAAATGGTGCTTTTGTTTGGAGTGTTCTAATCCAATGGCCTTCTCGGATTTTGCGAAACGAACTCGTTTCTTCCTCACTATCGAAGGTCGGAATCTGTTCTATTGGCATGATTTCAAAATGATGTTCAACTGAATGATCAGGAAGTTGGAAATGTTGAGCAATTGGCGTATCTGCTGAGGTGTTAATATCAGAAACGTGGCGTCTAGCACGCACTCTAAATGCATTTTTTGTTTCACCAACATACTGTTTCTGGCAAAGGGCACAATTGATCAAATAGACTACATTCTCAGAATCACAATGCATATTAGTTCGGATATGATATTCATTTTTAGTTTGAAAGCTCAGGAATGTTTGTTGGTTTACAATATAGTTGTTTACTTTGCATCTATTTTTGTCGCATTTAGAAACTGATCCATCGCACATGATTGGTTTATTGTGTTTAATTTGGACAGGCTCAAACTCGGGTCCGCTATGAGGTTTTAGATTTTCAAGCTCATTGATGGTGTCTGCTTTACTTTTTCGAAGAAAACGGGCTGAATAGCCTCGTGCTTTCAAAGCATCAAACAGAGTAGAGCATGCACTATTCAGATTTTGCCTGTTGCTAGAGTTTCGAAAAAATCTTATGATTTGCGATTTGATCAAACCTTTAAATGTGTGCGGAGGATGAAATGATTTTTTGTGAAGCAGCTGATGTGAGTCTGTTGGCTTAAAGAATACTTTATATTCTAATTTTCCAGAGGAATCAAATTGAGGACCCTTATAGATCGTGACATCTAAAAAGTCAACAGATGTTCCACTAATAGTAGCTTTTAGCTTGATATTTGAATCTTGGTTATTTAAAATGCGAAAATTTTTCCAAAAGTCTTCTTCTGAATGTTGCCAAACTATGAAGATGTCATCTAGATATCTGAGGTAAAGAAGAGGCTTTTTGGTTGATTTGTTCATTGCCTCCTCTTCCCACTCCGCAACATAAATCGTGGCAAAATTTGGGCTGAATCGTTTACCCATTGCGCATCCACAGATTTGAAGGTAATTTTCACCATTAAATTGGAAATCGTTTCCTTTAAGACTTAGCTCTAATAATTTTAGAATTTCCGTGTCTGGTCGATCTGGATCAGGAAATTTGACAAAAGAATTCTTAATAGCATTGACTCCAGCATCAATATCTATATTGGTATACATAGCATCTATGTCTAATGTGACTAAATATGCATCTTTCGGAACTGACAATTTGGATAGCTTTGAAAGAAAGTGTTCTGTGTTCTTGAGAAAGCTCTTGTGTCTATTAGCAATGGGCTTTAAATAGTAATCAATATATTCTGAAATGCCATAAGACTCACTGCCACAGTCTGAAATGATGGGTCGTCCAGGCGGTGTCAATGGATCTAACCAGGTGCTGATAGGTTTATGGATTTTAGGCAAGATATAAAATGTCCGATTTTGTGGATTATTCTCACCTAGCAGATACTTTAGCTGTTTCTTATCGATGTACTTATCTGTATGCAATGAATTAAGTATTTCAATGAAATTTTGTCGGTTCTGAGGCCAAATTAAATTATCAAGTTTTCTGTAATGCCTGGTGTTAGTTAACTGCCTTTCGGCCTCGCGGATGTAGTTTTCTCTAGACATAATCACAGTTGCTGAACCTTTATCGGCTGGTTTTATAAGAATATTCTGATTTCTACGTAATTTGTTGATAGCCTGTCGTTCGAGAAATGAAAGGTTTTGCTTATTATTTGTAACTGGCAATGATCTGGCTATACCAGCAACCGTTTTTATGGTTGCTTTAATATTGTCATCAACTAGCTTATCGGGAGGGTCCCAACCAGATTTTCCAGTGAATGGTTTTGACTCTCCATTTAAATTTCGAAAATGATGGGCTATTTTTACTGAATGACCAAAATTAGCTACTTCAATAAGACCTGTGTCTAAAAGCAAATCTAATCCTGTTTTTGGTTTTGGAGTTGGTACAAAAGTTAGCCCACGATCGAGAATTGATTTTTCAGATGGTGAGAGATCATAGTCAGCTGCTAAATTGACAAGGTTTGTTCCTAATCCTATGTTGGGGGAGCTATTGCCTTGACCCACATTTAGTTTAAACTAAGTACCGTCAACCAATGGTTATAAATACAATTAGCTGTTTCTTTCGTCCAATGGATTCTATCCTTCTCAACATGAAAATTGGCATCAGAAATTTTGAGGATGACCTTATCAACGTGGCAGTTGGACTTTGCTGATTCGTTGATACGCTTGAGACAGTACCTTTGCCTGTCTGACAAGCTATCAGAGAAGTTAATCTCAGCAAAGTGCAACTCCGCATTAGGGAAGCTATTCTTAAATTCACGAGCCATGAACCGTAAATGGCTTGAGGCTTTGGTTGGATGCTCATTTTTGGAGTTGATGCCAATATTCAGTATGATCTTCTCCGGGCTAGGGCCATCCTGGTGTCGCATAGCCATTGTTCTGAAATGTGATAATGTGGCACCAGGATAGCACTCAACCTGGATGTCAGGATGGTCGTCTAAATCAATTCGGGATAGATTAGAGGACCCTATCATCAGAATCTTTTTGGTGATTCTGGGGATCCTCCACAGGCCCTTGCTATGCGATTGATGACGGTACTTAGCAAACTTCCTGTCAGACAGGTTACTATTATTCTCCATAGGAGGGAGAGGAGGCGGAGACAGAGGAAGAGGAGCAGAAGAAGGTGCGTGAGGAGAAGAGAGATGAAGCGTAGGAGGAAGAGGAGGAGGAGGGATGGAGAGAGGAGAGGCAAGAGGAGAAGATTGAGTATGAGGACCAAGAGGCGGGATTGAGAGAGGAGATGCATAAAGAGAAGAAGTTTGAGGAGGAAGAGGAGGAGGCGGGATTGAGAGAGGAGAAGGAGGAAGAGGAGAAGATCTAGTCAGAAGGTGGCGAGGAGAAGATAGTGGAAGAGATGAGGAAGAGTTGCTAGGTGGTAGATTGGGGGAACAATGAGTAACAACCCGACAACGGCGCACAGGAGGAGAATTTGTCTTTGGGAGAGCCGGCCATGACTCTGTTACATCATCAACACCAGGTGCTGGTGTTGGTGATGTATACAGATTCGTCCGCTTGGAAGTGGTAGGCGAGGGTGTGAAGGTGGTTGGTGACCGTTGTCGTTTGTTAGTCATTGTTGAATGTGAACCTGAACCTGAACTCGGTGTGGCCGCTGGTGTTGGTACAGACATCACTCTATTGTGCTCATCACTAGCTATTTCTGCCAAAAATTTCCAAAAATTTGTGATTGTCATTGTGGCCAATTTATTTCCAAAATTTTGCCTACCCCATTTCAATGCTATGCCTTTGGCTCTGTGTAGATCAAGAATTACTTTAGATTCGGCCACTTTTACCTCTGCCTTTAATTTGTCCAATTTGCTTCGATAATGTTTGATTAAATTTTCTAAGCAGCTATGAGCTGTCTGTCTGTCTGTCTGTCTGTCCGTCCGTCCGTCCGTCCGTCCGTCCGTCCGTCCGTCCGCCCGCCCGCCCGCCCGCCCGCCCGCCCGCCCGCCCGTCCGTCCGTCCGTCCGTCCGTCTGTCTGTCTGTCTGTCTGTCTGTCTGTCCGTTCGTCCGTCTGTCTGCCTGCCTCTGTTTCTGACGGACTTATCTACGCCATTCATTACGTAGTTGAATTGACGTCAGCCTATACGTGACATGATTATAGCATCATATATTTTAGTCCGAGAGCTAAGTAGATTTTACTTGACATGAAAGCTACAAAAGCTTTGTCATGTCGGTGTGGTACAGGTGGCTAACCTGACGCCAATTCTTAAGTGCAGCTGCTGGTGGATGGTGGTGGGGGCGCCATTCAAAGTACCCCAAACTGGTGTTATTCGACATGGAGACTACAGGACCAACTCATGTGCCAAATTGTAGGGTGATCCACACTGATTACAAATCTGCAACTGAGGAAGAAATTTTCTGGAGGGGAGGTCATTTAAGACCAGTATTAATTAGTGATAATTAGGCCTTTATTTGACATGTAAGCTATCAAGCTGAAATCACATACAGAATGCACGGAATGGTCCCCTCATCAATAAACAGCAAGCGGAGAATAGAATATGTTGTGGTAATGCCACTTAAGAAGACGTCAATGGTCAGGGAGTGAGCGTTTCATACACGTAATTGCTTAAGTAGCACTTAATTAGAACGTGTCACATGATAGACACATAATCTTGTCAATGAAAGCTAAATCGGTATAGCATGGCTTCATGAAAAGAAGTAAAAATTGTTATGCTCTTGCCATTTCCTTTGATCTCAATTAACGAAAACATTTTATAATGTAGGCCTACCTATTTGATTCACTGCCATTTGACATGGCAACTACACAACCGTCATCTAGACTACAGTGACTGCAGTTCCGTAATCAACATTCACGACATTAAGAAAAAAAATGTATGCTGGGCGGTCACATAAGAACAGGCAAAAATGCGATTTGCACTGAATGAACTTTGACGTAGACGAGCAGCGGAGTGTACAACATAGTGGCACACACATGTAATCTAGAGTGGGCATGACTATTGCGGACAAATTAGTGGTCGTAAATGTGCAATGTAAGGGAAGGGAAGAATGGATAAAACAAACAGTGTGCATGCCCGAGTTGATGTCATAACTGAAGTATTTGCCAGTATGTGAGGGCATTATCATTTCACCCACATCACGTAGGATTACTATGCATCAGTATACTTAGGGATGCAACTAGGGGCACAGTAGAAAATTGTAAACTCCAAAATTCAAACGCCATACAAAGGAAAGTAAAACCAGGCGAACAGATAAGTCTAGGAAAAGCAATGAAGTCCATTCCTGGTAGCATAAATTTGGTTGAGATGTTAAACACATTTTGGTATATTATCAATTACCACACGATTGGGGCACTGGATTTATCCTGATCAGATACCATTCAGGGTTCGGAGCAGACCGGGTGAGGTGCTTTTTTATTATCAGGTATTAGGTTTGGCATTTGACAATTTTGATGAACTGATTGAGACATAGTCAAGAACTGATTCTCATCATGATACAATGAGTATCTTGTATCGAAACAAAGATGCGGCAGGTACAAACATGCATATTAATCAAGTTGCGCCATCAACATCACAGCTAGGAAGATGTCATGCTCGAGAGTAACCCCAACCCCCCCCCCCCCCTTGAGCCATACCAAAGAAAGATCCGTATTATAGGCATATTTTATTAAGAAACCAGCGATGTTGACAACCGTCCTGATAGTCGGAAGCAAACTTAGTCTAGACCAGAATCTGGTATGAATGATATGTCATGCATTGCATATGGCAAACATTGCAATGCTTTGCTGTGTTCAGATACATATCCAGACAATGGCAGACCACAATGTCATGCACATGAAAAACATGATGTCTTGATCAAGACGAAAACATCACTTAATGTTATGCAAGATACATTACGCTCCAAGAAGTTATATGTACAAACGTGTGATCAGCAAATCAGTGCTGTAACCTGTGATCTGCCATTCTGCTAAGCCAGTCATGTAGTCGCCCTGATTCTCCAAGGTCTCCATCCTGCACGCAAATAGCATTCGTCAAAGCTCTGGAGATTCTGGTCTATGCATCTGGCAGCCCAGAAATTCTTAAAGCCACAGATATACTAGATGATGGATTCCTGTCAAATGGATTCTGAGTGACAAGCACATCAATAAATACAAATGGTTGCACCCGATACTGGCATTGCCATTTGAACTGCTTAGATTCCAAGTGGTCCTGTGTACATTTAAAAACAAAAGTGGAGTTGAATGGTTGTTCTTTATGTTGTTGCAAACAAAACCAGCTGAAGAGACATGGACACAAATAGACACTTCGCCTGTGTTCACAAGGTGTGTCACGTCATACAATGAGTATGTTGAACAAATCCGATCAGTGGCACTGGGACAAATTGCCAAATTATGGATGATTTGCATCGACTTTACCCACATCCTCCGCCTTCTGGTGTGAGTAATTCGAACAATGTGGATCTCGTCACCCATGCACTAACACCATTCGTCCACATGCTGTTTGTTATGAACCATGTCGATTACTCACAGTGGCTCACAACGTTTCAGTTGGATTTGGTAAGTTTGGACTGTACTACAATGCTTTTACAGTTAAAAGTACTGAGAAGACATTCTGTAGATGTATTGTAGATATTAAACTGAAAGAGAAAGTAGATTCAGATTCTACATCCAGATAAACTGGCATATCATCCATAATAAAAAATCGCTGGATATTAACTAAGTCCACCAGAGGAGTAATTATATCAATTGTATTGTCAATGACTGTACTCAGATAGCGGGCATAAATCACAACTGAACGATTTCTAGTCGAAATCAGAAAGGACACAACAGATGTGCATGATAGTGTAAACCAGATAAAAGACTCATTCAATGGATTTAAGTGCACTGACGTATCGGATAGGCCATACAGCGTCAGCACCGGTAAAGCAGCGACAAATTCCATTAACCCATGTTTACTAGCCATCCGAGAGAAAGTGGAGCGACGTTCAAAAGGATTTGTTGATGCCTCCACTGATCCAATTAGGTTTTAACGGCCAATCAAATGTTAGAAGCTCGGAACATTCAAGGACAATGGCACAGTAAATAGATGGAACATAGACAAACGTGTTGCGTTACCCGTGTGTGCGCGTGGCCTTATGGGACGTCTGATTATCGTTGTTTGCCAGAGAAAGTCTGATTTGTAACAGACATTTGCTTTTATCCACTCAGCATGTGCACTCTGCAGCACAAACGGTTGTAGCTATGGTCAGCACACAGAGGGAGCACTCTTCTGGAACTATTAGAGAACAAGGTTCCCACTGTCCCACAAGCTCAGTTGATACCTATCTTGTGTATTGTATATTCCTGCTACATATTGTTCCACCACGTATTTTGAAACCGATTGGAGTCTTGCCAGGTGGCATTGTAAATCAAGGCACTACCCTTACCCGCCGTGGAATGCATCTCATCTTTGACGCATATCAAGTCCTGTAAATAAAAGACTGTGGAAGGCCATACATACAAGTGAGAATACTCTGTATCTGGATCTGAACAGCACTGCCCTAGAAATATCTTGGATTTTATAAAGTTAAGATCATCCAAATAGCAGCCACCAAAATTCCTGGCAATAGAATCTGAATTTTAATAGTCGTAATTTAAGGGTGACTTCTGTGTCTTTCGCTTTTTCGAGCATGCTACATTTTCTACATGACAGATGGGAAGGTCATGGATGAAGAAGTGGAAGCGTTGAAACACAATCAGGACGGAGATGACACCTTGATTCGCAGTGGTGTTAGTCACATTGACATGAAAAATGTGAAGAACATAGCAGTCAAGGCATCAGATCCAATGAGAGATGGCTCATAGACAGCACTCCAATTAACATTGAAGTCTTGGGAACTTCACTCTATCAAGGACTACCTAGATACTGTTCATTTATGGGACCATAATCTGCCTTCTTAAAAAATGGGAAGAAATATATATGGATGCCCAAGACGCATTTGCGTTGGAATGGATTCAGTGAATGTAATTATGTCCTTCACTGCATAAATGTATGGAGGCGGCAGCGACAAATCCTGTGGAGAATCTTCAGGTCACGAATGCAGTCATGATAGCTGCGTGCTAATCCGACGTGTACTCGCAAATCCGAGGTATACTTGCAAATCTGAGGTATACTTGCAAATCCGAGGTATACTTGCAAATCCGAGGTATACTGGCAAATCCGAGGTATACTTGCAACTCAAGCGTGTATTTATTGTCGCTAAAATGTGGACGGCCAACTGCACAAAATATGTGGGAGATGCCAGGACAAGCCTATGATATCATAAGATTTTATGGACCGCAGATACGTCACGCTATTATTTCTGATGAAGGAGAACCCAAAACTGATGCCAAGGATAATGACAACTATAAACCACAATATCTCGCAATCCAATGAGTATAACGCACGGTACCTTTTAGTTTCAGATCTCAGATTTCATTTACAATACGTTTCCTAGTATCATAAGGCAATAGAAATTCATGATATGATGAATTCACTGTTTGGTTTTCGTGCAAGAGTGCTTTGGGTTGAGCTTTATGCCTATGTTACTTAATAATCCAGGTGTTATCGGTGTACACCGTCCACCGCCCAGTAGCTTCAGTGTTTCTTTCCAATCAGATTAACACTGTTAATTGCCCTGTTATTAAGTGAATTCTCCATCACAAATTGTATTCATAACTTGTTGTTTATTGATGGGGTGTGGGCATTCTCTACATTTAAATCCGATTTCAGTTTCTGAGCTTATATATCAAATAAAACTAGTTGAAAGGTCATCTAGTGCAAATTGAGGATTTGGGCCCGTGCTTAAAAGACTTTCCCATCCTAAATTATATTCTTACGGTGGCAATACCCTATATTTTCCACGTGGTTTCAGTTTTGTAGCTCTCATGTCAAATAACAGTGTACATTTTAGCAATAGAGTCAAATAGGTAAATTTGTTAATGTTTTCGTTGATGGACATCAAGAGAAATTGTAACAGTATAAAAATGTCTACTTCTCGTGTATCCATGATCCACTGATTTAGGTTTTATTGACAAGAGTATGTGTCTAATATGGAAGCACGTTCTAATCGAGTTCTAATTATATAATTAGGTGGAAGAAACGCATAGTTCCTGAATTTGACCTCTTCTTAAGAGGCCTTAGCACAATATATTCTATTCTTAAGTTGTTGTTGATTGATGATGGGACGATTCCCTGCATTCCCTATGTGATTTCAGTTGTGTAGCTTGCAGGCCAAATAACGGTCTAATTAACACTAACTAATGTTGTTCTTAAGTCACCTCCCCACCAGAAAATGTGTTCTTACGTTGCAGATTTATAATCTGTGTGGATCACCCTGCAACTTGGCATGTGAATTGGTCTTGTAGTCACCATGGCAAATAAACCATTTAGTGGTACTTGGAGTGGCGCCCCTCCCCCATCCACCACCACCCGCACTTAAGAAGAATTGGCTTTCTCGGGTCAGATTCGCTACCTGTACCGCACCAAGCTTCTGTATCTTCCATGTCAAATAAAAACCAACTAGCTCTCGGACTATTGGGTTGGATTCACCAATTGTGTATATATAGCATGGGACGCAATGGAGAATTTTGGGGTATCACATTTTCATATTTAAAGCTATTGACTTCTGACGCTGTGGATGTTTATAATCCTACCTTGCGGCGTAGGCTACCAATCATAAATGAACTAGATCTGTCTGACCTAAATTCTGGATAATATAGGTCAAATCTTGAAATCAATGTTATTTAATTATCATCCAGGAATAAGTTTCAAGAGTTTTTTCAAGGAGAAACGAAATTTGAGGCGTGGGTGCATCGTAGGCTATCGGTTTCTCTGAGATCAAACTTCACCAGCGTGGCTTACATGTCACGGTTTACAGAACATCAGGGAAAAATCTTGTCCAGACCATTGTTTTAGGATTTGTTTACATATCGTCACCAAATTTGGTGTTGGATGCAACATGGCATAGAAGTGTGTAATGTTTCAGAAAATACGTTAGGCTTACCTATTTTCATAGCTCAGTGAACATCCTCTTATATTCTTGTCCAGTTTTTAGTGTTTTATATACAATACTTAATGTTAGTGCATGGATGTACGGCAGATGAATATCCCGTCATGTCTCAAACATCGCTCAGTCTGAGTTACTTTCACCGGTTCACCAAAATCATAAATTATTGTCTGTGTTGTAGTTTCAGGAGATTTTCCTGTATAGTGTATACGGTAACCAATCTTGTCCTACGGCTACATCTTGACCTAAAATTGTGTCATGTAATTATATACTGTAACTCAATACAGAAGCAACATGTGTAGATGCCACATAGCCAGCTCCCTACCGCCACTCCACACACCCCACGCCACGTCCACCTCTACCACGCCACATCACTCTCAACCCCGCTACCAAAAGGAGATCATACAGTGGGTGCAAATTTACAAAATAGCTTTGCTAGCTCACATTTGTACTATTAAGCAGCATAGTGCAGATGTACGACGCTGCCTTCATCAATGGTGGTGAGAATTCTTGTCGTAGTTGCTTATATAATGTTAACGCTGATTTTTGCAATGATTCAGTAGCTTCAAAATGGTTTTCCAATGCTCACTGTTCATGTGGTGTACGTGTCTGCGTGCGTGCGTGTGTGCCTGCGTGCGTGAGTGGGATTAATAATCACGTGACGACCATTTGAATGGTAGCATCAATTGATCACTATCAGAAATAGTGGGGGTAGGGATCCGATCTGTCACTCATGTATCTAACATCATTATAAAATATGTTAGCTGACGTCGCAATCAAAATGACATAGTTCCGTCACGAAGCTGGCAATAGATTGTCGCGAAAGTGGTCGAATTCAGGTGTGTGGGGCCATAAGCTGCAACAGCTATCAAAAAAATTAATTTCAGAATAGTCAACAGCAAACCTTTATAGTTACAGAATTCACAGTTCCAAGTAGGCCTATATAAATCGATCACAGTACACGCAAAGCGTTGGTGGAGCTTAGCTAGAAATGGGCGGGGCATAACTAGAACTGGATCCCACTACTTCTCATATATGTTCATAAATTAGCAAAGTAAGATATATGGTGTATGTTGTAATGTTTACGCTGGAGTAAGTAAATCTGTTTAAAGATCATTATTATTTGAAGAGATTGTGTATCGAGAATATACATGATTATCGACGTATCGATTTCATGTCGAAAACGTCCAACCCGGTTCTTTGCAGTGGTCTAGCTGAATGTCCATTTTCAAGCCAAGAGAAAACTATTTTTGACAATTTACCACTGGAATGACTGGCTTGATAAACGAGCCGGCCATTCCAGTGGTAAAATTTCAAAAATATCTTTCACTTAGCCTGCAATATGGACATTTAAATGGCACACATTTAGATAATTGACCAAATTTAGCCATTAAAGGGTTAAATCTTATACCCTGATAACACCGGTTACTGCGCGGGGACTTTATCAATATCGGACTAATACAGGCCAGTATTGATCATGTATCGGCCCAGTAACCTGCGTTAACAAGGTTTGTTGTCTCGACATCTTTTACCTGCCATTTCTCCCATCCCGGCCGCTTGCTTACGAAATGATGTTGTCAAAACACGCTTCGAAAAAGCAAATGTCGGTATCACCAACAAAGGACTAAGTACCCAATCGTATCAGCAAAACAAAATGAAGCAATCCAGGTTTAGGTATGCCCCGCCCATACCTAGCTAAGTTCTACCGACGCTTTGCCCCGTGTTGGAATCGATCCATGCACCGGCTGAATCTCAATTTCCAGAAAACTATACAGGTAAGCTGTTGATATTTTGAAACTAATTTGACTGGGTGCTGTTACTGCCATGCCATTCAAATTAGGTTTCAATATATTCAACAGTCCGGTTTTTTAGCTAATAAAGACAGACAATTCGCACAGTAACGTTAGCCCGTTATCAGTTAAGGGTTCGGGCTGAACTTAGTTACGAACGCACTTTTAGCTATCCCCCGCCAATTGCTTTGCGCCCGTTGGGCCGATTTAAATACTTTGAATCTTGACTTCCCAGAATCCCATTTTCATGGTACTATATATGCACCTAAGCTGTTGATTTTTTTAACTAGTTTGCCTGGAGGCTGTTGCTGCCTATGGTAACAGCAACGCCTTGACACATTAATATCAAAATATTCAACCGAATGTTTATTATATAGTAAAGGCATACAATTCGTACAACTGTCGGACTAATCCAGGTTCATGACGGAGCATTGTCTGTCAATTATGATTGAGACGTGTAACTATATGTAGCGACATATTGGATTCATCCATTGTTTCGTACATCAGAACATGATGGCTATCGACCAACTAGGATTCAGAATGTACAACCTACGCTTTTCAAGATTCAAAACAAAGGGAATGCCAAGAAAAGCGCGGATAGAGCTATCGGCCCCCAAGTAACCCCGTCTGGCAGCGGACACAAATCTTCATCTCCCAGTGACACACACCGTCGCGCAACTTAGCATCAAAGGGTGCAGCATATTCTCTGAGATAATGACGTCGGGTTTTATATTCTTTGTTCTCTGAGTGCGTGATCTTCTATAAATGGCTCCATAAAGCACTACTTTATTTACACTACAAGTATTATATATATATATATATATATATATATATATATATATATATATATATATATATATATATATATATATATATATATATATATATATATATATATATATTCGCATCTATCATCTAAACTATGTATAAAATAAAATAATCATAATATCGCTGGAAGGCCAGCGTTTATCTGTATTGATAAGTTTATAATCGCGTTCTGTGTCACTCCAGCAAATAACACGTAACACGTCTTAGAGAACCACCACCTGATGAACCACCAGATTTTAGTTACAAGTCAGCTTCAGGCCAGTGTTGTATAAGCAGACGATGGCGATATTCTAATACCTGTGTTATTTTGATTATTTAGAGGTACATCTATCGTCTGATCCCAAACATTCTGCGGCAGCATTAAGTGGTTCGACTTCTCGCAAATCAAATTTCCAGTATATCCATCCATAATCAACTACGTGACCTGTATACTGACGTCATAATGATGAAGTCATGTATGATTCGAAATAGTCTGTCTTTAGCGCGTAATAGTCCGACACGTTGTACGAATTGTACGTCTGCTATTTAATAAACCAGCAACAGCAACCAGTCGAATTAGTTTCAAAATATTCAACAGCTTACCTGCATAGTTTTCTGGAAATTGATAGTGAGGTAGTTAAGAGATCGATCGATCCAAACACGAATGTAGTGTGGGTGAAGCTTAGATAGAGATGGTCGGGCCATGGCTAAAACTGGAAAGTTCCATTGAAACCAAGCATTGCAACCAGAAACGAGTCATCAGAGACGGAATGCCTATATATCTTTGTATTTCAGAGTATATTTAATTGTATTGTAAAGATAATTCTAGAGACGATACCATAAAGATTTCAAACTAAAATTGCAAATACTCAATCTTACAAGATGAATAAGATTAGCATAACGATGCGCGGCTTGAACCGGACTGAATTCCCAGTATTCGCCACGCCAGACCCATCATATAGTGCATCTGACCTGCGCCTTTTGGCCTCTTGGAAAGCATATTTCGACATCCCAAAATGGCTGAGCAAAACCATCCCTGTGGCATCTTTTGCAGTTGGAGCCGTAGCAAATATGTTTACTCTAGTTTACTTTATTAGAAGTGGAAAGTCCCGTGTACCGCTATTTACATTATTCACAAGCTTGGCTATCTGTGACCTGCTCACGTGCCTCGCTACATGCAGCCTCGCCCAAGGCGTGTACCCAGACATAATTTTTCCAGTAGCCGCAAAGCAGCTGGCTATAATGTCCCATTATATTGTAGCTGTCGCATTCGGTGCTAGTGTCTTGCATCTAATATTTTTAGCATGTTTACGGTATTATCAGTTGTGTTATCCGCTAAATGCCAAAATTCACGTAACATTCACATGGGTTCTGAGATGGTGCGTGGCGATGTGGGTGATAGCGATCATAATACATATAGCATGGCCATTCCACAGAGATGTCAGAACGATTTCTTACAACAACCGCACAGTATCCCTGTTTATATTTACGGGAAATATGCAAGTGAAGAACATACTAGCGTCTATGTTCTTACAAGTGATTCCATTGTTTATTATTGCCGCATTGCATTTATTGAAAATATACAAAATGATAGTAAAATATGATTTACAAAACAAAGGCGGTCGTAACGTAAGTTCTAGAATGGCGGCTTTGATTCTCATTGTATTTGTTCTATCAATGGTAATGAGACTTGCGCATGACTTTTCCCACGTTGTTCTTAGATTTCCCAATCAAGCTTTTCACAAATTATTAGTGATCACAGCAGCTCGAATCCAATTTTCAAGTAGTATTATTAACCCTTTTATATACACCCTCGGATCTGCTGACATGCGCAAAGATATCTGTAAAACCTTCTGCACATACAGCAATACTAAAAAGTAGCATCTTCAGAGGTGCAAAAATCCCTGAAATGGCACAAGTACATATTTATTATTCACATTTTGGAGTGGTGTATGTCGTTGTAGCGATTCTGTTCTACTTCTAGATCGTATAACGAATAATAATAATTATCATAGTTATAATATTATAATACTAGATCGAAACATTTGAATTAGCAAGAACAAATGCTTTGCCAATGTAAGTAATGTGGTGTTGAATATTCTCAAACTAATTTGACTTGAAGGTGTTGTTACAAGTTTCTGTTGAAGTTGTTTCAAAACATTCAACAGCTTACCTGTATAATTACCTAGAAATTGTGATACTGGGACTCTATGGATCATAGGGTTAACCAATATTTTCCAGACTGTGCAGTTGCAACGTGTGGACAAATCTTACATCCCTGCTAGCATTGCGTACTTGGTCAGTACTGGCCAAAGGCATATTCCCTTTACTATGTTTAAACATTAAGCAACGACGACGATGACGATGAGCTACTGTGTTCTGGAGCTGAAGAAGTGAAAACTTCTTTAAGCTGCAATCAGTTTTTCTTTAACCTCTTTCACCGCGTTTTCTCCACTATGCGCCTCATGACCTCCGCTAGGTTTGTTCTCGGCTTTAGTCGTCCTAGAGTACCTCGTTTGAGGTCTGATCGCAAAACACGTAGCGAGTTGATGTTGTGGTGTCCTTTGCGTGCCTGATACCTGTTGACACCTACCGCTGCTCTCTGAGCAGGCGTATTGTGTGACATTCGAAGAACATGTCCGATGATAGACTATGCCAGTTGCCCTACCCTCACAGCTAGTTGCTCTGGGTTAGGCAGTTGCTGCATTTGGTCTTAGACTGTGTGACGCGCGATGATTTGTAATGGCTCGCAGTAGTGTGCGGTGACATGCATTAAGCTTGTTCAATAGAGCTGTTGGAGCTGCCTAGCTGTTATAATTGCACAGCATTATGGAAACACATGTAGCATCATATAGTTACGTCTTAACTTTCATGACGATTTTGGAGCCACGAATCCACACATTCCAACAGGAGTGGAAGGAAACATTTACTGTTACACGGCGGGTTCTAATTCCGGTATAGCTACAGAGGAGGGAAGACAAAATTGTGCTCCTTCTCCAGCTCTTAGTTTCCCGATGGGAGTGGGAGTATCGTCATTATTCATTTCTGTGGTGTCGGATAGGTGTACGTGAATGAACTCTGTTTTGGTTTCATTCACCAGGAGGTTTGACAGCCTTGAGCTGTTCTGCAGCTATTTGAAGTAGTATGTTAAGCGAGCCTTTCTTCTCGTCGATAAAGTTGACATCGTCTGCATACTCCATCTCTAGTGATGTACCTATCATTGGGACTGGAGGATCTGGTCTTGTGGAGTGTTTTCGAACAAATGATAGAGCTGCGGTGAGGTACTAAGTGAAGAGTACTGGTGATAACCATCACCTTGTGGTCATCCTATTGATACTTCAAACTGGGCCTATACCAGGCTAATACGGCCAGCCATTCGTTCAGTGCCAGTTCAGTAACCCGTGTTAACTTACAAATGGCCAATCTTGGAACGATGCCATCTGTCACTGAAGTACCAGATGTTATAATCAATTCACTTTTCCAGAGTACCCACCCATCATATGACGTCATAATGAACTGCGTGAAGTGTACAATGATATCATAATGAATGACGTCATGAATGACGTCGATAAGTACGTCACGAACGCATATTTGAAGACGGTCTATACGTTGTTGTACAAATTGTTTGCTTTTACTATTTAATAAATATTATGTTGACTATTTTGAAACAAATTTGACTGGGCGCTGTTGCTGCCATAGGCAGGAATAGCAACCAGTGAAATTAGTTACAAAATATTCAATAGCTTCCCTGTATAGTTTTCATGAAATTGATAGCTAGGGCATTTGGGGATCGATCAATCCCATCACGGCGAGGTGTGGGTGGAGCTTAGCTAGTGATGGGCGGGGCATAGCTAAAAATGGAAAGGTCCATTAAGTCACTAGTTAGCTGTATACCTAGTTCGCTTGTTGTTTTTTAGAACTCCAGTGGTGCTGGTGGCCGATGATTCCGTACAGTTGAGTATTTTTATTAGGGCTTCATTCGGATCGGAGCTGACACCGAACTTAGTTATCTGCTCCCCGAGAGCTGTTTGTATGACATACGTGTGTCAGTATCGCTGATGAATTTGGGTAACTAGTTGTTTCCTCTACCAGCTTGTATGTTATCAGCGGCGTAGCAAGGTGACCGGGGCCCCTGCAAGACTTATTTCAATGTCCCCCACGCACGCACGTACTCACGCACGCGCATGATGAAAGCGACGAAGGCGACAAATTATGAAATGCAGATGTTCTCAAAGGGCATCTCCGACATCTCTGGTGGTAAATATTGGTCGTTGGTCCAGTGAAACGTTTTTATATTTCGCATAATATTTTTTTTCTTTCTGAGATCTACAAAACTTTTGCACAATGGCCCATACCATACCAAAATGCAGGTATATTAGTCATAGAACCTAACTACGAATACTTAAAATGTATTGTAAGACACTATGTAATTTTTTGTAACTAATTCGACTGGAACCCGTTGTTTGAGGCAGTCAAAGTAGGAACAGAATATTCAACTGTTATTGCTTATTTCTCTTCCTAGAATGAATATTCCCTAAATATCTAGGCTGTCGTTCCCACATGGAGCAATATACAAGGACACCTTTCTCAAATACCCACGCAGTTGATATATTTTTAATCTGGCAGACGTGAGGTCGAAAGTGTCTATTTTGGAAACGATGTTGCCGAATGCTGTTGCTGTTGCGTTTTAGCATTTGAGACAAAAATGGCACATGTCTTAGGGAGCCACGGGTCGACAGCCACATAAGTTTGTATAAGATCGTTCCAGTAGAAGCAGTGTTACTGAAAAATGCGTCAAAGGGTTCATTTTAAGAACTCTGTTGCTGAAGAATAGCTCTTGACGCAGATATTGTAAGTGGTATACATATTTAACATTCCACCGAAGTTTGGAGAAGTTTCCTTCCGTAGAACTAGGGTCATTATATCAAAGACGTCTTCAGAACAAGAGCATTAAGAGGGACAACAAGCAGCAGTCTACGACTCCATTCTCACATTAACCCTTGGATTTAGCGACGCGAGTAAGAATAAATGGCATGCTAGGCGGGCTGCCCCCTACCCCATCAGATAATTTTGCATTTTTAGTGTTCATTTCATGATTTCTGATTTCTTACTATTGTACCTGTGTGAATACGATGGTATTTCTCCTAATGAACACCACGTATCATCAATGCCTAGCGGAAATGTAGCTCCTCTTTTAATCAATTAGTCCAAATATGTTCACGTTTATAACAAATCCGGTCACAAAATATATAGCAATGGTCATTGCACCATCTTTTAGGCTACAGACAGGCATATTAAAGATAGCAAGGCATTGACGTGTGGAAGCCCGAATAAGTTTCTTTTAGACTCTCCTGCTCGCCCCCGCCTCCAAGCACTCTGTCTCTCTCAAAATTTTTTCTTCTTCATAGAATGAGAGGGCCCTTTGAATTTCTTGGCCTTCCTGATGCTGCGGTGGCTGCGGGGTTGATTGCTACACCGCTGCCTTTTACGGCGTTTATACATTGGGTAGAGCTGGTTCCTCTGAAGCTGTGCAACGACTTGCTTGTAGTTAGAATTGAGGTATACACCGCCATAGGAATGAGCATCCCGAAGTAGCGGCTTTGCTTCTGTTTTACATAGTGTGAAGTATATTTGACTGAAGGCTGCTGTTGTCGCCTTAGCGCCTGTTGGGGTGTTGAGATCAGCAATGTGTTCTATCCATGTCGTCCAGTGATGTCATATGGGTCATATGCTGTCTATGCGAAACTTAGTGGCGGTGCGTTTTCGCGTTGACATAGCCATGTCAATGAATACAATGCGATCACTGACGTATCCAAAACTAATAACAAGGTACAGGTGCCTGGATCCGATTACGAAGCCCAAACGCCGATATGACTACTAACTTGGGGCCTTTCAAAAGTTGGTGCTCTGAGTGGGCAGCTACTTTGGTCTCTTGAATGCATGTAATCTCGATATTATTGCGTTCACAGTCTGCACCTACGCTTTGCATCTTTGATGTTGCAGTCAGAGCACATGCATTCAACGGAGCGATGGTAAGCTCCTGAGAACATTGTATTGTCTGAAGTTGTCGAACACAGTTTCTAGTTTGATGAAGGTTGGACATGATCAGAGGATGTCAGCTCGCAAGCATTAATGACATACTTTCCCAACAGAGTTGAAATATCCACACACGAACAGTTGCCGTTTGGCTGGTATAGTAAGGTGGAGCTCGATTCTACATAGAAAGAATCTAATATTGATGGTCTCTCTTTGGGGTTTTCAGCAGTTGGGCCATATGCGTTGACTATGCGACACTGAGTGGTGGTGGGTTTTCGCGTTAGTATACCTGGGTCGATGAATGTAATGTGATCACTGACGCATCCAAAACTAATGGCATGGTCTAGAAGCCTGGGTCTGATTCCGAAACAAAGACGGTGATTTGTTGTCTGAAAATAGTTGTTGTTGCGGCCTGTCTTAAGTTGCTTTTCTGAGTGGGTAACTACTTTGGTCTCTTGAATGCATGTAATATCGATGTTATTGTGTTCACAGTCTGCACCTAAGGTTTGCATCTTTGATGTTGCAGTCAGAGCACGTACATTCCACGTAGCGATGGTAAGTTTTTGGGAAGATTGCATTGTTCGCAGTTGACAAACACAGTTTCTAGTTTGAAGAAGGTAAGACATGATCAGAATTGGCTCTGAGTGCGAAGGTCAGCCAGCAAGCCTTGATGACATAGTTTCCCAACAGAGTTGGTTTCCCAACAATGTTAGTACTTATGGAGGAGACCGTTGTGGAGGTGTCATCTTTCTCCCCATGAAATCATCACCCACCAGTACCATCGGAAAACTAAAGAACAACCACCTAGCTAGGTATACTGGTGACCCAGCAAAACGGAAAGCACTGCGGCTGTGCATCATTCAAAGTGGCCAAAGTGAAGACCGCACCAAAGTACGCAGATAATACAATAACACTCTGTCACAAAATGTTTCTGGCAGCCAGAGCCCTAAGAGTTACTGACTACACTCCACCACTCGCTGTACACAACTCTGAAGGACACTTTATCGGGACTAGCCATGGAAAAGCGGACGCAATTCGAGAATGGTTCAAGTAACAGTTCACAGACCACGATGATGAGCCCTTGCACACGTTTCCAGGTGGCCCCTGACCATTACTAACATCAAGTAAAATAGCAGACGTTGAGAAAACACTGAACGCCCTGAAAATGGAAATGTATCCGGATCGAATGCTATGAGCAATGAACTATTCAAATACATAAATGTTAATATCTCAAAACCGATCACGCACCTAAGCCTTTAGGAATCACTAGTCCTTCCCATCAACGCTGTAGGCCAAGGCATCCTTTTCACGCTACCTAAGCTTAATATTTTGAAACTAATTTGAGTGGAAGCTGCCATAGGCAGCAACTGCTCCAAGCCACATTAGCTTCAAAATATTCAACAGTGTATCTATATATTTAACTTGAAAACGGGATTCTGAGAAGTCAGGGTTCAATGTACATAAATCAATCCCAACACGCGCAAAACGGGAGCAGAGCTTAGCTACAAAATCGGCGAAGTATAGCTAGAAATAAATCTCTTTATTACATTTTTCTCTAACAGACACTTGACTGTTTTTCTTTTTTTTAAATATATGCATTTGCTTCACGTGTAGGCATATACATTTAGCGACGAACAATATCTTACACGTTTCCCTGGTTCCTATCATAGATTGACAGGATAATGATGTATAAACCCCATCTTAGTCTACTAACGAACGTACTGTAACAGAACTGTTGTCGGCTTAGCTTTTCTTCGCTCTGATAGTTACTGCGTTGATATGAGCGTATGCCAGCCTTTGTCAATGGCTGTTATTTAATCAGACTTGCTGATCTGTCATCAGTTTGTCAGGAAATGCAACTATTACACGTATATCGCCATTTTTGCCAAGCTTACTATTTCTTGTTGTCCGCGTTCGCAGAAAAATAACATTTGCATTGTAAAGACAGAAAACCCTATCACAAATTATGCAAATGAATTAATATGATTCGTCGTTATTCAAAACCCAATCAGATAGCTTGATTTCGTGCAATGGACATGAAGCAATTTGATTGGGCTATCCCTAATATCTCATTTGCGTACGTTGAAGGACGGTAACAATGTAGACCCAGTTAATTTATTTTCATAATATTCAACATGATGTTTATTAATTGGTACCGATAATTCAATCAGAGACAGACAATTCATACGCTTCGTTAATTTTTCAGTGTTCACGATGGAACAAGATACGTCACTATGTATTGTGACTTCAGCCTACGCGTGACGTCATTGATTATGAGTTCATATACTTTAGTGATAGATCGGATCCCTCAATTGCTCAAGAGGTTCATATGATATTGAAATCCTTGAAAACGAACTTGATAAAATACTATTAGACAAGGCTGAGAGTGACGTATGTGCAACCAGCAAGTTTATTCGAGTTAAATTTTTGCATACAGAGGCCATCACTGATGAAAAACGATTGGTACCATATGAGCACCTCTTGTCTTTACCAAATATGGACATGTTTTTGTCAGATTTGATCAACCACGAGGCCGACCATATCAATAATGGACACAGCTTTCGAAGCAATCATAGCAGACCAACAAATTACCATTCATAATATTGCGTTCGTGGCTCTCTATTATTTTCTATATGTTATGTGCGAATCAATTTGGGTAATTAGGCCACCAGTGGTCAAATGTTGCTTGAAATCTGGCAACTGTGCATTTCTGTGACTTACATAATTATATTATCCTTCCTGAGTGTGGTCTTTTCTTTATAATCGACCTTTTCCATCAATCATATGACGTCATAATTGACTACGACGTGTAGGATTACGTCATAATTAATGGCGTAACAGATGCTTAATTGATGACCGGCTAATTATATGTGTTTACTATTTAATAAACCTGCTGTTGAATATAATTGTGAAACTAATTTGACTGTGCACCCAGTCAAATTCCTTTCAGAATAGTCAACAGCGTACATGTATTGTTTTCTGAAAATTAATAGTCTGACAGTTCAGGGATCGATCGATCGATCCCAACACGTCGAAGTGTGGGCTCAGCTTAGCTAAAGATGGCCGGGTAATAGGTATAACCGGATTCTTCCATAGGGTAAGCATTAATACACAAGCAAATCAATCAAATGAGGTTATGGCTTCCTCTTGCCCACCATCTTCTGTGCTGCCATATGCAACAGCACCCACACAAATTAGTTTCAAAATAGTCAACTGCTTACCTGTATAGTCTTTTGGTAGTTGAGATTCAGGGAGGGTAGGAATCGATAGATCCCAACACGGTGAAAGTGTGGGTGGAGCTTAGCTAGAGATGGACTGGAGATAGCTAAAACAGGGTTCCTCTATTCAGTTGTTGTGTCATCACCTGATACGGACTGCAACTAATTGATAGACAATTAATTCTAATACTGTTGGCAGATGTATTGTCTGGTATGTAGAGGGCACTCATACACACATTTGGTGGTAATGTATTAATCTAATTTATTTAGATACGATGTTACCTTCATTTCATTTTTCAGTAGCCAACATATTTGCATTTTGGTCTTTTTCTAATGGACGGGTTCACTTTTAACTATGCCCAGCCCCTGTAAATCTAAGCTCGGCCCACACCACGTCCGAGTTGTGATCGGTCGATCTCTGAACTCGCTGACTACTAATTTCCAGAAAGCTACTCCGGTAAGCTATTGAACTGCATATTTTGGAACTAATATGACTTGGCGTTGTTGCTGCCTATGGCATCAACAGCGGCCAGTCAAATTAGTTTCAAAACTTTCAACTGCATCTTCATTAAATAGTAAAGCCATAGAATTCGTACAATGTGTCGGATTATTAAGAGTTAAAGACAGGACAAATAGAAACATTTATGACGTAATGATTATGCCGTCATCATACAGGCCGCTTAGCTGATTACGACGTCATATGACGTTAGATGATAGATGGATACTCTGGGAAGGTGAATTGGCAATATGTCAGTTGCCAAAAAATCACAATTACATGCAATAAAGGAACGTTGGTCCGTTAGATTTGCCTATCATTCACTTCCCAAGGTATTAAGACCAGCATGGTGCATTATTAGCATGTTTCAATAGTAACGATGTTCAGCTGTGCGCTTTCAAGCAACTGGCAAATGTGGTGACCGTTTGACATCTGCTGACCTGAATATTCAATTGATTTGCATATTACATACATGTATATGAAATTATAGGTCACTTGAGGGAAAATTTTGAGTATTTCGTTACTTCCAAAGCTAATGTTTCCATCACTCCCTTCAATGATGGCCGTATTTTTTGTGAATATATCAAATCTTGTAAACTGTGTGACAAACCTATTTACTTCATCATTAGTACCCCTCCTCTATCTATGTATACGGACAATACTCTCCACTCAATTACAATATCAAACACTGGCATCTCCGATGCACTGTCCAATCTGGACACGTCTACAGCTGTTGGTCCGGATAAATTAAGTCTGAAACTCTTATTCGAGAGCCAACAAGTATTGGTCTCAATAATAGCGCAGTTCTTTAATTACTCACTTTCTAGTGCGCATTTCCCCACTTCTTGGAAAATCGCTAATGTAACCCCTATATTCAAGAAAGGAGACAAGAGCTTATGTTCAAATTATCGACCAATATCACTGTTGAGTTGTCTTAGTAAAGTTATGGAGAGAACCGTTTTTAAACATATCTATAACTATATTAGACACGATATCACTCTATATCAGTCTGGCTTTCTTCCATCACATTCTACAGTAAATCAACTGCTTGATATCTACATTGATATTGCTCAAGCCCTTGACGATCAAAAGGAAATAATCTTTCTATTCTTCGATATAGCTAAAGCCTTTGATCGAGTACGGCATCGCGGCCTCCTACAGAAACTTAGGAATTTTGGTATCTGTGGAAATCTACTTGCATGGTTCGAAAATTATCTTGGAAACCGATACCAGCGAGTAGTTATAAACGGCAATGAGTCCACCTTACTTCGTTTACATGCTGGAGTGCCACAAGGCTCTGTGCTTGGTCCTTTGTTATTCTTAGTTTTTATTAATGACATGCCCAGCGATATAATTCACAATATTGCACTGTGTGCTGATGACATGTGCCTATATGTAATGTCAGATGATCTAAAAGGACACACTGCCACACTCGATTACGATCTACTGACCATGACGCATTGGGCAAACATGTGGCTCGTCGAGTTTAATGTCTCGAAAACTACATCTCTATTTTTTCCCCTGCGCAACGAGCCCACATCCTTTTCAATCAACTTCAAAGATTCTGAAATTCTACTGTCAACTGATCATAAGCACCTCGGCATTACCTGTAATAACAAAGGGAATTGGCTTAACCATGTGAGTAATCTCATAGCAAACGCTCAACACAAACTCTCCTTACTTTCACGTCTAAAATATATTCTAGACCGTAAATGTCTCGAGATCATGTACAAAACATTTATTAGACCATCTTTAGAATATGCAGATGTTGTGTGGGATAATATTCCACAATATCTTGTAATTCGGTTAGAGGATATCCAAAAAGATGGTCTCAGAACGGTATGTGGAATGACACGTAATGCGAGCACTGAAGACCTGTACTTAGAAACAGGCATCGAAACCTTGTCAAGTAGACGTCAATTTCATAGATTATCTATGCCATTTAAAATTTTTAACGAGATGACCTGAGAGGTTCTGGTCAACCATCTTCCCACACTATCCCAAGCACGAAATCCTTACAATATCCATCATCCAAATTTACTCACTCCAATCCGTACTGAGCTCTTCTATGGATCCTTTTTCCCAGCAACCGTCCGCACCTGGAATATGCTTCCTGTGCCGGTGAAAGATTCTGTCACTCTTCTAGAATTTAAAAGCAAACTCCAGGCTATGTCACCCATACGACAATAACCACCCCCACCCCCTGAGTGGTATTACGTAGGCCCGAGGTTTGCCAACATAATGCTATGCAGGCTCCGAAACGGTTGTAGTTCTTTAAACCGACATCTATTTGACAACTTTCTGTCAGAATCTGCCAGTTGTTCTTGTGGGCACAATGATGAATCTACAAACCACTACCTCTTACATTGTGACCTTTTTAACGAGCAAAGAGTCGTTTTCCAAAATCAGCTTGCCTTGAACGATATTTCTCTTGCTAGTCTTACGGTCAACCAGCTTCTATACTGGACTTACACTGCCAACTTGGAAATGAACAAACTGATCCGTAATACGGTATGTCAATATATAATTAACACCATCCGCTTTCAGTAGCTTCCTGTTCGCGAACTTATAGTTTAAGGGGTAAAAGGACAGCAGCCCAACACGTACAGGTCGGGGCGAAGGCAGCACCTAGAGTTCACCTCTGCTATTCTTCCATTTGATCTTATTCCTCGTACTCTCTATCGCTCACCCTCCCTCTCCTCCTCCCCCCCCCCTCTCCCCCCCCCGCACCTCACGCTCAAAAGTGGATACACACTTATGCACACTAATAGACCACAATTAATTAAACTATTATGATTATCCGCCATTTTGTTGTAAAAAGGTTTCTTATCGTGCTTCAATCTAAACAAAAATAAATCACGTTTAAACCAGAGCGGGTGAATGTGGCAACTTCCGCTTCATATTCTAGGTTAGAGAGTTAGTTATCTTATGAACTGTGACATTCGAGATCGTTCTGAGCATGAGATGCAAAACTTGACTCTTGTTTGATCGTTCCTTGTAATACCGATGATATCATTTTGTATATCATTGCCCATCCACACGTCAGCCTGGAAGGAGTCGCATTATCTTATGCTAACCATTCATGTGATAGAATTTGTCACCCATAATGCATCCCTGACAGTTTAGTTTTTTATCGTGCTGATAACGAAATATATTCAGGCTTTAGTAGCTAAATGTTCACACATTGTTACAGCCTCTGGTGGCTGTCATGATTTACTTTTCAACCAATGAGAAAAAGGCTAGCACGTCTGCTCTCAGTCTCAGTCATAGAGGCGCCGGATGAAGTTTGGAAATGTGGTATAAAGTAGCCACACAGGTAAGCTGTTGAATATTTTGAAACTAATTTAACTGGAAGTTGCGGCTTCCATAGGCAGCAACAACTTCCAGTCACATTAGTTTGAAACTAATATGACTGGAAGTTGCTGCTGCCATAGCAACAAACACACGTGTCATG